>OY757013.1:58216827-58552827 GCA_963580285.1 Lucinisca nassula | reverse complement strand
AAACTAGTCCAGTGATCTTTAAATTATGTTTTCATGCTTTTCCAAAACAATCTTGCATTGCCAATGTATTGCGTTTAGCATAATTATGTATTTCCGACAGGAACAAAAACGCCCACACAACGTTGAAACGACGTTTTCAACGTTGTTTCAGAGCTGATTCAATGTCGAAAGCGCTGATCAAGCGTTGAATGGGAGCTGATCCTATGTTGAGTGCTTGCTTATGTTCTTTCTTTTTCTTCTTTACACTCATATGTCATCTGTATGACCTGAGTTTGTCTTAATAAAGGGATATTATGTTATGTTATGTTATGTTATTATTGTTATTATTAAAAGGGAAATAACTCAAACATGGGAGAATATTTGAATAAAAAAACCATATTTGGTCACTAGCATAATTGGTTCTTAAGTTCTGCTGTGCACAAGAAAACCACTGGATTAACTTGATGGCATGCAGAAATTGCAAAGAGCCATAACTCCAACCGATTTTTTCATAAAATTTCTTGAAATTTTATTCAGCTGATCTTCTCAGTCCCAATAAGTATACCAAATATCAAGGCTCTAGTTCAGATATCTTGCTAACGAGATTTCAATGTTATTTTATTGAAAAGAAAATGACGATAACATGGGAGATAATTCAGATAAGAAAAAAGTCGGTGTCACCTGTCTATCATGAAGAATCCATATATGAAATTTCAAAACACTAGCATACTTGATTCTAAAGTTATGCTATGCACAATAAAACAACATGATTAACTGGCCAGAAATTGCAAAGGGCCATAACTCAAGTAAAATTTCATAAAACTTGTGGAAAATTTAATCAGATAATCTCCTCTTCAGTCCAAATCAGCATACCAAATATCAAGGCTCTAGCTCAAATACTTTTTCAGATACCTTGCTAACGAGATTTCAATGTTATTCTATTTAAAGGGTAATAACTCAGAGATGGGAGATAATTAGGATAAGAGAAAAAATACGGGTCACATATTTTTACATGAGGAATCCATATATGAAATCTGAAAACAATAGCATGCATGTTCTTACGTTATGCTATGCACAAGAAAGCGTGAGGTACGAACAAACAAACGAACGAACAAACAAAACAAACAAACAAAGCAATATGTTCCCCTACTTTTTCAAAGTTGGGGACATAATAAAGGTATGCTGTGTGTGCTCATTAGAATCGCCTCTTCGAATCAATTCTAATGAGTACACATGACATACATTTCCAAATGAATGAAAAAAGTTTCCTGTGTCTTTTACCTGCAGCAGTGGGAATAATTTTCTATAGGGGACTCAAAAATGAGTTTGACTTAGAAATGGTAAAAACATCATCGATGTTCAACTCATTGAAGTATTTAACCCTTATCTTGCTGAATATTCATCTAAGCCACACCCATTTCTGTCTATCAACCAATCAAATTACTTGATTTAATTTATTGCTACAAATTCATAAACTGAATGCCAAACAGTGTAGATCCTGATCAGACGGCTTCTTCAGAAGCCATCTGATCTGGATCTACACTGTTTGCAAAGATAGGGGTTGTCGTGAACAGCAAGATAAGGTTTATACAAAGTCGTTAGTGGCAAAAACTGATACATTTGTTTAAAACAAATCCTGTTTTAACGAATTCGTTAAGCTATCGATGCTTTGAACAACTTAAAGAAGGGTACACAGGACTGCGACTCGATGGACTTTTGAAGTAATACGTAAAACTAAAGTCACGTGGCAGAAATTGAGCTAGGGGTTGATAGCTCAGTGGTTAGAGCACTTGCCTCTGATGCCAGAGGCCCCCGGTTCGATTTCCGGCGGCGGTGATAATTTCGGTGTCCGAACACGCTCCATTGGCATCGTTGGCAGGGATGGTTTTGTTTATTTGTTTGAACTGAGGTTTAACTTCCCGGTCAACACTGTATATGTCATTTTGGGACTTTTACCCGACATTGAGATGAAATTACATCTCAAGCCCTGTCGCCCAATGGAACGAGTAGGGTTCATAAGCATGGATCGCTTTGCCTGGGCAGGCTTAGATCCTCTAAGCGGTTTACCAGTACGCGTGTGCAGTCGGTTTTAGCGCTGCGTGGAAGCATCATGCAGCCCATCTTTGTCTTCAAGCCCAGATGGGCGGGGGCCGATTGCCAGGGATGGATCTGATAAAGTCCATCGTCCTTCGGATCGGGACCGATTGCCAGGGATGGATCTGATAAAGTCCATCGTCCTTCGGATCGGGACGTTAACTATGTATTGGTACATAAGAGACGGGACACAGCAGTGGTAAATGGGCATTAAGCTCCCTTGGTTCATCTTCAAAAAGTTAACCCTTATCTTGCTATTCACGACAACCCTATCTTTGCAAACAGTGTAGATCCAGATCAGATGTCTTCTGAAGAAGCCATCTGATCAGGATCTACACTGTTTGGCATTGAGTTTATGAATCTGTAGCAATAAATTGCTTCAAGTAATATGATTGGTTGATAGACAGAAATGGGTGTGGCTTAAATGAATATTCAGCAAGATAAGGGTTAATAAGTCTGTTACTATGTGTGAAGCAATTATGGAGTCATTTAGCAGCATGGTCAATCATTTATCTGTCAGCAGTTGCTGTATGTTTATGTGTGAAATATGGAGTGTACATATTTTAGGGCCAGATTAGCTAGTTTCGATCAATTAGGCCTCATCAGTGACCCTCAAATATTTTCAAAATGCTGGGTAGACGATTCACATGAAAAGTCAATCCTGATTTTTTTAGAAAAAAAAAAAAAAAAAAAGAATTTTGATGTCTTCTAATGCGGAAGTTTGCTTATCGCTGGAAGGGTAAATATAGACTTATAAAGTTGGATGAGATGGTTTTTTTACATACGGTATCTTCAGTACAACAATGTTCCCTTCCTCAGTTCCTCTCAATTATCTCAGATGATTGAGTCAGCATAAAATTACGGAACCCGGGAAGGGACATGACATATTTTTATCATGTTGTGCGAACAAGATAATATCTTGAGCGGACAAGATATTATCTTGTTCGGACAACAAATTATCTTGTGCGGACAAGATATTATCTTGTACGGACAAGATATGATCTTGTTCGCACAACATAATATCTTGTGCGCACAAGATATTATCTTGTTCGCACAACACATTATCTTGTTTGCAAAACATAGATCTTGGGAAGTTGTGCGGACAAGATATTATCTTGTGCGGAAAAGATAATATCTTGTGCGGAAAAGGTAATATCTTGTGCGCACAAGATCTATGTTGTGCAGACAAGATATTATCTTGTGTGGACAAGAAAATATCTTGTTCGCACAACTTAATGTCCTGTGCGGACAAGATAATATCTTGTCTGCACAAGATATGTTGTCCGCACAAGATAATATCTTGTGCGGACAAGATATTATGTTGTGCGGACAAGATATTATCTTGTCCGCACAAGATAATATCTTGTCCGCACAAGATAATATGTTGTCCGCACATGATAATATCTTGTCCGCACAAGATATTATCTTGTGCGCACAACTTATAAAAAAAAAAATCATGTCCCTTCCCGGGTTCCGTATAAAATAAATAGAAGTGAAGGCAATAATCAGAAATCGATGCAATTAATCAGAGACTCTAATAAAGACCTTCAACAGGTATCTAAAGGATGTCAAATTAAGGAACGGTGAAAAGCAATCCCTGAGGATTGGAAAAATAAAAGCATTAAATGCATGTACGGGGCACCGATCTAAGCGTGCCAAGGCAAAGCGGTGGCGAGTCGGACCGTCCATGCTTATAAACACTATTTGTTTCATTGGGCGACAGGGCTTGAGATGTCTTTTCATCTCATTGTCGGGTTAAAGTCCCACAAAAATGGAAGCAACGTCTCCAAAATGACATATACAGTGTTGACGGGGCCGGTAAATCTCAAATCAAACCAACGGGGCACCACACGGCACAAACAAAACACCCTTGATATGCAAAATAGAAGTGAAGGCAATGATCAGAAATCGATACAATTAACCCACAGCTCCCATCAGAGACAGCCTGGCCTGGCATGGTGTCACAAAATAAAATGTGACATGCAATAGGCAAAACAATTATGATATCAATCCAGATAAAATACAAAATGAGCCACGCACGACAAAACCTACAATAAGAATAAGACATGTGCGCCCAACGAAGACTCAGATCAGCCTGTGCATCCGCGCAGTCTGATCAGAGTCTCCGTTGTGCGCTCTAGGGATGGCTAAGGGCTCACTGCTCCTTCATGCAGCAAGAGAAGTCTCTTGTTAGACTATATGGATGCACAGGCTGATCTGAGTCTTCGATGGGCGCACGTCTTATTGTAGGTTTTGTCGTGCGCTGACTCAAATGCAAGCCTTAAAACTGTACTTGTTAGTCTGCAACTAAGTTTCTACGTCTGGATGATTAAACCAAAAACAAGAGACAAAGATGACAAAAACAAGATTTTTATCGTAAACAGGAGATTATGGAACAGTGATGTTAAATGCGCTTTTAATTCCGGAATCGTTTATTTCACTGATAGGCTGAAAGCGCATTCAGATTGTATTAGAGGGCATTTGACGAGCATTGAAAACAATCACAGCACAGCAAAACCACTAAAAATGTCAAGCGCTACAATCAACATGCGAATCACCAATGTCTCAGAAGAAATTTTGCATTTTGCGAAGCAATGAGCACAGTATTAGTGAAGGCTCTGATCAGAGTGTGTAGCTGTAGACACTAATCCGGTATTGACTTATTCCAGACTCTACAGTTCTTTTTCTCTGGCCAGGCACTTTGAGAAGCATTCAAATCAACAACATGAAACTGACATCGCTTCTGATGCTGATTGACAAAACCGGAAGTTCGTCACTTTTTCACAACTAAAAGGTTTTATTCGAAAGAAAATTCCATTTTCCAATTAAAAGGTCAACGAAGTCATATTAAGTCCGGTTGGATTGGAAAAGAAGGACATTTGAACTTCAGACATCTTGTTTTTTGTTGCTAATAGAAATCACGATAATGGCCAAGGGGTGGCAAATGAAGTGGACACGTGACTTCGACGTGACCGTTTTCATAAGACACTTGAAACATATTCTAATTAAGAAATGAAGATGCAATTAGCTTTTAGAATCAGATATTTAATAAAAAGGAATAACAAATAAGCGCATGGACATCGGACAGTTATTTAAATTCCAATAAAACATTGCCATCCGGTCAATTAATGTCTATTCTAATGCACTCGTGTGTAACGCGACGTCTGATTGGATAATTCTGTCGTCACGCAACGCCACTTTTCATTGACTGGCATGACAGTGCTAACTTTCAACCAAATGCAATAGAATGAGGATTTAGCTTTCTGAAATTAAAATTGTCATGGTTAATCGGCGGTTTTACCATCGACAGTTACGTTTCACGGCTCCGATAACGCGTCGCCGTAAAATGATTTAGCACCCCCCACCCCCCGCACAAACACATGCCTCCCCCCGACCCCACCCCAACCCACCACCAAATACACTTATACCCTAATTGAAATAACCCACACTTGTCGGATCGGAGCTAATTGGGCGTGCAATAAAACATGTTTATTGTCTCATTTTAGAAGCCTCCGTGGTTTAGTGATTACGCTACTCGCCTTGTAAACCAGGGGTCGCAGGATCGATCCCGGGCTTCTCCAGACTTTCTGATGAGTCTTAAAACCGAGGTCCCGTCTCCGTATTACCTTAGTTGTTGGTGGGACGTTAAACTCAAACACTCACTCACTCACTGCCTCATTTTAACAGCCAATGGGGTCGGACCACGTTCTACCAACATTAGTTAAGCACCCCGATCCCCTACAATTTTTACAACACTATATCGCCGTTGGGTCACACGTGGGACAGGAAGGTCAGGTTCTCCGAGTACTCCGGTTTTCGCCCACCTCTGATTAACGATCGGCTCGAAATAAGTGAAATAATCTTGAAAGGGTCGTAAAACCAAAACCAAAACAAAAAAAAAAAAAAAAAAAAAAAAAACCGACGGTTGGTCGAAGGCCGGGAAAGGCCGGAAAAATAGTCCTAAACTGAGAAAATTACAAAGCAGCAGTAGGCTTAAGGTCATGTAAAAACGGGTGCAAAAGGTCGCTTACCCATAAAACGGTAACACACTCGTGCATCTCCAAAATGGCCACTTTTTCGAATGAAAATCCATAATACGAGTATTTTTCTTATTTATACTGCAAACATAGGTGGAATGAGGCGTTTCTGACGAGTACCTAGAGCAGAAATTTGAAAAATAACGTTTACCTCTTAAACCCCACTGGGGTTTAGGGGTGGCAATGTAAACGTCCTACCAGCGAAAACTTAGGACAGTGTGATCAATTTTCACTGTTCGCATAACCCCTCTCAAGCACCAGCCCCACCCCCCCCCCCACCCTGTCCCCCATCCAATCCCAGGAATAAGCGAAGTCTCTGATCTGGCTGGGTTGGTTCGGCTCTGAATATTGGCTGGTAGCGCATATTGACTTGTAGTGTCTCAACCCAGCAGGCACATGACGTAATTGTGACGTCACATCAACGTCTGTGCGACGTCATGACGTTCATGCAACGTGTCACATCAACGTCGGTGCAACGTCGCGACGTTGCACCGACGTTGATTTGACGTTGCCTGGAGACGGGTGCTTGCTGAGAAGTTTATACTGACATTATACACGACAAATTCAAATGAGATACCGGTAGTTGACAGTACCCCATGAAAACAAATGTTAGAATCGCCTCGAGTGCTAATGTTGTTGATTATACTATATATACATGGTTGATATAAACAAGACAAGATAATAAAGCGTAAATATGATCGTCTGCCCCAGTGGCGCAATCGGTTAGCGCGCCGTACTTATAGACAGTACTATGACATGCGGAGGCTGTGAGTTCGAGCCTCACCTGGGGCACTTAATTTTACCAAATTTGCGAAGCAGAAGTCCGGGCTGTTCGTCATAGACATAGACATAGACATAGAAATTTTATTTAACGTCGAATAGTGTTAACAATATAACATAAGCCCAGTAGGGCTTTTACTTCGACAAACATATTGTAAGACAACAAATAGGATTAAATATATCACAGCATGCAACATAACAGAATAAAAAAACACATAGCACATATATTACGAGTCCAATATCACAGACAGCGGAATTGCATAAGAAGTATGGACATTTTGTTAAGACATTTACATTAAGATGTATGACAAAACTTACAGGTACATATACATATATACAGATAATCACATAAAGACATTGATAAAGGAAGTTTGATACAGCACTAAAAGTAGGGCAAACCAGAAAAGAAAAGTTTGGATTAAAAATATATGTATAATGTAATATAATGTATATAAATAATTAAATAATTTATTCCTGGACTAAAAACTATGAATGCTACTTGCCAGCGATAATGTTAAAGGATCAGAGGGCGTCTAAGTTCAGCTCATTTGCTACACAAAGACATAGCCCTCAGATCCCCGACAATAAGTGCACAAATAACATTAAAAGAAGAGGCACAAAGTATGGTTTGACACCCTTGCAGCGAAAAGAAACCCACTGAAGATACAACCTTTGCGCGAAAAAGGGGTTGGTTAGCCTTGGCCACCTCGCCCTTCGAAAACGAAACAGTAACTAACAAAGGAAGTATTAAACGGGGATAAACAAAAACTGCAAATACATGCAAAAGAGGCATTCACGTACAGGCCAAACCAGAGCAAGGGCAAGTCTCTGAATATGAGAAGGAGATTTAGCCTTTCACTGTGTAGTGGAGAGACTATAACGATCTGGGAGACCCATACCTAAATGACCCTTGCCATACCTTGGTTTTAAGTAAGTCTGCATCCCTCATATCCAAAAAACATACCTGAAATAAAATACAAATTTAGTTTCATAAAAATTAAAATATTTGGGTAACATAAAAAGAAGTTAGGACTGAACTAGACCGAACATGAAGTACATCTGCAGTTGACACCGTCCCAGGTACGGATCAGCCTCTTAAACTGTGGGAACGATTCGGCTGTTCGTATATTGTTGGGTAGGCTGTTCCATATCCGGGCGGCCTCATAACGAAACGACTTCAGTCCATATCTAGTTGAGCTAACTTGGGGCAGGTTTGCTTTGTGCTCGCCCCTGAGATCATAATGGGAGACCTTGATACTTATCAGGTCTCTTATATACTGAGGTGATAGGTCATTTACTATCCTGTACACCTCAGTTGCCATTTGTTTCATTCTCTGGATATGCAGGGGTACAGTTTTGGACAGGGCTAATAAGGTAATGTGGACCTATTCTTCTTTAGCCTGACATGCGGCATGTTCGGAGGCTGTGAGTTCGAACCTCACCTTGGGCACTTTAGTTTACTAATTTTGCGGAGGTGGAAACCCGGGGCTGTGAGACGCCAAGTTCTGCAACAGAAGGTCAGGTATTTTTTCTCCGGATACTTCGGTTTTATCCCACCTCGAAATAAGTGAAATAATCTTGAAAGGGCGCAAAATTGACATGTTAGCACATAAAGTTCAGAGAAGGCTAACACACCCATTCCACATAGGGCATTTTCTCTCATCTTCAAATGGCTACTTTTCTAACAAATTCTTATTTATACTGCAAATATAGGTTTTGAGTGTTCGTTAGAACCGCCTCGTATTCTAACGAATACCCACAACCTATGTCTTGGAGCAGAAATAAGAAATATTGTATACCTCCGTAATCCCCAGTTTTCTCCATATAAAGTGGGGTTAAAGGGGTGTTCATTTTCAGACTTGTTAACGTGATCGGGCTGTAAGTAGAAGAATTCGATAGCGCAGTGGTTAGCGCGTTCGACTTATGATCGAGAGGTTGTGGGTTCGAAACCGACCACCGGAGGCAAGGTGTGTCCTTGGGCAAGACACGTAATGCCACTGCCCCACCCCACCCAGGTGAAAATGGGTAGCAGTGGTGTAAAAGCCACTGCCTCTCTTGCGCGTGCGGGTGATAACATCCCGAATGAGTGTTCGAGAGCAATTCAAACAAGCTGGAAACTTTCATCGCAATCGAACTTAAATAAATTTACTTTTTGTTTGCAGGGGTATTCGTAACATATTTTCTTTCTCCTTTTGGACGATTTTTCTAAATCTCAAAATATAATATTTAAAAAACATTCGTTCTATCAAAAAGCGATGTCTGGTAAGGCCCCGGGGGGGGGGGGGGGGGCATCCGGGGTGGTCGGGGGTGGGGGGGGGGGGGGGGGGGCGTCGGGCGTACACCATTTTCGCTAGAGTTGGCTCTAATACTGGTTGGACTTTTTTTCTTTTTTTGTTTGAAAAATTCGTCCTATCGGACATGCAGGCGTCTGGCGTCATCCGAGAACGCTTTGAAAAAGCGCTGTGTTTCTTTTATGCTCCCGTATTTGGACTGGTACTCCTGTAGCACTCCATCAGTCACCTAAATTTTGGTTTAATATCGCGCTACCAAGTCCGTGAAACGAAAACCCATCTGAAACCCACTTAGATAAAAGTGGGATTTATGGGGGTATTCCTTTTTTTTTTCAAAAACATGGACTGTAGATACTCGTTAGAACCGCCTCATTAAGGCGGTTCTAACGAGCACCCAAAATCTATATTGAAAGCAGAAATAAGAAAGACCACTTTTGAACAGTCCCAAAGGTGGTCTCTGACCAGAATAACTGCAACTTACTAAATAAGCTTTTCAAAGCAGAATTAGTTTTAATTTTAGGTGGTCTTAACCCTTGTCCTGCTGAGCCCAGATTGGTCTTATCTTTCAAACAATGCAGATCCAGATGAGATGGCTTCTGATCAGGATCTTCATTGTTTGTCATTCAGTTTATGAATTTGTTGCAAAAACTTACATCAAGTAATCTGATTGGTTGATAATCAGTTGTGGGTGTGGCATATTTAAATACTCAGCAGGACAAGGGTTAATAGCGGAATTTCATCGTATTCATTTCCAAAAAACTTGTTTGCCCACTTACAGTTACGTTGTAGCTCCTGTGGATGAGACTTCTATATTCTCACCCATCTTCGCAAGCCAAGGGTACTAAGTTCACTACGTTCCTTACGCGTAGTGGACTTAGTTCCCTATGCTTGCCAAGATGATTCTCACCGTGACTACATCAGTATCCAGCAATTTAGGGGAAATCATTTTTTTTCCACTTTTATTTTGGTACTACCATTACTTTTTGATGCTCTTTCGGATGGTGAAAAGTCTTTTCCCATATCACTCTTAATGTTTCAAACACTCCCCCCCCCCCCCACCCGCCCCCTAGCTTTTCAGACCTCGCGGAAGCAGAGGAGTTCTAAATATTGACTGATCGCATCGGCCCCCGCCCATCGGGGCTTGAAGAAATAGACGGGCTGCATGATGCTTCCACGCAGAGCTGAAATCGACCCGCAAACCGCTCCGAGAGGATCTAAGCCTGCCCGTCGGACCGTTCAGGGCTTGAGATGTTAGGGCGGCAGGGCTTGAGATGTCATTTCATCTCAATTTCGGGTAAAAGGCCCACAAAATTGGAAGCGATGTCTCCAAAATGACCTTTACAGTGTTGACGGGGACGTTAAATCTCAAATCAAACAAACAAAACTGATCGCACATATCATTTAGTATTAAGCCCCCGCCCATAGGGGCTTGAAGAAATATATGGGCTGCATGATGCTTCCACGCAGAGCTGAATCCGGCCCGCACACTAGTACTGGTAAACCGCTTAGAGGATCTAAGCCTGTCCAGGAACCGCGGTGCGAGGCGGACCGTCCATGCTTATAAACCCTATTGGTTTCATTGGGCGACAGGGCTTGAGATGTCATTTCATCTCAATGTTGGGTAAAAGTCCCACAAAATTGGAAGCAACGTCTCCAAAATGACCTTTACAGTGTTGACGGGGACGTTAAACCTCAAATCAAACAAACAAACAAAATCATTTAGTATTTTATGTTGTGCGCTGGCTCAAATAAAACTATTCAAACTATTATATATATATGGCTGATAAAATAAAGACAAGATTACAAAACAATAAAAGTGTCTGCCCCAGTGGCGCAATCGGTTAGCGCGCCGTTCTTATAGACAGTACTATGATATGCGGAGGCTGTGAGTTCGAGCCTCACCTGGGGCACTAATTTTGGCAAGATTGTGTGGATTGGCTGAGGGTTGGGGTGTGGTCCGGGGTTCTGACTCAGTCAGTGGTTCTGCGAACATTTTATTTTCAAGTTAGGTAGTCACAGACATGTGTTAGTCGCGTCAAGCGAAATGTGTCCTCCCAGCGAAGACTCAGATCAGCCTGCACATCCGCGTCTTCGCTGTGAGCTATGTACCGGTTAACACTATTGTTTTGCGTTTGGGTTTTATAACGAATGTTAAATTTAATTCCCCTTGTTAGACGGCGTGGTCCGTTTCAGTGTTGCTGGATAGACGCACTGGATAGTCTGGACACTGCGGCTGTTAACAACAGTTTCATTACCCGCACTTTTAGCAAACAAACAAGCAAGCGCCAAGTGTTGTTCTTGGGCAAGAGACTTTATCCACATTGCTTCCAGGAGGAAAACGAGGGCCACATGGAAGATTAGTACTAGCTTACTAAATGTGTCACCCTCTATAAATATGGGTTTCAGATTTTTATACATTATCATTCTGACTTTTTACTTTTAATATTCTCATAATTCTTCATGCCGTTTAGTCATTAACCGTTTGACGCTTATGACCAACAAAGAGGGTTGACGCGTCGTTAAACACGAAATCATCATCATCATCATCTATAAATATGGCTGTTTATTATTATTATTTATCATATGACATCGCGTCTGAGAAAGTAATAACGCCATGTATTAAATTCGATAATCCACTAGTGGATTAAATATGTAAATTAGTTTTATACCCTCCGTAACCTTACATGAACGACGTCCTTAACGACGTCGCGTTTACTAATGGCGGAATATTGACATTTTTCGTGAATTAAATGCGTTTTAAATGTAATATGATAAACAGAATCTTGCATCTGTCTTCATGTATTATTGAATTTATTGAACTCTCGTTGAGGAAAGGGATAAAATACTCGGCGAAGCCTCGCCTTTTATCCCTTTTCCTCAACTCCTTTAACAAATTCACTCATGTAATTTCTATTTAGAGTACACACAAAGCTCAAAGAATGCATTCTCAAAGGCTAAGTTGTTGGCAGATCGCAATCTTACATAGTGTTGGAAATTGGAGTACCCAGCTAAATATGGGTGAAGATGTTGGCACTAGGGACTGAATCCAAACCGTGCTATCCAGGCAGCAAAACATGTACGGAACAATGCGTGTGAATCAAAGGGAAAATCAGGGCTCTTGGGAATCTTTTATCATGCAGTTCCACTTTCGACACGGTTGTTACAAACTAAGTCAAGTATAAAATTGATTGACAATATAACATGATAAAACAGGACATAATTTTCCATGATTCAAAGTAAGAGGTCAAGTATCATCCAAGCCCCATCAAGCGAAAAAGTGACTTATTACATGAAAGAGCAGTAGACTCGGACCAGCCTCGGTACACAGTCTGATCAGTCTTTGCTGTACACTTCATGACTATCCATTGACCCCAAAACAGATACTAACATTATAACTGAGTGCATTTTTTTCCATCTCCAAAATGGCTACTTTTCTGTTGAAAACCCGTGATATTTTTCTTATTTATACTACAAACACAGGGTGTGGGTGCTTGTTAGAACCGTCTCATTGAGGCGGTTCTAACGAGTACCCACAACCTATGTCTTATAGCATAAATAAGCAAAATGATGTACACGCCCGTAAGCCCCAGGTTCCTCTATATAAAGTTGGACATTCCACGGACTTGTTCACGTGAGGATTTTTTTCTGCTGAGACCACTCTTGGGTTTGACCAAGACCATTTTTAGGTTTGACCTGTCTCATTTGTGATGCGGTCGTAAGTGTGTGTTTGAGTTTCACGTCCCACCAACAGCTAAGGTCATATGGAGAGATGGGACCTCGGTTTAAAGACTCATCCGAAAGTCTTGAGAAACCCGGAATCGAACCCACGACCCCTAGGTGGTCCTAAACATATTGAATATTAACCCTTTTCTAGCTGTTCACGACAACCCCTATCTTTGCAAACAGTGTAGATCCAGATCAGATCTGAACAGGATCTACACTGTTTGGCTTTAAGTTTATGAATTTGTAGTAATAAATTACATCAAGTAATTTGATTGGTTCAGAGTCAGAAATGGGTGTGGCTAAATTGAATATTCAGCAGGAGAAGGGTTAAATGCCCTATTTACCGCATGTATTCGGTCAGACAGGCCTGAACAATATGTAAACCCAGATGAGACGCCACAGAATATCCCATCAGGGTCTACACTGTTTGCCATTCCGTCTGTACCTTTTAGTCTTCTTGCAGGATCATAAAACGTTAATAGACTTTTAGGAGAATTACAGCAAGGTGTCCGAAATTTTAGGATTTCTACCATAGAGAAAACTAGGCTTTACATTATTTTCCATATTTTGTGCTAAAAGACATAGGTTGTGGGTACTTGTTAGAACCGTCCCAATGACCAACAACGTATGTTGGCATATGAAGAAGAAAAATAACACAATATTCCATCAGACAAACAACTTTTTGTAGATATATAGAGAATACAAGGTTCGTGTCTTTTGATATCAAGTTTATCAGGCAAGGCTTCGAGAACGCTTGTAGAATCATGAGGCTGCCGAGCGATTCTATATGCGTTCTCGAAGCCGAGCCTGATAAACTTGATATCAAATGACACGAATCTGGTATTCTATTTATCAGTTAATTTCCGTGTACACTCTTAAAATAACAATTTTCGTTCAGTTATTGATGGTGCTCAGTGCGTCCCAGCATTCTAGCAGTCGATCTATTTAGTATCAGCTGACCATATTTACGTATGATTTTTTTTCAAGGTCCATTTTTCCCAGTAACGATAACTTTTTTGTCATTTTTATACATGTAGTAGTCTGGCTCATTCATAAAAGTGCAATGTCACATTGATGTGATAAAGCCCACTTGTCCTGAGATAGCATATCTTTATCAGGTCAGTGCATTACAATGCAATGTATATAGGGGGTAACTGATAAAAGGATGCACTGTGTCACATGGCAGTGTTATTGTGATGGGTCAGCATGGTGGCATTTTGGAATGAAAAATATACACAAAAACAATTAAAATTTTCAAATCTTTATTTTCAACAAAAATACATGCATATATTTAGCACTGCATACACTGGTCATCTGCATGAGGGAAATCATAACACTAACAACTTTTTTTCTTTAAAATAGTTCAAAAATCGGCCCCCGCCCATAGGGGCTTGGAGAAATATATGGGCTGCATGATGCTTCCACGCAGAGCTGAATCCGGCCCGCACACTAGTACTGGTAAACCGCTTAGAGGATCTAAGCCTGTCCAGGAACCGCGGTGCGAGGCGGACCGTCCATGCTAATAAACCCTATTGGTTTCATTGGGCGACAGGGCTTGAGATGTCATTTCAGCTCAATGTCGGGTAAAATTCCCACAAAATTGGAAGCAACGTCTCCAAAATGACCTTTTCAGTGTTGACGGGGACGTTAAACCTCAAATCAAACAAAATAGTTCAAAAATGGTGAAAAAAAAAAATCCATTAACAAATTTTGTTTGGTCATGTGGACCAGCTGTGGCGAGGTAGGGCATTACACCAACCATTATCCTGCTGAGAACACTAACCCTTATCTTTGGAAAAAGTGTAGACCCAGATCAGATGGCTTCTGAAGAAGCCATCTGATCAGGATCTACACTGTTTGACAGTCAGTTTGGGAATTTGAATAAATAAATTGCATCAAGAAATTTGATTGGTTGAAAATTAAAAAGAGAAACAATCAGGAATTGATACAATCAGATCCCAAATTCTTCCCACAAGATCACTAAAGTAAGAGTAATAATAATAATAATAATAATAATAATAATAATCAACCTTATTTATAGAGGGTAACACATTTAGTAAACTAGTACTAATCTTCCATGTGGCCCTCTTTTCCTGGGTAGAACCAGTACTAAGCAATGTGGATAAAGTCTCTTGCTCAAGGAAACAACACTTGCCGCTCATGGGGTTCGAACCCGGTACCTCTCGATCCCGAGGCCGATACTTTACCACTGCACCACAGCGCTTCACAAGTATGGCTAAATTAGCCCTTCTCTTGCTGAATATACAGTTTAACCACACCCATTTCTGACTTTGAACCAATCAGATTACTTGATGCAATTTATTCTTACAAATCCATAAACTGAATGTCAAACAGTGTAGATCCAGATCAGAAGGCTTCTGAAGAAGCCATCTGATCTGGATCTACACTGTTTGCAAAGAAAAGGGTTGTCATGAACAGCAGGATAAGAGTTAGGTAACTTATTCAGTGGGATAAGGGTTAACATTCCTCTGCAAAACAGAACAATTTTGCAAAGGCATGTTAGTAAGCATGGTAGGTCAGTGGAAAAAGCACCTGCCTCTGATGTTAGAGGACCCGGGCTGGATCCCCAGCAGCGGTGATAACCTTTTGGTATCCAAACATGCTGCACAGGAATCATTTTCATGGATGAATGGCATAAAGTGTGCCATCCTTCGGTCTGGGCGATTAACTGGAAGGTCCCTGTCATATCAGGTTAAGGATCCCTACTACAATTACACGATTACTGTGTAGCCTTTCATTCTTTCATGCAAACCTGAATTCTGTGCAATGAATACTTGCGAGCAATGGTCAAATATGACCAGTCGCAGTATACCGGTACATGTAAGTTGATAGATGCTGTGTGCAATAAATGCTTTTAACTTTTTTAACTCTTAACTCATCGCAGGCGGGCAGCCCCTTCCCATCGCAGCTTGAAGAAATACATGGGCTGCATGGTGCTTCTATGCAGAGCTGAAACCCACCACACACGAGTACTGGTAAACTGCTTAGAGGATCTAAGCCTGTCCAGGTAAAGCGGTGCGAGTCAGACCGTCCTTGCTTATAAACCCTATTGGATTCAATGGGCGACAGAGCTAGAGATGTCATTTCATCTCAAAGTCCCATAAAAGTCCCACAAAATTGGAAGCAATGTCTCCAAAATGACCTGTACAGTGTTGACAGGGACGTTAAACCTCAAATCAATCATTGCAGGCAGGAAACCCCTAAAGGGTACCTTGCCAAACATTGCAGGCCATTCATTTCATGACCTATAAAGAGTTGAACCATTTTAATACTTTCACAAACTGATTGTCATTTTCAGGGTTACCACCCCCACCCCACCCCCCAACCGCCGAAACAAAACATCCCTATCCCTTTTTGTCTAACACTGTTGCAACAGTGAAATTTCAACATTTAATAAAACATTACGAAAATACGCCTATACAAATACATTGTCAATTTTACCTCCAAAAATACAAACATTTTAAGATGAAAAATTGTGATATTTTTCTTATTTCTGCTCAAAATATAGATTGTTGGTACTCCTTAGAACCGCCTCAGTGAGGCGGTTCTAACGAGTACCCACAATCTATATTGTTGAGCAGAAATACCAAAAATAACGTATACCCCTGTAAACCCCAGTTTTACTGTATAAAAGTGGGGTTAAGGGGGTCAAATTTATATAGGCGCATTTTCGTGATGAATGCCATTTTGGTGGCCATTCCTATTGGTCCAAATTCAAGTCACAAATCTGTTACACTAAAATAATATAATGTCATAATAATTATTTACACCACAACAGAGAAAACAAGGGCTTTCATTGGACAATGATGCTCGCCTACTCAGCCTTGTCTAGGTATGATGTTCGACTCTAACTTGATGCACCCCAGAAATTTTTTGCGCATGTCTAACCCTTCTCTTGCTGAATATTCAGTTTAGCCACACCCATTTCTGACTTTGAACCAACGCCGAAACAAAACATCCCTAACAGTGTTGCAACAGTGAAATTTCAACATTTAATAAAATAATGCCATTTTGGTGGCCACTCATATTGGTCCAAATTCAAGTCAAACATCTGTCACACTATAATAATATAATATCAATTATTTACACCACAGCAGAGGAAACAAGAGCACCGCATGCGGGTACCAATGCTCGGCTACAAAAATTCTAAGTCGACAAAGGGGCATAACTGTGCCAAAAATATTTTGAGGGCTACCTCACCTATTGGTATGAGTTCCCCTTTTCATAATAAACAACTAGTCCAAGTTTCAAATAAATATGTTCAGTAATGACAGAGATATTACAAAATGTCCAAGTTTTTGCACGACGACGCAGACGATGCCAGAGCTATGACAATACCTTGTCCTTTTCTTCGAAAACAGCCGAGCTAACAAGAGCTTTCATTGGACAATGATGCTCGCCTACTCAGCCTTGTCTAGGGTAAGATGTTGGACTCTAAACCTTGACCCAACCAAGAAATTTTTTGAGCATGTCTAAATTATTTTTTCAAATAAAATAAGGCCTGATATTACATGTGTTGGGCAGACGATTGTGGTTATATTATCCTGTAGACATGGCTGGTGACTCAGACGTCAGTGCGGAAGGGAGGACACATTTTATTTGGAAGAGTTGGCAAATAACATTGCTCTTAAACGCCAGGCAACTAGCCCCCGCCCATCGGGGCTTGAAGAAATAGATGGGCTGCATGATGCTTCCACGCAGAGCTGAAACCGACCAGCACATGAGTACTGGTAAATCGCTTAGAGGATCTATGCCTGCCCAGGCAATGCGGTGAGAGTCGGCCCATCCATACTTATAAACTCTATTGATTTCATTGGGCGGCAGGGCTTGAGATGTCATTTCATCTCATTGTCGGGTAAAAGTCCCACAAAATTGGAAGCAAAGTCTCCAAAATGACCTTTACAGTGTTGACGGGGATGTTAAACTTCAAATCAAACAAACAAACAAACAAACGCCAGGCAACACAAATACTATAATTTGAACAATCTTGGTAGAGGTCCACTAGATGAAGCTTCATACCAAATATCAAAGACCTGGGCCTTCTGGTTTCAGATAAGGAGATTTTTTTAAGTTTTTCCCTATATAAGCCTATGTAAAACCAGTAGGCCCTGGTGTGGGGGCAGTTTTGGCCCCAGGGTTATAATTTGAATAATTTTGGTAGAGGTCCAAAAATCAAAGACCTGGGCCTTCTGGTTTCAGACAAGTAGATTTTCAAAGGTTTTTTCTTATTTTCCCCTTTTGTTGCCATGGCAACCAGAATTCTGCATGGAATGGAATTCTTTGAACAACTTTCAGAGAGGACCACCTACAGATCATTTCTGCCAAGTTTGGTCAAAATCTGTTCAGTGGTTTAGGAGGAGATGTCGTTTAAAGGAATTGGAGACAGACGGACATCACGGAAGGACAACGACAGACGATGTCCAATCACAATAGCTCCCCCGCAGCCTTCGGCTCAGGTGAGCTAATAATAAATGATCTTTCAGATAGCAGTCTTCAACAGGACCCCACTACCTGTTTTGTCACAGTTTTGTGCATACAGGACCCAATCTATCTGAACAACTACTGGTGATAAATAGGTAGCTACACAAGCTATCAATTTTATCCTACACAGCACACACTGAGCACTGCTGTCTTGTAGTTCTTTTCTTTTTTTTAAGTGTCTTAAATGGTTCCCAGTCAGATCATGGTTTTGTTTGTTTGAATTGGTGTTTAACATCCCCGTCAACACTATTTATGTCATTTTGAAGACGTTGCTTCCAATTTTATGGGACTTTTACCTGACAATGAGATCAAATGACATCTCAAGCCCTGCCGCCCAATGAAACCAGAAGGTTTATATGCATCGGAAGATCTGACTCGCGACGATCTGACTCACACTGCTTTGCCTGGGCAGGCTTAGTCCTTCTAAAGCGGTTTGCCAGTACTCGTGTGTGGTAAGACTCAGCTCTGTGTGGAAGCATCATGCAGCCTAATCTATTTCTCCAAGCCCCAATGGGCGGGGGCGATTCAGATCATAGTGACCCATAATACTTCCAGTAGAAATGGCAGACAATATCTTGCCTACAATGTGTCAAAGTATGATCAGAATCAGTTCAGGTTTAAGGAAATTATGGCTGCCGAAATAGGGGTACCCCCTCCAAAGAACGAGTATTGAATACTGCTCAGCATGCTAAAGGTTAAGCTTCTTGATTTTATTTGAACAAACTACCATGCAGTGCTCAAGAAATTATATTGAACCCTCAGGGAAAGTGGTGGCTTTTCTGTGTCCCTCCGTCTGTTGCAAGCATGCAAGCAAACATGACGTCCTGATAAGTGAAGTTTGTTTTGTTCTGAACTTTTACATTGAGCACATACGATTTTGGATATATAATTCTGTAGACATGGCAGGTGACCCAGAAGTCGGTGAGGAAGGGAAGGAGGATACATTTAATTTTGATGACTGGGCAAATAACACTGGCCCTGAGAAATGAGGAATTAACATCTAAAGACAAGAGGCTCAATGAGCCTAAACCGCTCACCTGAGGAAATTAAGTTTTAACAATTCACAGACTTGACTACTAAATCTGCTAATAGAATCCAGCCCATTGACCCTTACAGGATATAAGTCATCATTATTGCATTGCATTCCAAGTTTGAGACTTCTAGCTTCTATAGTTCCTGAGAAATCTTTGACGAAAATTTAGCATTGGTCAAAATGGAGAGAAAGAAGAATGAAAGAACAGATGAACAAATAAGCTGAGAAAGCCCAATGTCTCTTACACAAAATAAGTCATCATTATTCTATTGAATACCAAATTTGATGCTTCTAGCTTTTATAGTTCCTGAGAAATCTTTGATTAAAAATTTAACATTGGTCTATTATCTCTATATGGAGAGAAAGAAGAATGAAGGAACAAATGAACCAGACTAGCTCCAAAACCTAATGCAGCCTTTCCCCTTGCCAAATGGTGCTACACATAAAATTAAAACAAGATTGGTTGACTGCCTTCTGAGATATGCTTCATTGAAAGTGTGGACGACGGATGGACGGACAACAGACGACGGACTCCGGAGCCTTGGTATACTATCAGCTCACTTGAGCCTTTGGCTCAGGTGAGCTAAAAATTCAAGTCGCTATTTCTGTCACAACATTTTCCCTACGTTAAGTCTATGGGCAAATTTTTTTGTCTCTCAAGGTCACGTAACTCCGAGGTCAATATTCCGATTCGGCCCAAAATCGAACTTAACCGAGATTTTATGCCTGTCCTCGTTACCTGCAAGTTTGAAGCTGATATGAATAAAAATAAAGTTGCTATCGTGGTCACAACGTATTTTTTTATGCTCAAGGGCAGGTAACTCCAAGGCAACTATTCCGATTCGGCCCAAAATCGAACTTAACCGAGATTTTATGTCTGTCCTCGTTACCTGCAAGTTTGAAGCTGATCTGAAAAAAATTCAAGTCGCTATCGTAGTCGCAACATTTTCCCTAATTTAGTCTATGGGCAAATTTTTTGTCCCTCAAGGTCACGTAACTCCGAGGTCAATATTCCGATTCGGCCCAAAATTGACCTTAACCGAGATTTTATGCCTGTCCTCGTTACCTGCAAGTTTGAAGCTGATATGAATAAAAATAAAGTTGCTATCGTGGTCACAACGTATTTTTTTATGCTCAAGGGCAGGTAACTCCGAGGCAATGAATCCGATTCGGCCCAAATTCGAACTTAACCGAGATTTTATGTCTGTCCTCGTTACCTGCAAGTTTGAAGCTGATCTGAAAAAAATTCAAGTCGCTATCGTAGTCACAACATTTTCCCTGTGTAAAGTCTATGGGCAAATTTTTTGTCGCTCAAGGTCATGTAACTCCGAGGTCAATATTACGATTCGAACTTAACTGAGATTTTATGCCTGTCCACGTTACCTGCAAGTTTGAAGCTGATCTGAATAAAAATAAAGTTGCTATCGTGGTCACAACGTATTTTTTTATGCTCAAGGGCAGGTAACTCCAAGGCAAACTAGAGCTGTCAGAGGATCTGACTATAGCCCCGCTTCAGCGCTGTCAGAGAAGAAAGTTATTTAAGCTGCAGAGAAAACAGTTATGAACAAGAAATAACTGTTGAAAATTTTACATTATCTGGAAAAACTCTAAGAGTTGTGAGCCCTTGTCCCCATTTCAATGAGCATGATACATTACCAGAATGTCCATGTTTATACTAAATTTCATCTTCCATTTTTCAATGTTCAAAGGGTAATAACTCCTGAAGTAGGCAAATCAGAGTCAGGGTTCCTGCGCTCTGCACATTGTCTCATGGTGCTTTACACTTGTGTGAAGTGTCATGAAAATATCTCAAATGGTTTGTGAGTTATGGAGCCGACACAGTCAAAATTGCCTTTTTAAATGTTCAAAGGGCAATAACTCCTAAAGTAGGCAAACCAGAGTTATGGTTCCTGCACTCTGCACATCATCTCAAGGTGCTTTTCATTTATTTGAAGTTTCATGAAAATATCAGAAACGGTTATGGAGCGGACATAGTTAAAATTGCCATTTTTTAATATTCAAAAGCCTATAACTGAAAAAGTAGACAATCCAGAGTTTGGGTTCCTGCGCTCTGCACACGTAATATGGTGCTTTACATTTGTGTGAAGTTTCATAAAATTATCTCAAACGCTTTTTGAGTTATCGAGCAAAGACGGCTAAAATTGATATTTTTCAATATTCAAAGGGAAATAACTCAAAAATTAGGCAATCCAGAGTTATGGTTCCTGCACTCTGCACACCATCTCATGGTGTTTAATGTTTGTGTGAAGTTTCATGAAAATATGTGAATGGGTTTTAAAGTTATGGAGCGGACACGAAAATTGTTAACAGACACAGACAGACACACAGACAGACACACAGAAAATACGAAAACCAGAGTTATGGTTCTTGCGCTCTGCACATTGTCTCATAGTGCTTATCATTTGTGTGAAGTTTCATGAAATTATCTCAAACGGTTTTCGAGTTATGAAGCGGACACTGTTAAAATTGCCATTTTTCAATGTTCAAAGGGCAATAACTCCAAAAATAAGCAATGCAGAGTTATGGTTCCTGCGCTCTGCACATCGTCTCATAGTGCTTAACATTTGTGTGAAGTTTCCTAAAAATATCTCAAACGGTTTTCGAGTTATGAAGCGGACACAATTAAAATTGCCATTTTTCAATGTTCAAAGGGCAATAACTCCAAAAGTAGGCAATCCACAGTTATAATTCCTTCGCTCTGCACATTGTCTTATGGTGTTTAACATTTGTGTGAAGTTTCATGAAAATATGTTAAGCAGATACAAAGTTATGGAGCCAACACAAATTAATGGAATCACGGAATTACGGAAAATGTTCAAAGGGCAATAACTCCAAAAGTAGGCAATCCACATTTATAATTCCTTCGCTCTGCACATTGTCTTATGGTGTTTAACATTTGTGTGAAGTTTCATGAAAATATGTTAAGCAGATACAAAGTTATGGAGCCAACACAAATTAACGGAATCACGGAATGACAGAAGGACATGGCAAATCCAATATAGTCCCACTTTTTCAAAGCGGGGCTATAATAATCCGATTTGGCCCAAAATCAAACTTGATCGAGATTTTATGCCTGTTCTGGTTATCTGCAAGAATGAAGTCGATCAGAAAAAAATTGACGGAGCTAGAGTGATGACAAGCTTTTTCCTATGTTAAGAACGCTCAAGGGCACGTAACTCCTGAGTGAATAATCCGATTCAGCCCAAAATCGAACTTGATCGAGATTTCATGCCTGTCCTCGTTATCTGCAAGAATGAAGTCGATCAGCAAAAAATTGACGGAGCTAGAGTGATGACAAGCTTTTTCCTATGTGAAGTCTATGGGAGCTAGATGTTGCCATGGCAACCAGAGTTCCACTCAGATCTGCCTGAAAACCTAATGAAGCCTTTCCACTTGCCCAATAATGCGACACATGAAATTTTATCAAAGTTGGCCAAGTAGTCTTTAAGATATACATTTTTGAAATTCCCATTAACCCTAATGCAAAAACACACAAGGGCAGGTAACTCCTAAGTGAATGATCCGATTCTGCCAGTTATCGAACTTGACCGAGATTTCATGGCTGTGCTGGTTATCTGCAAGAATAAAGCCAATCTGAAAATAATTGAAGCAGCTACGGTGATGACAACATTCTCCCCATGTTAAGTCAATAGGCAATTTTTTCAACGCTCAAGGGCACGTAACTCCTGAGTGAATAATCCGATTCAGCCCAAAATCGAACTTGATCGAGATTTCATGCCTGTCCTCGTTATCTGCAAGAATGAAGTCGATCAGAAAAAAATTGACGGAGCTAGAGTGATGACAAGCTTTTTCCTATGTTAAGAATGCTCAAGGGCACGTAACTCCTGAGTGAATAATCCGATTCAGCCCAAAATCGAACTTGATCGAGATTTCATGCCTGTCCTCGTTATCTGCAAGAATGAAGACAATCAGAAAAAAATTGACGGAGCTAGAGTGATGACAAACTTTTTCCTATGTTAAGTCTATGGGAGCTATTTGTTGCCATGGCAACCAGAGTTCCAATCCGATCTGCCCGAAAACAGTATGCAGCCTTTCCCCCTACCTGATAATGCTTCACATGAAATTTGATCAAGATTGGCCCACTGGTTCCGGAGATATACTTCTTTGAAAGTGTGGACGACGACGGACGACGACGGATGACGGACGCCGGCTCGTGGTATACTAATACCTCACATGAGCCTTCGGCTCAGGTGAGCTAAAAAACAAATGCTTTTGGATCAAAGAGACATGAAGGAACTACATTTAACAATGGGATCTATCAAACTGATTCAGAAAGAGATTGATCAATGGAAGGATGTGAAGGACACTGAACCCATTTCCACAGAAAGTGTTGATCCTGTTGTTGAAGACAACATGGAGGTTCTTGATGGGTCAGGTAAAAAGTTTGAGGTTTTATTTAGTGATTCACCACCCCCGTCAGGGAAAGAAAAAAATGTGCTATTTGGCCAACTGGATCACTGTGCTATTCTGCAGTCAAATCATAAACTAATAAGGATGTTCGCATAACACAGTTTCTCACCAAGAAAAGCAAGCGCAGATGCCAAAATTAACGTAAGGAATTCATTCTGAAATCTGGCACTGTAAACTCTGAAACACTTGTGCTGAAGACTGATGATGAAGACCTTTACCTGGTAATGTTCATGGAAGAATGGGGCACTGCTAATAATAACCACCTGTTTGCAACCAAAAAGCGAAGAAGACTGGCATACAGGACTAAAATATTCCAAGTGTCTGAGACGTAAGAATGGAATTCCATCCTAAATTATGGTACAACCGGGCATAGAGTTACAGGCAGCGCATCAGTTCCAGTGAGGCACCTTTTTCACCGGGCATTGAGTTTCAACTGCTGTTCCCAAATGAAACCAACAACCACAGAAACCCCAGCAGCATACTGCAGTTAACGTGGAAGATTGTAGAATCTTCAAAGCCAAAGGATCATGCCCTTTCCACTCATCATGTACTGCCATCCCAAGGCTAATGGATAATAGCTTGGATATCACTGGGCCAAAAAACATGTAAACATCTGGTCTACAGCCTTTAATTTTGATGCATTGGAAAATGCACTTCACCAGGACTGAGGATTGTGAATATTTATTAACCAGAAATAAACTAGAAATGTGTCAATACAACACAAATGCCCCCACCCAGGGACCTACCTCCCCCCACCCCCAATCACCTTAAGGTCATGCGGCAGGGGCGGGGTTATGGCTGAATGAAACTTCTGACATGTATCTATCATCATTCCAAAGATGTAGCAAATCCATCACATGGTTAAAGAAATATGAGCTCTCAAAAATATAATATAAAAAAATTTCTATGTCTGTGACCTTGACCTTCAGTTAAGGGGTGGGGGGTATGGCTCAATGAAACTTTGGACCTGCAACTATTGTCATACCAAATATGAAGCAAATCCATTATAGAGTTTGGAAAATAGAACCTATTAACATACTTAATTTTGAAAATTTCTATGTCTGAATAAATCTTTGGACCTGCATCTATCATTAAACCAAATATGAACCAAATGAATCATAAAAATTAAAAGTTCAACGTGGTACAAATACCTTAACCTGAGTGTTAAACATTAAAAATTTCTACGTCCGTGACCTCGACCTTGAGACCATGGGTAGGTGCGGGGGTATTGCTGGATAAAACTTTGGACCCATATCTATCATCATACTAAATATAAACCACATCCATTGCATGGTTTGAAAAATATGAGCTCAATTTCTACCCTGAGCAAAAACCTTAACCTGAGTCTTAAACATTAAAAATTTCTAAGTCCGTGACCTTGACCTTGAGACCATAGGTAGGTGTGGGGGTATTGCTGGATAAAACTTTGGACCCATATCTATCATCATACTAAATATAAACCACATCCATTGCATGTTTTGAAAAATATGAGCTCAAGTTCTACCCTGACCGAAAACATTAACCTGAGTCTTAAACATTAAAAATTTCTAAGTCCGTGACCTTGACCTTGAGACCATGGGTAGGTGTGGGGGTATTGCTGGATAAAACTTTGGACCCATATCTATCATCATACTAGATATAAACCACATCCATTGCATGTTTTGAAAAATATGAGCTCAAGTTCTACCCTGACCGAAAACCTTAACCTGAGTCTTAAACATTAAAAATTTCTAAGTCCATGACATTGACCTTGAGACCATGGGTAGGTGTGGGGGTATTGTTGGATAAAACTTTGGACCCATATCTATCATCATACTAAATTTTAAACCACATCCATTGCATCAGGGCTCGAGAAACTGAAGAATCCAAATCGGTCCAGCCAGATTTCGCCAAAAATTACGGAAATTGCTGATCGGTTTCGGTAATTTTCGTAAACATCCTTGGCAATTTGCAATTTCAAAGTGTGATATTAGCGTAACGAATGACATAACACTGTTGCTCTTACACTTGTCAACCGATATGAGCACCAGTATCTAGATTATAAACAGCATTTATTGCTCACATCGTTCCGAATTCATCTACTTTCATTTTCTATGCCAGATTTCATCTACTTTCATTTTCACATTATCCGGGTCACTCAGAACCTGAAGACCGCTAATGGGAAACAACCGACGTGGGTTAGACAAAGACCAGTTCGATGGTCACTTTATAAACCTTTAAAATATTTCTTAATTCACGCCTTTAAAATATTTCTTAATTCACGCATTTTATTTTGCCCAAATTGCTTTGTTTACAAATGGCGACCGATTTTGCAGCCACGTGGTCGGAAATTGACGTCATACAGTGTCCGTTTACACAATACGCATTAATGCGGTCAAGGACGTAACACACACACCTGTTTTATGTCACTAATTTTAATAGAGCGTATTTCTAAAAAAATTGCTTTGAACGGGTAAAAAAATCGAAAAACATTTCTTTAATCTCGAAGCAAAACATGACCGAACGCGAGTCATTGAAAATCTTAAATGGCCGAAAATATCGTTTAGAATGGGTGAAATAAGGCATTTTCCCTCAAAGGCAATGTTTAGACATGACAGATGTGTATTGAAAATTGCGCCCTGTGAAAAAAAAACACAATTTTATATTCAAATACCGGTTCTATAGTAAGCCATAAATTAATGACTTGTGTAAACAAACTAGCGTATGTCCTGTATTGATTGACCTAATTTTCTTACCTTGCCAGCTTGCCGATAACCCCTGAGGCCAGTGTTCACGATTTAATAATTTTGACACACGGGTCAAATTTCGCTGCGATAAGATCAAAGAACCTGACATAGACTTGTCCAATTTTCACCTAGTTAGATAATGAAGCCGTCTAACACCTTGTGTTGTAGGCGTTTTTTTTGCATACATGCTTGGATTATCAGTGGCCAACAGTCAACATAAAGTCATAATGATTTAGCGAAAATTTTCACACCGATTTTTTTTAAAATGTTATAGAATTATGGACCGATTTTTTTAATCTTCTTCTGAAGTCAAAATCGGTTTATGGAAGGCAAATTCGGTCCAGAACCGGAAAACCGACATTTTCTCGAGCCCTGCATTGCATGGTTTGAAAAATATGAGCTCAAGTTCTACCCTGACCCAAAACCTTAACCTGAGTTTAACAGGATTACGATCATACGATGCGGGGGCATAACAAGAGCACCGCAAGCGGGTGCCAACGCTCGTCTGCAGTTCTAAGTCAAATCAAATTGCAAGATGGAGTTATAAAACTTGTAGGGAATGTAGCTCTTGTGATGGTGAGTATGTGTATGAAGTTTCATGAAGGTAGGCCAAATACTTTTGGAAATATGGTCAAGGTTAAGTTTTTTGGTTAATTTTTCGAAAAATAGGTCAAAGTTCAAAGGTCAAGGTCACAGGTCAAAAAGCGTGGTATGACTGAAAAGGTCTTGTCCCAAGGAACATTCATGTGAAGTTGGAAGGCTCTGTTGTGAATAGTATTGAAATAAGAGACAAAAACAATTTAAAAAAAACGGAGAGAAAAGGGGAGATAATTCAATCAAATTGCAAGATGGAGTTATAAAACTTGTAGGGAATGTAGCTCTTGTGATGGTGAGTATGTGTATGAAGTTTCATGAAGGTAGGCCAAATACTTTTGGAAATATGGTCAAGGTTAAGGTTTTCGGTTAAATTTTCGAAAAATAGGTCAAAGTTCAAAGGTCAAGGTCACAGATCAAAAAGTGTGGTATCACTGAAAAGGTCTTGTCCCAAGGAACATTCATGTGAAGTTTGAAGGCTCTGTTGTGAATAGTATTAAAATGAGAGCAAAAAATGTGTTTCAGAAAAAAATTGGAAAAGGGGAGATATTTCAGCCAAAATCAACAATGTTGTTATGGTCCTTGGTCAAAATGTAGCTCTTGTGATGATGAGTGTGTGTATGAAGTTTCATGAGGCTAGGTCTAATACTTTTTAAGTTATAGCCAAGGTTAAGTTTTTTTGGAACGACGCAGGACGACTACGCAGACGCCGGAGTGATGACAATAGCTCGAAAGTTTTTTTTCAAAAAACAGACGAGCTAAAAATGGATTTCACATGGTTGACCAGGAAAATATAACAAAATATTTGGAAGTGGAAAATTATCATTCTGTGACTGCCGAACATTCGCGTGTGCAGGTAGAGAAGCAAATCTTTACCAAACTTGAAAATGGAAGTTATAGAATTTCCAGTAAAAGGTCAAATATTGTGTCAGCCATTGGCGTGATTCCCAAGAAAAATTCTTCCGATGTCAGATTGATTCACTATACGTCAATCAAGTTAATGGAAGAGACGTTCTGATTAGTGAATTTCTGCACCCATAATCCCTCCTTTTATGTCAAGACATTTGATCCATGATTCCAGAGGACTTAGGACAGATTTGGATAATATACTTTATATCATGAAATGCACTGCTCAGACATTTTGCACAACTAAGTATGATTCAGTATTATTTACAAACAGAATGTATATAATGTATATGATTGTCATGCTTTCAATTTGTGTATGTTACTATTGGAGTTTTGTAGTTAGCATATTAAAGCTCCAAGTTTCCCCATTACTTTGACTTCATGTTTTGTTTAAATAATGAGCTATCTGATATCATACCAAATAGGCACCAAATCCATCATATGGTTTGGAAAATATGAGCAAAATATAAACAAACTTGTATGTAAAACTTAAATATATAATTTCTAAGTCTGTGAACTTGCCTTTGAGTTCATGGGCATGGGTCCATCATTGGTATTGCTGAATAAAACTTTGGGCCTACATCTATCATCATTCCAAGAACAAAATCCATCAATATGTAAAATATAAGCTCTTAAAAAACTTTTATGTGAAATTTTAACATTAAAATTCTAAGTCTGTGACCTTGACCTTGATGCCTTGCATAGGCAGGGTATTGCTGAATAAACTCTGAACATATAATCATACCAAATATGAACCAAATCCGTCATATGGTTTGAAAGATTTTCAAGTCTGTGACCTTGACCTCCTTGGCATGGGTTGCAGTATTGCTTAAGAAAACATTTGTCCTATATCTATCATCATACTAAATAAGATCCAATTTCATTGTATGGTTTGCAAAATATGAGCTCTTTAAAAAGCTTTAATGTGAAACTTTAACATAAAAGTCTGAAGTCATGAGCATGGGCAGGGGTTATTGCTGAATATAACTTTGAACCAATATCTGCCATCATACCAAAGAGGAACCAAATCTATAATATGGTTTGGAAAATATAAGCTCTTACAAAACTTAAATGTCAAACATAATTTCACAGTCTCTGACTTTGACATGGCATGAGCATTGGTATCGCTGAATAATAGTTTGGACTCGTATCTATTATTATATCAATTGCAAATTCATAATATGGTTTGGAAAATATGAGCTCTTAAAAGAACTGATGTAAATGTGGAAGCCAGTGTCCAACAGCACTGCTAATAGCAAGACCAACACCAACCCTGACGTTAGTGCAAAGTTCTTTCTGGACTTCACCCAGGGGAGCTTATTTGAAATGCAAAAAGATTTAGCAAAACAGCAAGACAGCTGGGAAACTTTTGGATGTGCAAAATCACAGTTTGTCCTTAACTGCATCATACTATCCATTGACCAATCAGAAGTGGTTTTGTGCAAGCGCATAACCAATGATTACCTATGGTCAGTTTCTATATAGATGTGTATATTGATTAATAGCCTGCTAAATGAAACGGTCATACATAAAATATGCAGATGCATGAGAAATATCCAGGGAATAAATCATCCGAAAAATGGAAGAAAAGGGTGCAGATTCGGAAACTCAGATCATTTTTTTCTGTTGCTACTGATGTTCGTTCACATTCGTCAAGCTTGTGAAATGGGGTATAATGACTGCTCTAAATTTCTATCCAAAATAACTACAGTAACATCTACGTGACAAAATGACAGAACAAGTCTAGAATGGGGGTCATTTGGTTTGCTAAATCTTTAGGCAAAGGACAGTGATTTTCGCTTGGTTACAGCAAAACAGGGGTACAAAAGGGAGCATCATCAACCACTTGGCATATTTGTCATGTATTGCCAGTTATAACAGTATTTCTAGGCTAATATACTAACGTTCATAATGGCATACAGATATCACTGTGTCATGTTTCCTCACTGACAAAAAGGACAGTGATTTTCGCTTGGTTATAACGGAACAATACAAAGAGAGCATCATCAACCACTTGGCATATTTGTCATGGATTACCTGTTATAACATGGTATTTCTAGGCTAATATACTAACATTCTTAATGGCATACACATGTCACTGTCATGTTTCCTAACTGGCAAAAAGGACAGTGATTTTCGCTTGGATATAACAAAACTGGGTTACAAAAATGAGTACTTGGAGTATTTGTCATGTATTTCCAGTTGTAACACAGTACTTCTAGTATAATATACAGACATTCTTAATGGTATACACATGTCACTGTGTCATTTTCCTAACTGACAAAAAGGACAGTGATTTTTGCTTGGTTATAACAAAACTGGGGTACAAAAACGAGTACCGGTACTTGGCATATTTGTCATGTATTACCAGTTATAACAGAGTACTTCTAGGATAATGCATTAACATTTGTAATGAGACACATGCATGACACTGTGTCAAGTTTCCTAACTAAGAAACACTGAAACAAGAGGGACATCATTGATGGCCCTGGATTGCTCACCTGAGCTGAACCTGTTCCATAGCTTGTGGAAGTGTTGGAGTCACTGGCTAAAGAGGTGATGTGGACAAAAGATGTTTTTTTTTCTATTATTTTTAAGTTTGGAGGCTATCTTGTTCATTGGAATGGTGAACTTTGAAGAAGGAGCAAAAGAGGAACATTTCTGTCAATTTTTTTTTGAAATTGAGAAATTGGCCAAGGTGGATATGTTGTTTAAAATTTTTGTGTCTGTTTTCAGCTCTGGCAGCCATTTTGTTCAGCATAGCAGAACCATTTTAGCAACTTTGGTAAAGGGGTGTAAGATGACGGTTTTTGTGAAATTATTTTGAAATTGGGCCATTGGCCTAGGAGATGTTTTAGCTCCAATCATGAAAACATGCCTTGATTATTTTGACCCCCTTGAACCCCACTTTTATATAGTAAAAACTGGGGTTTATAGGGGTAAACCTTATTTTTCTTATTTCTGCTCTAAAATATATATTGTGGGTAGTCGTTAGAGGCGGTTCTAACAAGTACCCACAATCTATATTTTGAGCAGGAATAAGAAAAATATCACAATTTTTCTTCTTAAAATTTTTGCTTTTTTGGTGGTTCAGCTTACAATGCATTTATATAGGTGTGTTTTCATAATGTGTTGGCCATTTTGTTCAGGATCACTTAAGCAATTTCGGAAGCTGGGCACACTAGTAACATTTGTGTAAAATCACATGTATTTTGAAAAAGGCCAAAAGATTCTGGAGGTGTCATATGAAGAAACTCAGGTGAGCTAAAAAGGACTATGATTATCACAAGTAAAACAGGGGTATATAAAGTTATAACACATATCACATCACATACCTGGCAGAAACCTTGTATGACTATAAGAATCTGATATGGGGTTCTGTTGTAGATCAGCGTTTCCAACCAGAGGGATGACCGTGCTGAGCGGAACCGAGGCTATGCCGAGGTTACGCTCAGCACGGTCATCCCGAGGGTTGGAAATGCCCATCTACAACAGAACCCCATATTGGATTCTTTTTCTTGCACAACACCTCCGGTTCGTTTTGACAGCTCGCACAAAATAAAAGCAGTGCGGAAGTAGTTCCGGCAGAGCATAGAATTGAAGCGCATTTATGTTAGTTGCTTGGGTCGGAACACCAGGGTCAGAACATAAATTTCTATCCCAGTGTAAAATCCCGGATTTCCTTGTCTGGTGTGCAAGAACACTTGATACATAGCACTTCTGGGACTGTGTCATGTTTACTTAACCTTTACCACCCTCTAGGCTAATTCAACAGACAACATACTGTTGGTATTTTTATTATTTTCCTAGAAAACAGATTTGACATCTCATGAAAATAATCTCTTATGGAGACAAGTTGCATGGAATGTCAAAGTTCTAAAAACAAAACGGCTCCTAACAAGTGTGAAAGGCATTCTGTGACACGGAGGAACAGTAATTTGAGGCACTAAGGTTAACAAGATGTTACAAAAATATATATTCCTGATTACAGCTGAAATAAGTTTCGAATATTATCTAAACTTAATACATGTATCCTTCTTTTTACTAAAACATGCTTGAAAATAAAACTAGAAAATCTTTGTTTCAATACACAACCTGATAGTTACATTTGATGACACAAGAGGATCACAATCGTCTTGTAATGCTCTCCTGAGAACCTAAGAATATTCTTTACAAAGCATACTCTAACATTTGTTTCCAATGCAGACCATCAGGAAAACATGCTTATATAATTGTGACCCACTTAACCCTTATCTTGCTGTTCACGACAACCCCTATCTTTGCAAACAGTGTAGATCCAGATCAGATGGCTTCTGACGAAGCCATCTGATCAGGATCTACACTGTTTGATATACAGTTTATGAATTTGTAGGAATAAATTACATCAAGTAATCTGATTGGTTGATAGACAGAAATAGGTGTGGCTAAAATGAATATTCAGCAAGATAAGGGTTAAACCACTTTTACATACTAGGGTATACATTACTTTTCTTATTATTGCTCAGAAACATAGATGTGTACTCGTTAGAACCGCCTCACTAAGGCAATTCTAACAGGTGCCCACAATCTATGTTTTGAACTGAATTATGAAAAATCTTAACCCTTGTCCTGCTGAGCCCGGACATGTCTTATCTTTTGAAACAATGTAGATCCAGATCAGATGGCTTCTGAAGAAGCCATCTGATCAGGATCTTCATTATTTGTCATGCAGTTTATGAATTTGTTGCAATGATTTGCATCGAGTAATCTGATTGGTTGATAATTGATAGTGGGATAAGGGTTAAGCATCATAAATATATTCACTCAATTGTTATTCCCTTTATTCAGTGATTTAAGAACCTTCTTAGAGTGTCATTGAAAGCCGATAAATTACGTCACTTACAAAACTTAGAATTTTGGCATCATTCCAAAACTCAAATGTAAGCTGTTGCAACCCATAGGTAGGCCAGAATTTTCCTGCACTGCTAAAAATAGAACAAACTCTACCTCCTCCTTTGGAAAATCTATCTGGGTGTTGCAGCCCATAGGTGAGACAGAATTTTCCTGCACTGCTTAAAATAGAACTCTGCCTCCTGCTTAGGAAAATCTATCTGGGGCAATGTTAAAACCTAACCATGTTCTTAATTGATGTGTCAGTTAAACTTTGATCAAATGAAACTGCAAACATGCTAATATTAAAGCTGAAACAAGAGGGCCATGATGGCCCTGGATCGCTCACCTGATCCATAGTGTAACAAGTGGGCCCCAGAGAGGGCCAATATTGGCCCCAGGGCTTTAATGTGCATAATGTTGAGGGAGGTCTTAAAGGTGAAGCTTCATACCAAACATCAACAAAGGCTATAATTTATGCGAATGTGGCGCAGTTGAGGACACTTCACATTTTTTCTTTATATGCAACCGTTTTGGACAGATCAGGCAAGAGCTGCTAAATAGAGTCTCGATATATTGTCAACCAACAGTAAATATCTTCTTATATGGTAGCACTGACCTGTCAGACGACCAAAATAAAGATATCTTCTCAGCGGTGCAAGATTACATATTAAAATCTAAACGCTTTTGATTTAGTTCGATCGACTGTTTATACCCATGCATCAACTTTAAAAGTAATTACCGCTGACCACATATGTTTATATGGTATAACTAACATAAGGAAAATTAAGATGCGCTGCTTCCAAATGCGGGAACTCTTACACATATGTCGAACAGCATGAAATCCAGCTTTTTACAGGTTTTTTGTTGAATGTTGTCCATAACATAATGCCTTCTTAATTATTACAAAAAATGCAAGTATGTTCCACTCCCCGTGGAGCCCCTTCTAACCATATGTATATTTATGTTTAAACAGTTACAAAAGTTTGAGGAATTTCATAATTATTGAATGACAATTACAATAAGATTGTACATATAATAGTATTGCAAACACTTGGGATACAGATTCGAATAAGTCATTTGACTTTTTTCTGAATCCCATTTGTATAGTCATTGTACTGTAATCGTATTATATTCTGTTTTGTATACTTTTCATGTATTATGCAAATAAAATAAAGTTTAAACCAAAGGCTATAATTTGAACAATCTTGGCAAAGGTCCACTCGATGAAGCTACACATCAAATTTCAAAGACCTGGGCCTTGCGGTTTCAGAGAAGAAGATTTTTTACAAGATATTCCCTACATAAGCCTATGCAAAACCAAATGGCCCGGGGCTATATAAATCTATGTAAAACCAAAGGGCCCCAGGGTAGGGGCATTTGTGGCCCCAGGGCTATAATTTGAACAATCTTGGTAGAGGTCCATTAGATGAAGCTTCATACCAAATTTCAAAGTCCTGGGCCTTGTGGTTTCAGAGAAGAAGAGTTTAAAAGATTGTCCCTATATAAGCCTATGTAAAACCAAAGGGCCCCGGGGCGGGGCCACTTTTGGCCCCAGCACACTATAATTTGAATCATCTTGGTAGGGGTCCTTTAGAAGAAGCTTCATACCAAATATAAAAGACCTAGGACTTGTGGTTTCAGAGAAGAAGATTTTTAAAGATTTTCCCTATATAAGTCTATGTAAAACCAAAAGGCCCCGGAGCAGGGGCATTTTTGGCCCAAGGGCTATAATTTGATAATTTGAACAATCTTGGTAGGGGTCCACTAGATGAAGCTTCATACCAAATATCAAAGTCCTCCATGGGCCTTGCGGTTTCAGAGAAGAAGATTTTTAAAGATTTTCCCTATATAAGCCTATGTAAAACCAAAGGGCCCCAGCTCTATAATTTGAACAATCTTGGTAGGGGTCCACTAGATGAAGCTTCATACCAAATATCAAAGTCCTGGGCCTTGCGGTTTCAGAGAAGAAGATTTTTAAAGATTTTCCCTATATAAGCCTATGTAAAAGCAAAGGGCCCCGGGGCGTGGACATTTTTGGCCTCAGCACTATAATTTGAATACTCTTGTTAGGGGTCCTTTAGATGAAGCTTCATACCAAATATAAAAGACCTAGGCCTTGTGGTTTCAGAGAAGATTTTTAAAGATTTTCCCTATATGTCTACGTAAAACCAAAGGGCCCCAGGGCGGGGGCATTTTTGGCCCAAGGGCTATAATTTGAACAATCTTGGTAGAGGTCCATTAGATGAAGCTTCATTCTAAATATCAAAGTCCTGGGCCTTGTGGTTTCAGAGAAGAAGATTTTTAAAAATTTTCCCTATATAAGCCTACGTAAAACCAAAGGGCCCCCGGACGGGCGCATTTTTTGCCCCAGCACTATAATTTGAACAATCTTGGTAGGGGTCCACTAGATGAAGCTTCATACCAAATATCAAAGCCCTGGGCCTTGTGGTTTCAGAGAAGAAGATTTTTAAAGATTTGCCTATATAAGCCTATGTAAAACCAAAGGGCCTCGGGGCGGGGACATTTTTGGCCCCAGCACTTTAATTTGAACAATCTTGGTAGGGGTCCACTAGATGAAGCTTCATACCAAATATTAAAGACCTGGGCCTTGTGGTTTCAGAGAAGAAGATTTTTAAAGATTTTCCCTTTATAAGCCAATGTAAAACCAAAGGGCCCTGTGTCAGGGGCATTTTTTGTCCCAGCACTTTAATTTGAACAATCTTGGTAGGGGTCCACTAGATGAAGCTTCATACCAAATATCAAAGTCCTGGGCCTTGTGGTTTCAGAGAAGAAGATTTTTAAAGATTTTCCCAATATAAGCCTATGTAAAACCAAAGGGCCCCGGGGTGGGGGCATTTTTGGCCCCAGCACTATAATTTTAACAATCTTGGTAGGGGTCCACTAGATGAAGCTTCATACCAAATATCAAAGTCCTGGGCCTTGTGGTTTCAGAGAAGAAGATTTTTAAAGATTTTCTCAATATAAGCCTATGTAAAACCAAAGGGCCCCGGGGTGGGGGCATTTTTGGCCCCAGCACTATAATTTTAACTAGAGCTGCCGCCTAACGGGCGCCAATTATACCCCCGCATGCGTTGTCAGACAAATTATTACAAGTATTTGACCTTGAGGAAGGTCAATGTAAAGGTCAAGGTCAGGTTTGTGTATATCAATCTTAAGTACTAGTGGCAAGGTGTGTGGTGTGTGAATATTAAAGAAATCGGTCAAAGAATAAGGAAGTTATGAGCAATGTTAAAGTTTTTTGTAACAGACCGACGACAGACGACAAATTTTTACAAGTATTTGACCTTGAGGAAGGTCAACGTAAAGGTCAAGGTCAGGTTTGTGTATATCAATCTTAAGTACTAGTGGCAAGGTGTGTGGTGTGTGAATATTAAAGAAATCGGTCAAAGAATAAGGAAGTTATGAGCAATGTTAAAGTTTTTTGTAACGGACCGACGACAGACGACGACAAGCTGACTCCTATATACCCCCTTCAAACTTCCTTTGCGGGGGTATAACAATCTTGGTAGGGGTCCACTAGATGAAGCTTCATACCAAATATCAAAGACCTGGGCCTTGTGGTTTCAGAGAAGAAGATTTTTTTCAAGTTTTTGGTGAAAAAAATCTATTTTTGGCTCCTGTGACCTAGATGTGCAACGGACCGGAACCATTTGAACAATTTTGAAAGGGGACCACCTAGGGATCATTCCTGTGAAGTTTGGTCAAAATCCAATCAGTGGTTTAGGAGGAGATGTCGTTTAAAGAAATTGTTTACGCACGCATGGACGGACGGACGGACGCACGCACGACGGACAAAAAGTGATCCCAAAAGCTCACCTGGTCACTACGTGACGGTGAGCTAAAAATGTGAGCAGCTTTCGCAAAAGTGAAAGTTGCTTTCATTTTTCCAGCAAAAACATCACTATGTTAGATAGTGTACAGTGAAATTCCGCTATTAAGACCACCTAAAATTAAGACTAATTCAGCATTAAAAAGCTAATTTAGTAAGCTATGGTTATTTGTTCTTGGTGTTTCCTGCATACAGTGTTCTCTGGTCACAGACCACCTTTGGGACTGTTCAAAAGTGACCTTTAAGGCCACTTTTGAACTGTCTCAAAGGTGGTCTTAATATACGAATTTTACTGTACTTGCTAGAACATATAACAATTTTACCACAAATGAGCTCGTTAAGCTAACGATGTTTTGAACAAATGGGTCTTGATCAGCCATGATCTTTACAACCTATTAAACATATTAGAACTGAAATCAAACTTCAATGGCTCGAATCTCTTTGGGTCCTTGAAAATCTGTTTGAGACAGGGGTAGATTGAGCTACTGAGGGTTACTGTCAGGAGGCATAACAATTAACTATGGAAATCTTTCGTTCATGCATCTAAACCCCATAGGGGGACTTAAGACGGGTAAGACAGCTTTTTGGTGTTATGTTATGAAAATGTATGCTGTGTATACTCATTAGAAATGTCTCATTGTGGCAATTCTAATGAATACACACAGCATACATTTGCAAGATAAAAGACTAAAATCAAAATTATCCCCGCCCCCACCCACCATCCGCAACTATTTTTTAGGTAGAGGATTTCCCTAAGGACTCAAGAACAGGTTCAACTTAGCCATGGTAAATGAGCCATTGGTGTTCAAGCCACCAAAGTTCTACTATAATATGCTGCATCATAAGAAAATCTGTTGTCCTAATTTGTGAATGATGAACGTGTATCAGTCTGTGCATTTGCTCAGTCTTAACAGCACCATGTATTCCCTGCTTGGATACCTCAATACCTGTAGTTTCTATACATCACAAAAACACGCCTATATAATTTGACCCCTTTGAACCCCACATTTATATAGTAAAACTGGGGTTTCCGGGGGTATAGTGTACCTTATTTTTCTTATTTCTGGTCTGAAATATAGATTGTGGGTACTTGTTAGAACCGCCTCGTTGAGGCGGTTCTTCCGAGTGCCCACAATCTATATTTTGAGCAGAAATAAGAAAAATATCACAATTTTTCATCATAAAATTTACATATTTTCGGCGATAAAGGTGGCAATGTATTTGTATAGGCGTGTTTGCGCAATGTCTATAATTCCAGAACTCTTGCTAGTCTGTGTAGCTGAGCATGTCAGTTTGTGTCTTACCTGTTCACAAATACCAACCACTGGTTTTCTCATGCAGTATTCGCATTCAAATTTCCTGGACAGGCCCCCACCCATCGGGGCTTGAAGAAATAGATTGGGCTGCATGATACTTCCACGCAGAGCTGAAACCTACTGCACTTAGGTATTGGTAAACCGCTTATTGTAAGCCTGCCCAGGAAAAGTGGGGCAAGTGGGACCAACCATGCATATAAACCATATTAGTTTTATGATCAGCAATGGCTTGAGATGTCATTTCATCTCAATATCAGGTAGAAGTTCCACAAAATTGGAAGCAACGTCTACAAAATGACCTATTCAGTGTTGACGGGGATGTAAAAACTCAAATCAAACAAAACAAATTCCTTGTCAACTGATCTTGGTGATCTTTGCCACATTCTGTGACCTTCACCATGAACTGATCCCTGTGACCCACAAAAATGTTAAACTAAAGGCATAAAACAACTGCATCTGAAAGTGTCCTCTGTTTATGTTATCTGCTGCATCTTCTTGCAAACTTGCATACAGGCAAACAGTGTGGGCCCAGATCAGACTGCTCCTTTAGGAGCAGTCTGATCTGGGTCCACACTGTTTGCAACAATGACTTTCAAAGTAACCAGCAGACAACAAAGCAGATGATAATTTATGTGATTGGTGGGCTATTAAAGGGTTAATGACAGAAAATGACATGCTGTTTATCTGAGCCTTTAACTCAGGGGAACTAATAATAATGTCTACTCAGCAAAAATAAAAATCTTCGAAGGAATTTCATTCTCCTTTCTTTAAGGGGAATGGGAACATCTGTCAGATTTTTTACTCCATTTTTCAAAGGGAGACAACTTTCGGGACTTCCTGTTCACCTTTCTATATGCCCTCTCCCGCGGAAAATGGGGTCTACTCTTTAAGGAAAGAATTTGCTCCTCAGGAGCAAATTCTTTCCTTAAAGAGTTGACCCATATTGACATGGGAGACAAAAATACTTTTGCAGGAGTTACCTCCCCTGAAAATCTATGATGAGTATCTTCGGAAACTTCATTTGAGGATACAAAGTGGAGATATAAAAAAAAGATTAATACATCATATTCAACGATAAACAACGTAATGCTACACATATAATTATTATTATGCCGGAGTATGTTTATCATTACCAAGTACAAAAATAAAAATACTTTAAATAGGTACACCAATCTGTAAAAAAAAGAAAATCAAACACAGCAATATGAAAACCAATATAAATAAACAAAATGAACCATTTCATGTATTGATGTTCTAAACCCTTTGCATCAATAAAACTAGACAAAAGTGCCCAGTGGGGCACGTATATCCCCGGCCAGTGCCATCACCTCAGCTGAAACAAGCCTTGCCCTCCTAATACCTCACATGAGAACTAAAAAGGGAAATAACTCTAAAAGGCCTGACCCCTTGGCCCTTATTTTCTTTCCCACAATACAACTAGTCATACTGATCATGTTTGCAAAATTTCAAGTTTCTATGTACAGTAGTTATTGAGAAATCTTTGACACAAAATAAAAATATACACTATTAAACAGCAAGAACTATAAAGGGAAATAACTCTAAAAGGCCTGACCCCTTGGCCCTTATTTTCTTTCCCACAATACAAGTAGTCATACTGATCATGTGTGCAAAATTTCAAGTTTCTATGTGAAGCAGTTCCTGAGATATCTTTGACACAAAATAATTGTTTACGGACAGACAGACAGACAGACGGAAAAGACAAAAACTATATACCCCCATGGCATACTTCGTATGCCGGGGGTATAATAAGACGGGCCTCCGTGGCCTAGTGGATAAGAGTGCTGGCTCTTAAACATTAGGTATCCAACTGCTGTGGTTCGAGCCTAGCACAGGTCACACGTGAGTCGCCAAGTACTGCAACGGAAGGTCATGTGTTTTTTTCTCCGGGTACTCCATTTTTGCATACCTCTGATTAACGAAAGGCTCAAAATGAGTGAAATAATTTTGAAAGGGCCATAAACCACCCCGTCCCACAAAAAAAACAAAAAAAAAAAACAAGAGGGCCCACTGGGCCCTGATTCGCTCACCTGAATTTCACTGTCTCTAGTATAGTCTATTTTTAGCTATGGTGGCCATCTTGTTCATCACAGCAGAACAAACTCAGCTATTTTGGTAGGGTGTCACCTCGGCAACATTTCTATGAAGTTTGAATCAAATTGACCCAAGGGAATAGGAAGAGTTCGCATTTGCAGTAAATTTATGTTTTTCTATTTTTAGCTCTGGCAGCCATAATGTTCATCGGAGCAGGATGGTTTTAGCTATTTTGGTAGAGGGTCATCTAAGCAACATTCCTATGAAGTTTGAATGAAATTGGCCCAAGGGTACAGGAGGAGTTGTCGTTTGATGATTTTTTTCTATTTTTAGCTCTGGCAGCCAGCTGGTTAGAGCTGAACGATTTTAGCTATTTTCGTAGGGAGTCACCAACATAATATTTCTGTGAAGTTTGAATCAAACTGGCCCAAGGGTTAAGGAGGAGTTCGCGTTTGAAGCAAATTTAGGATGTCTTTATATTTTTAGCTATGGTGGCTCTTTTGCTCATCAGAGCAGAACTATTTCAGCTATTTTGGTAGGGGTCAACTAAGCAACATTTCTATGAAGTTTGAATGAAATTGGCCCAAGGGTACAGGAGGAGTTGTCGTTTAAAGGTTTTTTTCCATTTTTAGTTCTTGCGGCCATATTGTTTGTCAGAGCAGAAGGATTTTAGCTATTTTGGTAGGAAGTCACCTGGGCAACATTCGTGTGAAGTTATAATCAAATTGGCCCAAGCGTTTAGGAGGAGTTTGCGTTTGAAGCAAATTTACATTTTTCTATTTTTAGCTCTGGCTGCCATTTTGCTCATGGGAGCAGAACCGTTTAGCTATATCAGTAGAGGGTCACCTAAGCAACATTCCTATGAAGTTTGAATTAATTTGGCCCAAGGGTACAGGAGTTGTCGTTTAAAGATTTTTCTATTTTTAGCTCTGGTGGCCATTTTGTTCATTGGAGCGGAACCATTTTTGCTATTTTGGTAGAGGGTCATCTAAGCAACATTCCTATGAAGTTTGAATGAAATTGGCTTAAGGGTACAGGAGGATTTTTATATTTTTAGCTCTGGCGGCCATCTTGTTCAGCAGAGCAGAACGATTTAAGCTATTTTTGTACAGGGCACCTAAACAATATTCCTATGAATTTTATTGAAATTGGCTCAAGGGTTAGCAAGGTGGAGTTAGCATTTAAAGCAAATTGTTGATGCCGCACGACACAAGAGGCATATTGACCAATCACAATAGCTCACCATGAGCAATTCATGCTCAGGTGAGTGAGCTAAAAAAAAATCAATAAATAAAATCAAAGCACTAACAGCACTGTGGGCTCAAACAGTAGGCTGGGAAAATTGTTCTGAACTGGGACTCAACATGTTTTTATTTAACCCTTCAATTCCTTTTCTTTACGCAAACAGTGTAGACTCTGATCAGATGCCACTTTTTGTGGCATCTGATCTGGGTCTACCCTGTTTGCCTAGCCCAGGACAAAGAGTCTAATCCAGGTTTTACAGATAACTCTCTTTAAATAGCATTCTAGCAAACAGTGTAGACCCTGATCAGATGCCACTTTTGTGGCATCTGATCTGGGTTTACTCTGTTTGCCTAGCCCAGCACAGGAGTCCAGTCCAGGTTTTACAGTTTAACTTTATTGGTCTGTGATAGTCACATGGACAACAGCAATATAAATCTGATTCATTAGTAACTTTCAGTCCATTGACAATCAACCCGAAAACCGCTCCTACAGAGCAATAACCAATTAATTTCAAATACACTGTCTAAAAATCTACCCGTTTTACCACTTTTCTGGTTTTCTTGTTCGTTTTTGGCCATCCAATTAAACAGTACATAAAATATGAAATACAATTCAATGCAATATAATTAGAGCAAGCGCATGACAAAACCTACAATAAGACGTGCATCCAAAGAAGACTCAGATTCAGATCAGCCTGCACATCTGCGCAGTCTGATCAGCTTCTTCATTGTGCGTTCTAAGGATAGCTAAGGGCCCAATGCTCCTTCATGCAGCAAGAGAAGTCTCTGGTTAGACTAAATGGATGCACAGGCTGATCTGATTCTTTGCTTGACGCACATGTAAATTGTAGGAAATGCTTTGCCCCGGCTCATAATGTATATAGGAAATCCCAATCTGGGACATTTGGTAAACAGTGCATGCTCAGATCCGATACTGCAGGATGAGGCATCTGATCAGGACTAGAGTCTGCCATTTTCTAAGTCTAAAAATAACTCGACTTGACACCCCTAAATATCGAAATGAACTCCTGCTATATATGAGGTGGAAGATTCAATTCCACAAAAAGTTTGCCATATTTACCCTGAGTATGAGGATATCTCAACTCCTTCCAATTCTTTTTCTAAGATTTGGACAAGAACGATTTACTACCTGATGTCTAAACATAGCTGGATGATTTAAATAGTACAAGAAAGCAGTCTGAAAGACAGCCAAATCCCCCGCCGCACACTTTGTATCAAGGCTCAACCTTGTGACCTTCACCTGTGACCTTGAACTTGAGTTGGCATGGTTTATTTATGGTTCTGCACATCAGCTCACTGTGGGGTATATTTCACAAAAGTTTAATGAAAATCCTTCGAGGGGTAAAGGAGATATGGAACGGACACAAAATTCAAAGTTTCAAAATCGTGACCTTCAACTGTGACCTTGACCTTGAGTCTGCATGGTTTATTTATGTGTTATGCACATCAGCTCACTGATGGGGACAATTGACCAACATTTAATGAAAATCCTTTGAAGGGTAAAAGAGATATGGAACGGATACAAAACTCAAAGTTTCAAACTCGTGACCTTCCAATGTGACCTTGACCTGTTGTCAACAAGATTCATTTATGAGTTCTACACATCAGCTCACTAAGGGAAATATTTGACCAAAGTTTAATGAAAATCCTTTGAGGGGTAAAGGAGATATGGAACGGACAAAAAGAAATTCAAAGTTTTAAACTCGTGACCTTCAAATGTGACCTTGATCTTGAGTCGGCATGGTTCATTTATGGGTTCTGCACATCAGCTCACTGAGGGGGATAATTGACCAAAGTTTAATGAAAATCCTTTGAGGGGTAAAAGGAGATATGGAACGGACAAAAAGAAATTCAAAGTTTTAAACTTGTGACTTTCAAATGTGACCTTGATCTTGAGTTGGCATGGTTCATTTATGGGTTCTGCACATCAGCTCACTGAGGGGGATAATTGACCGAAGTTTAATGAAAATCCTTTGAGGGGTAAAGGAGATATGGAACGGACAAAAAATTCAAAGTTTTAAACTCGTGACCTCTAAATGTGACCTTGATCTTGAGTCGGCATGGTTCATTTATGGGTTCTGCACATCAGCTCACTGAGGCGGATATTTGACAAAAGTTTAATGAAAATCCTTTGAAGGGTAAAGGAGATATGGAACGGACACAAAAAATCAAACTTTTTAAATTCTTGACCTCTAATGTGACCTTGAGTTGGCATGGTTAATTTATGGGTTCTGCACATCAGCTCACTGAGAAGAATATTTGACCAAAGTTTAATGAAAATCCTTCCAAGGGTAAAGGAGATATGGAAAATCCTTCCAAGGGTAAAGGAGATATGGAACGTACACAAAATTCAAAGTTTCAAACTTGTGACCTTCAACTGTGGCTTTGACCTTGAGTCGACATGGTTTATTTATGGGCTCTGCACACCAGCTCACTGAGACGAATAATTGACCAAAATTTAACAAAAATCTATCAAAGGGTTCAGGAGATATGGAGCGGACAAGAAAGTGTTATGGACAGACACGGATGGACAGACGAAGGATCCATTCCCATAATCCCCGCTCGGCTTCGTGGCGGGGGATTAAAATCAGGGGTTTGAAGGGGTATATATTATTTTTATTACTTCTGCTCAAAAACATAGGCCTCAGTGAGGCTGTTCTAACGAGTACCAACAATCTATGTTTTGGGCAAAAAATATCACAGTTTTTCATTTCTTAGTGATAAAATTTTCAATATGGGTGTGTTTTCGTAATGGCTGACTGAATGGATGGAAAACATATCCGTATATCACACCATTCTAAAAGAAGGCACAACAAAAAAATCACTATTTATGGCATTTTCTATAAATGGCCTTTTTTTGGTGCCATGTATACATTTTTGTCTGGATTATTATCTTCTTGGGTTTGGTTTAAAAATGTGTTACATCCAGAATAGTGTTACAAAGAGGTTGAATAGTGTTTCATTTTCTAGCGAGTTTTCATGGCAATGAGGTTCTGCATCATGTCAAAGCTGTTCCCGTCTGGCTGTACACTAATTTTTTCACCACCGGAGGTCTCCACCAGCAAATAGCCATAGTTATCAAGGCCAATAACTGTCACTGGAATGTTACCTTCAGACTGAAGAGTCACTCTACTGTCACTGAAAAAAAAAATCAAAGTACTGATAGCATGGGCAGGGCTGTGTGTGTAAGCTAGGAAAATGGTCCAAATCGAGGACCTAGACTGTTTCTTTTAACCCATAAATTCCTGCACTTCAAGGGGAATGGGAACACCTTGCAAATTTTTCCACCATTTTTCAAAGGGAGACAACATTCTGGACTTCCTGTTCACTTTACTGTAGGCACAATCCCACTGAAAAAGGGGTAAAGTCTTAAAGCAAAGAATTTGCTCCTTTGGAGCAAATTCTCTTTTTTAAGAGTTGACCTCTATTGATAAGAGAGACAAAAACTCATTAGCATGAGTTTCCTCCCCTGAAGGTGTATCTATACCCCTTCAGCAAACAGCATAGACCCTGATCAGGTGCCGTATTCTGCCTCAAAATGAAATGAATAACACAGTAATAAATAACTTTACCTGGATTTCATACAAATCAGTGATAGTCATGTGGACATCAGCAATGTAAAGCTACTGTGCTTAGTAACTTTGAGTCCATTGACATACAGACAATCAACCCAAAAAAACAGTTTCAACAGAAACAGATTTAGTTTCAAGGGAAGTAACTCTTGATTAAATCGATTTTGGAAAAAGAGTTATTTGCTTGGATTTACTGGGTCTGTGAATAAAAGTCTCTTCAAAAAGGTAAGAATTTGCTCCCAAATTTGGCCCCCGCCCATCGGGGCTTGAAGAAATATATGGGCTGCATGATGCTTCCACACAGAGCTGAATCCGACCCACACACGAGTACTGGTAAACCGCTCGGAGGATCTAAGCTTGCCCGGGCAAAGCGGTTTGTGTGTCGGACCGTCCATGCTTATAAACCCTATTGGTTTCATTGGGCGACAGGGCTTGAGATGTCATTTCATCTCAATGTCCGGTAAAAGTCCTACAAAATTGGAAGCAATGTCTCCAAAATGACCTTTACAGTGTTGACGGGGGCGTTAAACCTAAAATCAAACGAACAAATTGCTCCCAAATTTGGGAAAAAAATCTTTTCTGCAATAGCCACAACCATTTCTGACTTTTGACCAATCAGATTAATTGGTGCAATTTGTTCATAAAAATCCACACAACTGAATGTCAGTGTAGATACTGATCAGATGGCTTCTTCAGAAGCCATCTGATCTGTATCTTCACTGTTTGCAAAGGTACAGCATATTCTGTTTTTGAGGGGGTGGGGAAGGCTTAACAAATCCTGCAATCAACAAGTTGTTGGAGTGAACAGCCTGCCATTCATCAACCGGGCTATCTTAGGATAGGATCAGCCCCATCAGTCTCAATGTATCACCACATTACATGTGATATGGATCAGAAAATTTTATTTTGGTTTGATGAGAATAACAGATCAGTCATTAAACTGTGGAGAAGAACAGAAGGATTTGACAGTACAATGCTAGGAATGCAATTTCTCCTCCTTTATTCACTGTTTGTTTGTTGAGTTTTACACCCCACCAACAACTTAGGTCACATGGACTCAGAGCAAAGAGGCTTATTTTAAGCAGGGTAGTGAGTGAGGATGTATGATGAGATTGTATATTACACCACATGTATATTACACCACAACCTCTATAACAAAACTCCTGAGGTCCAAAGCAGAAACCTTGTCAGTTTTAGACAAACAAAAATGTATATATTATATAGAAAAATGACCATTTATGGTCATTTTTCTATATAATCTATACATTTTTGGAATCCATCTCAAACCATTCCCTCTTATGACAACTGCAAAAATATATGAAACTTTCTTTCGACTATTTTACGGTCTTGTGGTTATTTGTTTGAAATGGGTGTTTTTGCAGAATGACATGCATTTGAATGTGTAAAGGTTGTGTTGGGGTTTTACATCCTTGTCAACATATATAGGTCATTTTGGACATGTTGTTTGTTAGTGTTGAGGGTTTATATCCTCATTAACACTATTTAGGTCATTTTGCCAATGTTGCTTTCGATTTACTGGGACGTTTACTTGACATTGAAATGAAATGACATCGCAATCCCTACAGTCCAAAGAAACCGCTAGAGTTTAAGAAGTGGTCCAACTGGTACCACTTTTCACAGCATAATGCAGCCCAATCTATTTCTCAAAGCCCTCGTGGGTAAGGGAGCATGGTGTTAACATACTCATGTCTCGGTCAAAATATAAATTGTCTGTCACGAATGATCTGGCCCCAGTTGTTCACAGCTAAGGAAGTTGTCACTGTATTTAATGTATGTATTCCGACAGACAGGCTTGAGCAAACAGTGTAGACGAGAATTGATGCTAACTGCCACAGAACAAAGCATCTCAGCAGGGTCTGGAAACCCTAATAGAAGGGGATATTGGCAAACAGTGCAGCCCCACATCAGATGCCTCAGATGCCACAGAATGTGGTGTCTGATCAGGGCTTACACTATTTGCAAAAAGTTCAATTTTCCAATAATTTTAACCCTTATCCTGCTGTTCATGACAACCCCTACCTTTGCAAACAGTGTAGATCCAGATCAGATGTCTTCGGAAGCCATGTGATCAGGATCTACACTGTGTGTCATGCAGTTTGTGAATTTGAACGAAAACATATTATCATCTATCCTGATTGGCTGATAGTCAGAAATGGGTGTGGATAATTAAAATGCTCAGCAGGATAAGGATTAAGTTATCTCAAACTGACTCCCCTAAATTTCAAACTAGATTCCTGCTATGCAAAGGGCAGAAAGATTCCATTCAGTATAAAATGGGTCAAGGAATAAATATCTTTGTTCTTACAAGCATAATTAATCCATCAAAGTTTGTTTGTGTACAGATCTATGAACCAGTGACAGGAAAACACAAACAATAAACAATGTCTGTGCAGCCCTCTCTCTGATATTCCAAGCTATCACTCTACAAACAACATCCATTAATTACCATCTGTCAATATACAACAAGCCTAGCATGGACAGGAGTTGACTGATAAGCCCTTTTAGGCTGATTGGTCAGGTACTACTGGGCAATGCAGCTGATGATAAGATACCACTGGCTACTAATTACCTCCAATTTGTCCAGACTGCAATTTGTCTTATTTCTCTCACTTATTAATACACACAACCCCTACCTTTGTAAACAGTGTAGATCCAGATCAGATGGCTTCTTCAGAAGCCATCTGATCAGGATCTACACTGCTTGTCATTCAGCTTGTAAATTGAACAAATACAGTATATCAAGTAATCTGATTGGCTGCGAGTCACCAATGGATGTCGTAGTTAATTTATTCAACAGGATAGGGGTTAAGGAAATAGAAAAACTATCATGGAAGACGCATCCCTACCCATTGGCGTTTGAAGAAATAGATTGGGCTGCACAGTGCTTCCATGCAAAGCTGAAACCAACCGAGTGAGTACTGGTAAACCGCTTATAAGTTCTAAGCCTGCCCAGACAAAGTGGTAACCGTCGGACCGTGCATGCATATAAACCCTTTTGGTTTGATTGGGTGACAGGGCTTGAGAAGTCATTTCATCTCAATGTCTGGTAAAAGTCCCACAAAATTGGAACCAACGTCTCTAAAATGACCTAAATAGTGTTGATGGGGATGTTAAACATGGAAGACATTTCTTTCACAAATACTTTTGCCCATCAGACTCCAAGAATACGGTCAGGCCTCGGTAGCTCAGTCAGATGCATGTCTGGTGATCAAGAGGTCGCAGGTTTGATACCTGATAGGTTGGCAACATTCTTTTGTGGAGAAATATTTCCTACAGTTATTCTTTCCTTTCCACTGATTCAAAAAGGGCAGTTGTCAGTTTCTGGCAAAAGACTATATGAGCCCCGCCAAGCGAATTTGTGTCTTCAAGCATTTCATCATGACAAATTTTAACTGCGCATGCCCAGCCATTCAGAGGGGCCAGGGATATGGCTTTCTGTCTGAAGGTTCCTCTTGACTCACTGCTTGTATGAGCGAGCAGCGAAGGTTCTGGCGAGACTGCGCGGATTTATTAAACTAGTTGAGGGAAAGGGATAAAGTGCTGGGCTTTGCCGAGCATTTTATCCCTTTTCCTCTATAAGTTTAATAAATTCAATAATACATGAGCACGAATGCAAGATTCTATCATATGGCATTTAAAACGCATTTTATTCACAATTATTTTACAAAAATGTCAATATTCCACCATTCGTAAATGCAACATGTAACAAAAAGGGGCGTATCTTACTAATTTGCGTATTTAATCCACTAGCGGATTATCAAATTCATTGTATACCATTATTAAATTCTCAGATAAAGGTAAAAATACAATGAAAACATTGTTATTACCTGTGTAACCATCTGTCATAATACAGCTGTCTAAAACTGTCCACGCCCTCTGACTGAAACATCTCTATCAGTCTCTCAATCTCTGACACTGTCCTTCCAATAATCTGCTCCACCGAGACAGGCTGGAGTGAGCCCCCATGCTGACGATTGCGTAGTTGTATCAGGTCATTGATACAGATTGTGGGATTGCTGTTACTAACGTTGAAGCCCACACCTGGAAATTCAAAGTCATACCCGTATGTTAATATGCTGAGCAAAACATTTTTGCACAGGCATGCTAATCCAATCACAACAATGCTTATCTGCTCTATCCTGATTACTTTAAAAGTCATTGTTGCAAACATTGTGGACCCAGATCAGACTGCTCCCCTATGTGCCTGATCAGGGTCCACACTGTTTGCCTGTATTTGCAAAAAAGTTTCCAAGAAGAGGATATAAACAGACCACATTTTTAGATGCAAGTTTTCTTGGTATCTTAACCCTTTTTGTCACAGATGGAATCTTCCTCCTTATATATAGCAGGAGTCCATTTCAAAATTTAGGGGTTTCAAGTTATATTTTCTTCAAAATTTATTTGGAAAATTGCTGAACTTTTTGCAAACAGTGTAGGCCCTGATCAGACGCCGCGTTCTGCGGCCTTCACTGTTTGCCAGGGTACCCGTTTTGGGGCTGACAAAATGGGTTAACATGCTGAGAAATACATGCTAACCTTATGACACCAATTACAACATTGCTCATTTGCTCTATCCTATTGTGAACTCAGATCAGACTGCCGCTCTAAAAGTCTGATCAGGGTCCACACTGTTTGCCTGTATTTGCACAAAAAAAAATAATGAAAAGTTTCCAAGAAGATATAGCAGAGAGAGGACATAAGCAGACCACATTTTTTAGATACAAGTTTTCTTGGCATCTTAAGGGTGATCATAATCGTTAAACCTCAAATGAAACAAACAAACAAACAAATCATGGCTAAAAAGACCTTTTAAAGAGACCAGCAATAAAGACTTTTTAAAAAGACAATGGTTATTACTAGAATAGTAAACTTCCTATATTAAGACCACCTTTGGGACTGTGCAAAAGTGGTCTTTAAGACCACTTTTAAACAATCCCAAAGGTGGTCCCTGACCAGGGGACACTGTGGGCGGAACACACAAAGAAAAAATAACTGCATCTTTCTGAATAAGCTTTTTAAAGCAGAAATAGTCTTAATTTTAGGTGGTCTTAATAGCAGAATTTTACTGTATATTATGTACAGGGAGAAATTAAGAACGAAATGAAAATCCACCCCACTTTCACCATAAAATTTTTGGTGTCGATTTGTTGTTTTTAGGTGTACATTTCAGTCAAACTTGCATGGCTTGAACACCTTTAGGACCATGAAAATGTTTGGGACCATGAAATTGTTTGGGACCATGAAAATATTTGGGACCATGAAAGCATCACAAATCTCCCTTAGATACCCTGACATTCAAATCATGGGAAAGAGCAGGGGGAGAGCTGAAAAATCTTTGGACCAGTATGTGTCTGTCATGATACCAGTATACAATGCTTCAGATGCAACTTTTGTGTACTTGTCAAGTTGTAAGAACTGCCTCAATGAGGCAGCTGTAACTAGTACCTACAAACTATGTTTTGGAACATAAATAATAAAGACTGAATGATCCAACAACTACAATGACCTATTTAACCCTTTTTGTACCAAATGGAATCTTCCTTCCTATATATATAGCAGGAGTTCATTTCAAAATTAAGGGGTGTCAAATTGTGTTTTCTTCAAAATTTATTTGGAAAATCACTGAACTTTTAGCAAACAGTGGAGGCCCTAATCAGACGTCGTGTTCTGCGGCGTCTGATCTGGGCCTGCACTGTTTGCCAAGGTACCCCTTTAGGGGTTTCTGGTACTGAATGGGTTAAAGCAGTTCAAAAATATGTCCGTATTTTTTTTTTTTTTTTTTCAAAACGGGCGTATAAAAAATGTCTTTATTACACAGACTAGGTATTTGGTTTGGTTTGGAGTTCGACAAGTCAACACTATCTAGGTCACGTGGATTGAAACAGTATACCTAATTACACTTTTCCTGATCATAAGTGGTTCACCAGTTCAGTGCACATTCTTTCACCAGAAACTGGCAACTGCCCTTCTTGAATCCGTGAAAGGGCGAGAATGACTGTAGAAAATATACCATTATCAATTTCCATTAAAGAATGTTGTCTGATGCAGACTTGCTAATACGCTGAGATAACAGTTGATTGGTAGATTGTGCTCAAAAACCCATTTTCAACTATCAGCCAATCAGAGTTTTCGTTAGAATTCACAAACTGAATGACAAACAGTGTAGATCCTGATCAGATGGCTTCTTGAGAAGCCATCTGATCTGGATCTACTCTGTTTGCAAAGACAGGGGTTGTTAGGAACAGCAGGATATGGGTTAAACCCTTCATCCGCAGGTTTTAGTCTTTGAATCCGGACACTTAACAAACACCTGACTGAATGGCAGACAGTGTAGGTCCTGATGAGATGGCTCATTATGAGGCATCTCATCAGGGTCTACACTGTATCCATAGGAATCTGTACCCATCTACAGTATTAACCCATTAAACTTTAGTCCCTTTAGTACTCTACTCATTATAACATGGTTTGGGTTATAACACTCTTGCCCCCCAAATTGTAATTTTACTTTCATTTCTGTATAAAAATATCTCTTTATAACACAGTTCACTTATAACACGGTCCTGTTCTATGCATTATAAAGGGACTGCCATGTATATACTAGTGGACTCTTCCATCGCTATAAGTTGGACAATTCCATTTGTCATATAAGGGGTGTCAGGTCTATTTTTTTTAGTTTTATTCTATTTTTGATGGAAAAGTCTTGTAGCAAATAGTGCAGGCCCTGATCAGACGCCACATTCTGCGGCATCTGATCTGGGCCTGCACTGTTTGCCAAGGTACCCTTTAGGAGTTTCCCGCATGCAAGGGTTAAACGGATCAAGACATCATTTCCTCGAAAAATTTTCAGTATATTCACCATAGTCAAAATCATTAAAGTCATGAAATCTGTAACAATGGGACGACAAAACAAATTAACACCATATGTTTACAATGATTTTGATCCTTCTTTTTTCAGACATAAAATTCCATCTTGTTAATTTCATTTTTAGCAAACATTTGTTTAAGGAAGTGCCTTTTTAATGTACACTTTCTCTGTCAAAATTTTATTGAGAAACATACATATACTTGTCTGGCCATGGAACTTCTACTGCCACTAAGAGAGTAGACTATGGCCATTGTCAATACTCATATAAGAATCTTATATGGGTGCGAGGGGTGGATGGAAAAATCCGTCCCGAGGGTCACTGTCCGGCATCACGAGGCTTGCCGAGTGATGCCGGACAGTGATCCCGAGGGACGGATTTTTCTATCCACCCCGCACACCCATATAGGATTCTTTTTCTTGCATGCCATTCATTTCAATTGCGAATTTTTAATGCTGCTGGCTGCTGTCCCTTCGGTTACTGACGTCCGCCATTCTGTGATGACACAAAAGGAATGTTTAGTGACGCCACGCATGACGACGCCGCGCATGAGGTTGTAATCAACCAGTGCATTTATCAAACACGCGATTATATTCGATTTTGGGTCGGAACACCAGGGTCAGAACATAAATTTCTATCCCAGGGTAAAATCACGGATTTCCTTGTCTGGTGTGCGAGAATATCATTTCTTAGCTTCTGCAAAAGTGTTTGTTGGTTTGGACTAGAGTTCATTTTGATATTTATGAGAAGGAAAAGTTTTATGCTCAGCTGAGCTAAAATGAGCTGACATAAACTGAGCATGAATTCAAAGCAACTCATAAACCTGAAAATACCAACACATTAACCCTTGTCCTGCTGAATATTCATATATGCCACACCCACGACCGATTATCAACCAATCAGATTACCTGTAGCAAATTATTACAACAAATTCACATTCTGAATGACAAACAATGTAGATCCTCATCAGATGGCTTCTTCAGAAGCCATCTGATCTGGATCTACATTGTTTCAAAGAAAAGGCATATCCGGGCTCAGCAGAAAAAGGGTTAATTCTTTTTATTTTGTGTACAGATCAGAAAATGGTATTTGTCCCTACTCATAAATATTAACTTTTATCTTGCTGAATATTCATTTAAGCCCCACCCATTTCTGTCTATCAACCAATCAAATTATTTGATGTAATTTATTGCTACAAATTCATAAACTAAATGCCAAACAGTGTAGATCCTGATCAGACGGCTTCTTCAGAAGCCATCTGATCTGGATCTACACTGTTTGCAAAGATAGGGGTTATCGTGAACAGCAAGATAAGGGTTAAAATGTCAGCAACTGTTGGTGGCATTTTAATATTTATAGGCAAGATAAATTTCATGCTTAATTAAGCTGAGCATTAAAAACCTAGAAATGTGTCCATAGGACATGGATGCCCCTGCCTGAAAATATGTTGATGTTAGTATTTGACCTCTGGCTGCTAACTATGACCTTGACCTTATAGGTTAGGACCTGGGTCTTGCGTGAAACAAAATGTCTCATGAAGGTTAACATTTTGCCAAGTAATTTCCAAATCCATCCAGGAACAACAAAGATATTGAGTGGACACAAGAAAAAAACATTTTTCTTTACCTTTGACCTCTTCAGTATGACCTTGATCTTGAGGTAACAACCTGGGTCTCGGCATGACACCAGGGATCGCAGGATCGATCCCAGGCTTCTCAAGACTTTCGGATGAGTCTTTAAACCGAGGTCCCGTCTCTGTTTGACCTTAGCTGTTGGTGGGACGTAAAACTAAAACTCACTCACTCGGCATGACACATCAACTAATGATGGTTTACATTTCTACCAAGTACAGTAATTTCCAAATCCATTCAGAATAACCAAACAAAAGAAAAAGACATTTTTCTTTACCTTTGACCTCTAAGTATGACCTTGAACTTGGAGGAACCAACCTGGGTCTTAGGCAGGACACATTGTCTCATGATGATTAACATTTCTGCCAAGTAATTTTAAAACCAATCCAGAAATAAGAAAGTTATTGACTGTATTTAAGTTTCAGACCCATTTTTTTAACCTTTGACCTCTGAGTACGACCTTGACCTTGGAGGTATGACCTGGGTTCTGTGTGAGACACATGGTCTCATGATGGCTAACATTTCTGCCAGGTAATTTCAAAGTCCATCCAGAAATAAGAAAGTTATTGACTGTGTTTAAGTTTTGGACCCTTTTTTGACCTTTGACCTTTAAGTACAACCTTGACCTTGGAGGTACGGATCTGGGTTTTGCTTGCGACTCGTCTCATGATGGTTAACATTTCTGCCAAGTAATTTCAAAATCCATCTAGAAATAAGAAAGTTACTGACGTGTTTAAGTTTCCAACCCCCTTTTTTTACCTTTGCCCTCTAAGATCGACCTTGACCTTGAAGGTAAGGACCTGTGTTTTGCATGCGACACATCGTCTTATGATGGTTATCATTTCTGCAAAGTAACTTCAAAATCCATCTAGAAATAAGTAAGTTATTGACCGTGTTTAAGTTTCCAACCCTTTTTTTACCTTTGACCTCTAAGTACGACCTTGATCTTTGGAGGTAAGGACCTGTGTTTTGCGCACGACACATCATCTCATGATGGTTAACATTTCTGCAAAGTAATTTCAAAATCCACCACAAATAAGAAAGTTATTAATTTACGTTTAAGTTTTGGATAGACAGATTGACGAACGAACGAATGGACAGGGGCAACATTAGCCCTTCCCTTCCTCCATTCTTCGAATGGCAGCGGCATAAAAACAGCTTCTGTTTTAGTGTGCACACAAAATATGTGTTTCCTAATATTTTTCATTCCAAGTGCAAGTGTATTACCCCCCTTTACAGTATTGATTACATTGTGCTATTTCATAGCCTTGTTAATTACAATATGGGTATGCAAATACCTCTTATTTCAATGTAGTGTCTATGTAAATATTGTTTTACCATCGACTTCCCGCAAAGGTGCTAGATTCTACCAAGTCTGTTGACATTGTTCTGTCAATATTAACTTGCTTTTAATCCACATATGGTTTATTTTTTGCCGACACCGTATCAGCTTTCACAGTCGGTAAGAGCTTTGTCGTGTTACAACCAGCCTATAGTATTGCAAGTTAGCCAAAAAACCATAAAACTTCCATGTTCAGCACAGTTTAGTACAAAATTTGTCCTGCTCATCGGTATTTAAATGCCAACAATTTTCCTGTGGTCTGTTTATGTCATCTGCTCAGACTTCTTGTAAACTTTTTATAAAAATATTTTTACGTACAGCAAACAGTGTGGACCCTGATCAGACTGCTCCTAAAGGAGCTGTCTAATCTGGGTCCAAACTATTTGAAAAAATGACTTTTAAAGTAACCAGCAGATGACAATTGTTGTGAATGGGGTTAAAATGCCAACAAGGTGTAAAACTGATGACCAAATTCGTTAAGTTGACCATTTTTGTAAGGAAACCCGAAAACAGGATACTGACAAACAGTGCAGGCCCAGATCAGACCCACACTGTTTGCAAAAAGTTCAGCCATTTTACAAATAAACAACCAGACACCCATAAATTTTGAAATGGACTCTAAGCCTGTAGTCAGAAGATTCCATGCAGTACAAATTTGTCACCTTCCTCCAACTCATATTCGCTATACAGCTGGGCAAAGGCTGCTGTCCTTACATTTAATGTCAGACCTTAATTTCTCTGAAACAAAATTTTGAAAATAAAATTGCTGTCTCCTCAAAAAATTTCTGAGACATTTAAATTTTTGGCCATTAAATATGGTTAACCATACCAGAGATTCAACTTCGGTGAAGTTAATGTCGCACCTGCTCCCCACCTGGCCCACACAAAAAAAATAAAAGTTTATTTAAGGCAGAAGAAATGAATATAGGGCTTTGAGAAGAATCCATAGCCTAAATATGTGAGGTAAAAAAAACTGACTAAGTTCACAATGTGGAAAAAGTGATAAAAATTGATCCCAAGATAAAGTCCAAACCACATGCACATCCTCATATCATAGCACAAAAGCACGCAAAAAGTTTCAAAATGATCAATATAAAACTGCAAGAGGAGTTTCGATGACAAGAGGTACCTATTGTATATCAACTGAAGCTTAAAATTGGCAACATCAACTGAAGCTTAAAATTGGCAAAGTTCACAATATGCAAAAAGTGAAAAAAAAAAAAAAATCTGAGAATTATGTCGAAACCACATGCACAACCTCATACCATGGCAAAAGCATACGAAAAGTTTCAAAATGATCGGTATAAAACTGCAAGAGAAGTTGCGATGACAAGAGCGACCTATCATATATCAATTGAAGGTTAAAAATGACTAAGTTCACAATGAGGAAAAAGTGACAAAAAATGATCAGCAATAAAGTCCAAATCACATGCGCATCCTCATACCATGGCAAAAACACACGTAAAGTTTCAAAATAATCGGTATGAAACTGTAGGAGGAGTTGCGATGACAAGAGGTACCTATCGTATATTAAATGAAGCTTAAAAATGGCTAAGTTCACAATGTGCAAAAAGTGAAAAAAAAAATCTGATTATTATGTCGAAAGCACATGCACATCCTCAAACCATGGCGAAAGCACACACAAAGTTTCAAAATGATCGATATAAAACTGCAAGAGGAGTTGCGATGACAAGAGGTACCTATCATATATCAATTAAAGGTTAAAAATGTCTAAATTCACAATGTGGAAAAAGTGACAAAAATTGATGGGACGATAAAGTCCAAACCACATGCGCATTCTCATACCATGGCAAAAACACATGCAAAGTTTCAAAATAATCGGTATGAAACTGTAGGAGTTGCGATGACAAGACACCCAGTGTAAAATGTTGACGGAAAGACTGATGGACAACCGGACGAAAGAACGAACGAAACGTAAACTTGCATGCCTATGTCTTCCTGCTAAAGCATGTGCGACAAAAAGCTTCAAACCCCCCCCCCCCCCCACCCCACCCCCACCCCCCAAAAAAAACATCAGTGTAGAAGACAATCTTAAATTTTTTTTCCCTTACTTTTTAGAAAATAAGGCTAGACATATCATATGAATCATCTGCCCAGCCAATGCTTCACATGTAATGTCAAGCTTTAATATCTTTGGAAAATAGGGAAAAACATATACCATATTTTGAAAATGAAGCCTTTTGTTTTGATTGATTTTTATAGGTTAAAACATATTAATTAGGAATCTATAAAACAAATAGAGCCAAATTAAAAAGAATACAACAGTATTTTTCAGTCAATATTGAATTTACCCTATAGGTCATTGACAAAAGCTGCTCTAAAATTTTCAATTTAAGTAATGAGCCATCCCATAAACATATTTTGAACCAGAAACTCAAACAAGTAATAGGCAAAACAGTGCAGACCCATAATGTGGGGTCTGATCAGGGCCTACACTGTTTGCAAAATAAAAATCAGCCTTTTTTCAAATAAATTTTAAAGAAAACACAACCTGACACCCCTAAATTTTTAAATGGACGTGCTTTATATAAGTTGAATATTTCCGTTCAGTACAAAAAGGGTTTACAGGATATTTACAGCATATTAGAAATGTCAGCGGAAATATGCGTTCCGTGAAGACTCAGATCATCCTGCAAAGGTTTGAGAACTGTGTTATACAGGTCTGGGAGGTGGTGCTCGGCAGATTTTGGGCCTTTCAAACTATTAGGACTATGTCAGTTGCGGTCAGCTAACCTAACCACACTATTTCTGGGCAGGCTTCGACATAAGTGGTTAACCAGTAATAAATACACATACTTTTGCCAGTAACAGACAACTGCCCTTCTTGAATCAGCAGAAGGGGGAGAATGAAGGTAGAAAATATTCCATGATTAATTTTCATGGAAGTACATGTATGTAGCCAGATTGGGTCTAAAATATGCAAACTCTAGCTTCTCAGTCAGATGTGCTTCCAACAGTTACTACACTAAGCAGCCCGGCTCCCTACCTATATGCCATAGGACAAAGAAATGAATGTTGTGACCCTATTAGTTTGGAGAAACTAGACAAAGCTGTGTATCAAATATCAGGGGCCTATTTTGGACGCAGGGCAAAATTTGAACAATCTTGACACAGGTCCATTAGTTGAAGCTGTGAACCAAATATCAAAAGCCTAGACAAACATTCCGGTAAAGTGTCATGGAAATATTGAAGCAAAATTATGGCCTCTGGAGGGTGATCAAACTCTATCCAGATATCATCAAGGCGAACATTCTGGTAAAGTTTCATGAAGACTGAAGCAAAACTTAGGCCTCTAGAGGGTGAACAAGGTTATAAAGAAATTTGACCTAGTCACCTAGTTTTTGACCTGACACGACCCATATTCAAACTTGACCTTGATATCATCATCAAGGCAAACATTCTGGTATAGTTTCTTGAAGATTGAAGCAAAATTATGGCTTCTAGAGGGTGAACAAGGTTTTAAAGAAATCTGACCTTGTGACCTATTTTTTGAGCTGACATGACCCATATTCGAACTTCACCCAGATATCATCCAGACAAACATTCTGGTAAAGATTCATGAAGACTGAAGCAAAATTGTGGCCTCTAGAGGGTGAACAAGGTTTTAACGCAATCTGACCTAGTTTTTGACCCAATATGACCCATATTCGACTGGACCCAGATATCAGGGGCCCATTTTGGACGCAGGGCTATAATTTGAACAATCTTGACACAGGTCCACTAGCTGAAGCTGTGAACCAAATATCAAAGGCCAGTAAAGTGCCATGGAAATTGAAGCAAAATTATGGCTTCTAGAGGGTGATCAAACTCGACCCAGATATCATTAAGGCAAACATTCTGGTAAAGTTTCATGAAAATTGAAGTAAAATTTAGGCCTCTAAAGGGTGAACAAGGTTACAAAGAAATTTGACCTAGTGACCTAGTTTTTGACCTGACATGACCCATATTCATATCATCAAAACAAACATTTTGGTATAGTTTCATGAAGATTCAAGCAATTATGGCTTCTAGAGGGTGAACAGGGGGCCCTGGTGCGGGGGCATTTTTGGCCCAAGGGATATAATATGAACAATCTTGGTAGAGGTCCACTAGATGAAGCTTCATACCAAATATCAGACCTGGGCCTTCTGGTTTCAGACAAGAAGATTTTTGAAGGTTTTCCCTATATAAGCCAATGTAAAAACAGTAGGCCCTGGTGCAGGGGCATTTTTGGCCCCAGGGCTATAATTTGAACAATTTTGGTAGAGGTCCGCTAGATGAAGCTTCATACCAAATATCAAAATCCTGGGCCTTATGGTTTCAGACAAGAAGATTTTTAAAGATTTTTCCTATATAAGCCCATGTAAAACCAGTAGGCCATGGTGTGGGGGCATTTTTGGCCCCAGGGCTATAATATAAACAATTTTGGTAGAGGTCCACTAGATGATGCTTCATAACAAATAAGACCTGGGCTTTCTGGTTTCAGACAAGAAGATTTTCAAAGGTTTTTTCTTATTTTCCCCTTTTTGTTGCCATGGCAACCAGAGTTCTGCATGGAATGGAATTCTTTGAACAACTTTGAGAGAGGACAACCTAAAGATCATTTCTGCCAAGTTTGGTCAAAATCTGTTCAGTGGTTTAGGAGGAGATGTCGTTTAAAGGAATTGTGGAAGGACACACATCACGGACGGACGGACGACGACGACAGACAGTGACCGATCACAACAGCTCTCCCGGAGCCTTCGGCTCAGGGGAGCTATAAAGGGTTAAATCAGATTGTATTGCTGAAGAAGTTCAATAGAATGTCAACAGAAAATATAGCGTTGCCATGGACAGCCTCATGACACCAACGAAACGACATTTAGGGGGCAAAAAATGGACTTTATTCCGTTATTTTGGTACTTAAGTGGCAAAAATTGTCTCTTAGGTGGCTTGCCGCTTAAGAGAATTTGCCGCTTAAGTAGTCAATATGCCGACGCCTAGCCACTTAAGTATCCATTCGTGAGAACGTCCATGTTACAGTTACATGCCACTAACCATATATTATTACACATGGTCAAATAATTTTTATTAAATGAAGTTATCCTAAAGTGAGTGAGTGTTTGAGTTTTATGTCTCGACAACAGCAAAGGTCATACGGTACCTCGGTTTAAAGACTCATCCAAAAGTCTGGAGAAGCCCAGGATCGATCCTGCGACCCCTGGTTTACAAGGCCAGTAGCATAACCACTACACCACAGAGGCTTCTAGGTGGTTATCCTAATAACAGCGACGTAACATCATAATTGAATTTTACTGAATTTTTAAACATCTGTTCCCCCTATCTCATGGGAACAAACGTTTTTAATATCTTCCCTCATCATTTGCTGTATATTAATTGCTAGTGCCCACTGTAAGGTCAAAAGTTATCTTATAGCCACAGCTGGGCATACTTTGTAGGTATACCTTAGCCCATTATTTGTTTGAGAAATCAAAGGAATACCTTTGGTGGCCGATGTGATATAAAAACATGTCACCCACTGGGTGAATAAACATAAGAACCTGTATGTACAGACATATTTGTACAGAGAATATTGTCACTGTCATGAAGATGTTCTCAAACACTTTCATAACCAATCCAGGTTCAGGTGCTCAGACATTACAAGAACACACCTATATAATTTTGACCTGCTCATACCCCACTTTTACATAGTAAAACTGGGGTTTAAGGGGGTATTCATTGTTTTTCTTATTTCTGCTTTAAAACATAGATTGTGGGTACTCGATAGAACCGCCTCGTCGAGGCGGTTCTACTGAGTCCCCGTAATCTATGTTTTGAGCAGAAATAAAAACCAGAGGACCAGTGGTCCTGTAAACGCTCACCTGACAGGTCACCATTTGAACAAATTATGATAGACCCGTGTACCAGATGCTTCCTGCCAAGTTTCAAGGTCATTTGCCATACGGTTCTGGAGAATAAGAATTTCGAAGTGTTTTTACCATATATGGGCATGGCCACCATCTTGGTCATGTGACCTGGACCATATGAGCAAATTTTCATTTGTTCATCATATAAAGGATCCATATCAAATTTCACTTGAATTGGGCCAGCGGTTTCCGAGAAAAAACTGTTTGAAATATGGAACCTGGTTAATCTTGGTCCCAGGTCACTGAATAATGACTTTTCTTACCCATGAATCTTCATGTATTCATTTACTTTACCTGATCTACCAATTTGGTGACATTGTCTTCAATGGTTTCCTAAAAATCCATTATTTTCACTTCTTCCCATGCAAAAGCCTAAGTTGACAAATTTGACACTGCCATAAAATAGGTCAAGGTCAACCCAGGGTCAGCATTTGTAAAAACTATGACGAGCCCGAGTACCATATGATATATGCCAAGTTTCAAAGCCATTGGCCTTACGGTTCTGGAGAAGAAAATTTTTGAAGGCTTTTTACCATATATGGGCGTGGCGGCCATCTTGGTCATGTGATCTAGACCGTACTGGCCACTTTTCATTTGTTCAACTCACAAAAGCTCCATATTGAATTTCACTTAAATTGGCTCAGTAGTTTCTGAGAAAAAATGTTTTTTTTGAAATATGAAATCGGAGTGACCTTGGTTTAAGGTCAATGAATGACCTTGACCTTTCTTACCCATAGATCTTCATGTATTCAGTTACTTTACCTAATCTACAAATTTTGGTGACACTGTCTTCAATGGTTTCCCTAAATATCCATTATTTTCACTTTTTCCTATGCAAAAGCCTAAGTCAGCAAATTTGACATTACTGTAAAATAGGTCAAGATCAACCCAGGGTCACCATTTGAACAAATTATGATAGGCACGAGTACCATATGCTACATGCCAAGTTTCAAGGCCATTGGCCTTACGGTTCTTGAGAAGAAGAATTTCGAAGTTTCTTTACCATATATGGGCGTGGTGGCCATCTTGGTCATGTGATCTAGACCATGTTGGCAGCTTTTCATTTGTTCAACTCCCAAAGGCTCCATATTGAATTTCACTTCAATTGGCTCAGTAGTTTCTGAGAAAAAATGTTTGAAATATGGAACCTGCGTGACCTTGGTCTAAGGTCAATTAATGACCTTGACCTTTCTTACACATAGATCTTCATGTATTCAGCTACTTTACCTTATCTACTAATTTTGGTGACACTGTCTTCAATGGTTTCCTAAAAATCCATTATTTTCACTTTTTCCCATGCAAAAGCCTAAGTCGGCAAATTTGACATTGCTGTAAAATAGGTCAAGGTCAACTTGGGGTCACCATTTGTACAAACTATGATGGGCCTGAGTACCATATGCTACATGCCAAGTTTCAAGGCCATTGGCCTTACGGTTCTGGAGAAGAAGAATTTTTAAGGCTTTTTACCATATATATAGGCGTGACGGCCATCTTGGTCATGTGATCTAGACCGTATTGGCATTTTTTCATTTGTTCAACTCACAAAGGCTCCATATTAAATTTCACTTAAATTGGCTCAGCAGTTTTGGAGAAAAAAATGTTTGAAATATGGATCCTGAATGCCCTTGGTCTAAGGCCAATGAATGACCTTGACCTTTCTGACCCATAGATCTTCATGTATTCAGTTACTTTACCTGATCTACAATGGATGGACGGACGACGGACGGACGGACGGACGTACGCATGGACGGACGGACGACGGACCATGGCTATACTATAAGCTCACCTATGAGCCTAAAGGCTCAGGTGAGCTAAAAATATCACAATTTTTAATCTTAAAATTTCAATTTTTTGGCCAAATAATTGGCAATGTATTTGTATAGGCGTGTTTTCGTAATGGAGGTAACAAAAAAGTTAATAAATGTCATCTTAAAAAGTCTATTATTCAGTATGGAAAAAAACATTTATCTTTGCTGAAAAAGCAGTTCAACAGCTTATAAAATTGTTACTCATTACAATAACACACCAGTGCGACATACATGTAGTGCATTTATTAAGGATGCTCACTCATACAACAAAATATATATAGATACAACTACTTTTATTTATCTCCTTTTTCACCTATTTAATAAAACATTATTGGCAGTATATGGACACCGAGTAGATTCAGGTCGAAGGGGGGACGCAGTGACAGCATATAACCTTGCTCGCACGAAAACGGGCACCAAATTATTAATTTGTTTGCACTCAAAATATTGTGCAGTCCAATTTTGAATTTTGAGTATTCCAAAATATGCGCACACTCCAAATGTGTGCTCCAAGATTTTGTAACATTCCAAAAATTGCGCACTTCCTATAGTACGCTCCAAATTTTGTAACAGAGTATTCCAAATATTGCGTACATCCTGTTTGTACGCTCCACAATTTTTTAACATTCCAAATATTGCGCACATCCTGTTTGTACGCTCCAAATTTTGTAACAATCCAAATATTGCGCACATCCTATTTGTACGCTCCAAGTATTCCAAATATTGCATACATCTTGTTTGTATGCTTTACAATTTTTTAGCATTCTAAATATTGCGCACATCCTGACTGTACGCTCCAAATTATGTAAAAATCCAGATATTGCGCACATCCTATTTGTACGCTCCATTCTATCCCAACTCTTGTGCACTCCAATTTATGCACTCCAACTAATCTTGACAATGAGCACTCCGTAATGTGCACTCCAAAATGCATTCCATGACACGCATTCCATACCATCTTCTGCATTATGCAATGCATACCATGTAATCCATCCCATATTACATATATTCAAATAGCCCCGGCTGCACGTGCGAACCTTACTTATGACTTGCAATTTAGAAAGTTTTAGTATGACCCTGGGGGGAACACATCCTCAGGCTATGGTGAACCATTTCCCTGAAGGAGACGCCACCCAGTTCAAGAAGTTCTGAAAGAAACAAGCCTCAGCTCTGCTCCCAGCAACCAGTACCCGGAATCTAGGCTCAAGAACAAATCTTCAGGTTATGGCGGACCACTTCCATGAAGGAGATGCCACCCAGTCCAAGTAGAAGTCCTGAAAGAAACAAACTTCAGCCTTGCTCCCAGCAACCAGTATTTGGAATCTAGGCTCAAGGCGTAAAGTTTCATTACAACCAAACAGCTGTCTAAGCAAAGCGTCCCCCCTATCGAATGCTGAATTCCGCCACAGCAAATTTATGATGCCCCACATAAATTTGTCCCCCAATTCAGCAAGTCAACATTTTTATGAATATAGCCTTTTTATCCTTGTCCTGTTATTCTAACTACATATTAGGATTTTACATTTGGGAAGAAGGGTCTGTAACAAATTGATTGACTACTTCCTCAAATGTATTTAAAAATATGATATTGCCCACAGCAGTGAGATGAACCCTATCCGTCTTAAATAGCCCTGTTGTATTGAAATCGAGCACATGCTTGATTGTTCGGTCACTACAATTAAAGCAGGCTGTCTACCCGATTGGTTTATACGCCTCCTTTGATCCAGCTTTTTAAGCCCTTCATGAGTGTTGTCCGCCCCCAGCCACGACTGACAATTAGGGAGGATGTCTGATCATACCGTTTGGGCTTCGGGATAGATAGAAGCCATGTATGCAAATTAGCTTTTAAAAGTCTTTAAGAAGTTTGCTTTGGGACCACTCAACAAGGTTGTTGCCCCCGAGGTGAATAATTATCATCACAAGGGTTGAATGAAACTGCAGCAACCATTTGAGCTCGGTGTCGTAGTGATCCCAGTGCACCGCTGAACCCTAATAAAAATTTTAGCTAACAATCACTGCATTAGCTGGAGGTCTGAGAGCTGATACACTGTCAGCAAGGTGTGAAACCAGGGAATCACCGATAATCAATATATCTGTAACAGACAATTTAAAAAAGTATGTACTATGTTACCGCCCCAGTTTTCCATCAACCAAGTTCTTTTATGGCTATACTAGAATACCCTTAGCTGCCAAATTAATAGCCCTTCCAATTCTAAAGGAATGTGCAGCATAAAGTTGCTTTGGAAGTCCTAATTTATTTTCTACAGCTGTCACAAGAATGCCACTGAGCTGACAGTGCTTTAATGAATGGCCATTCCGGAGGCAAAAGAAGTCTAGACTACCCTCAGGCTTCCACATCATATATTGTTTGACAACCAAGGCAACATATAGATGCATTGATTGCAAGTGGGATGCACGATATTGTTGGAGGGCAGTTATGTCTCAACTAATTCTAAAGATGAATTAAATATTTATCTAGTTTATTTATCTGATTAGAACTATCTCATCCAACATTACCCTGCGTGAGTGGGTATGTGTGATTAGAATGTGGTGTACTGCAAGGTGCAGTGCTCAGTACTCTACATTTTAATAAATGCATAAATTAAAATAAATAAATAAATAAATACATAAATGGAAATATCTCATTAAATATTACCCTCCGTGAGTGGTAAGGTTGATCCGTAGATTTGAAAAGAATGTTGTGTACTGCAAAGTTCAGTGCTCGGCACTCTACATTTTTAATATGTCATGGAAATATCTCGATTAACATTGCCTTCCGTGACTTGGTAAGGCTGGTCTGTAATTTTGAATAGAATGTGGTGTACTGCAGGGTGCAGTTCCCAGTACACTACTGTTTTTTTTTTTTTTTTATAAATCAAAAATAAATAACAGAAGATGCTCCAAAGATGGAAAAATTATCCACTGGACCTACAAAGTAGGCACCAAAACCGAGTTCAAACCCCTTGCACGAATGGTGCAGTGCTGTAAGTCCTCATTTGACATCCAGAACCGGTCATGAGAAACGGAAATACCATAATTTTTTTTTTTTTTTTTTTTGAAAAATTGTACCCAAAGTTCAAATTCCTTCATATCTGCTGTGATGCGAAGGTGACAGTGTATCTTTGATAAACCACATGTAACATTTATAAATTGCCCACAAAATGGACTCCCTAGTACCAAGCAGGAAACTGTCAAGATAACATATGAATCGTCCCTCAGAAACATGTCTAGCTACCCAGAATTCCAAAAAAGTAGCGACAGTCTCAAAAGTCTGGCGTGCTATGCTGCGACCAAATGGCATTGCTTAAACAAAATAAAACTTCCCGTCAAGCTTGAATCTGAGCTGATCAGAGTCTAAAGGAGAGACGAGTAATAGCCCAAATTTTCCTTTTATATCGGAATTTACCAAAAGGCAACCACAGCCTTAAGCTTGTACCATATTTACAATATAATATACAAGACCTAATGGTGATATGTGCAGAGTTCATAGCGGACAAGGTTCAAAAGGTCCAGCCACTCTGTCATATCGAATCAGATGAGGTTTGTGGCTTCAAATATGTTTTGAAAGTCAATAAAATTACCTTTAGAAAATATATTGTTTGTGGTCATTGAATTCCCAATATATGTTTAATTGACAGGTTACTATCGATAATACCGGTATATCACACCTGTGATTCAAGCGGCTATGTCCGGCTCAAAAGTAGGTCGGGTGTTCATAAATAAACTAACATTCGACAAACACATGGTCATTTGCATATTTAAAAATAACATAGCTGGTCAGCCGAGCCGTCAAGCTATCCCACAATGCCTGCGCTGTTTAACTCTGACAACCCAAACGGACGCTATTATACCCGAAAGTCGAGGCATAATCCCTTCAAAAATATAAAGAAAATTCTAAAAGCGTATTTACTTAAAATATGGTATTGTAAGTTAATTTAGCGTTGCACAATGAGTGCCAAAGGTCATGACCCCTGTGGAAATTCCCCGGTCAGTTTGTAAATATCGGCCATCATCTTGTCTACAATCTATCTACAGATAAATTCCCAAGATTTGCACTCAAAATAAACAGATACCGGGCGTCCCTGTGATACAAAATATATAAGGACGATCGGCGTGAAGTCACTTCCACTGAGGTCCGCCGTTTTCGGAGGTGCAAACAAAGGTATTCTGCTATATGACCTTACCAAATGTACACAAGAAATATTTTCAATCAGTCCCACACCTCTGGCAAAGATTTTGCTTTTAACTGTTCAAAAATGATCAAATTTTAGCAATAAAAACCGAAGCTTTCACCTCCACCAAATGAGAAACTGGCGGGAAAGATATCCGTTCTTTGTTTCTTTTTACTGAAGAGTTCCCGGCCGACCGTCCTTATATCAGAACTCATATTTAGCCCTTTAATTTCTTCGCTGCATACTATTTATCTTCCATAATAACATTTTTCCCCAAGCTTTATAAGGTACCAAAAACTCGCAGGGCCACCATTGTCACCCATGTATATTTTGCAATTAAAATGGCGATTTTTATGCCGCCGTAGTGTCACTTTTTTTTCTAATATTTTCGTAACGGTGAACTGTCTTAGTTGTCACTTTTCCCTATTTAGTTGTACCTCGTCACTAACGCATTTTATCATTTCCGGTTGCAAAACGAAAGTACCGATAATATTATTGTTGTTCGAGGTCAACCAATGGAAATTCTTGTATTATAGCTAAAGGACACCCTCTTCTTCTTTTATTATGAAACATATCTCAACCGAGTCCCGACAACTTTCTCTTGCTGGATTTTTAGTTTTAGATTCTTCTTAAACAAGAGGGCCATGATGGCCCTGGATCGCTCACCTGATCCATAGAGTAACAAGTGGGCCCCGGGGAGGGCCATTATTGACCCCAGGGTTATAATGTGCATTATGTTGAGGGAGGTCTAAAAAGGTGAAGCTTCATACCAAATATCAACAAAGGCTAAAATTTGAACAATCTTGGCAAAGGTCCACTAGATGAAGCTACATACCAAATATCAAAGACCTGGGCCTTGCAGTTTCAGAGAAGATTTTTTTACAGGTATTCCCAACATAAGCCTATGTCAAACCAAATGGCCCCAGGGCGGGGGCATTTTTGGCCTCAGGGCTATAATTTAAACAATCTTGATAGAGGTCCACTAAATGAAGCTTCACACAAACTATCAAAGACCTGGGCCTTGCTGTTTCAGAGAAGAGGATTTTCAAAGATTATTTCTATATAAGTCTATGTAAAACCAAAGGGTCTTGGGGCGGGGGCATTTTTGGCCTCAGGGCTATATAATTTGAACAAGAGGCTCAATGAGCCTAAACCGCTCACCTGAGGAACTTAAGTTTTAACAATTCACAGACTTGACTACTAAATCTGCTAATAGAATCCAGCCCATTGACCCTTACAGGATATAAGTCATCATTATTGCATTGCATTCCAAGTTTGAGACTTCTAGCTTCTATAGTTCCTGAGAAATCTTTGACGAAAATTTAACATTGGTCAAAATGGAGAGAAAGAAGAATGAAAGAACAGATGAACAAATAAGCTGAGAAAGCCCAATGTCTCTTGCACAAAATAAGTCATCATTATTCTATTGAATACCAAATTTGATGCTTCTAGCTTTTATAGTTCCTGAGAAATCTTTGATTAAAAATTTAACATTGGTCTATTATCTCTATATGGAGAGAAAGAAGAATGAAGGAACAAATGAACCAGACTAGCTCCAAAACCTAATGCAGCCTTTCCCCTTGCCCAATGGTGCTACACATAAAATTTAAACAAGATTGGTCGACTGCCTTCTGAGATATGCTTCATTGAAAGTGTGGACGACGGATGGACGGACGACACGACAACGGACTCCGGAGCCTTGGTATACTATCAGCTCACTGGAGCCTTTGGCTCAGGTGAGCTAAAAATTCAAGTCGCTATTTCTGTCACAACATTTTCCCTACGTTAAGTGTATGGGCAAATTTTTTTGTCTCTCAAGGTCACGTAACTCCGAGGTCAATATTCCGATTCGGCCCAAAATCGAACTTAACCGAGATTTTATGCCTGTCCTCGTTACCTGCAAGTTTGAAGCTGATATGAATAAAAATAAAGTTGCTATCGTGGTCACAACGTATTTTTTTATGCTCAAGGGCAGGTAACTCCAAGGCAAATATTCCGATTAGGCCCAAAATCGAACTTAACCGAGATTTTATGTCTGTCCTCGTTACCTGCAAGTTTGAAGCTGATCTGAAAACTAGACATGTGTCCAAAGTACACAGATGCCCCCGCCATATATCTTTGTCGATATGGCTTGTACCCATTCTCTAGAATGGCACGGGGGTGTCCGGAGGGACCCGGAGCTGTCCACAGGGACCCAAGGTCTGTGTCAGTGAATGCATCTTATCATAAGGAACAATAATATATATGGTTAAGTGGTGGGGATATGAATTGTTTCTGAGATATAAGGCCTTTTATGAATTGAAGGGGGCGGGGCATGGTCCGGGGTTGACCAGAGGGAGACAAAGTCTGTGTCTTAGAATGAGTCATATCATAAGGAACAATAATATGTATGGTTTAGGTGTTCGAATCTGATTAAGTCTGTGTCAGTCAATGCATCTTATCATCAGGAACAATAATATATATGGTTTAGGGGTGGTGACATGGATAGTTTCTGAGATATAACGAAGGGGGCAGTGCATGGTCCAGGGGGGACCCAAAGTCTGCGTCTTGGAATGTGTCATATCATAAGGACCGATAATATATATGGTTTAGGTGTTCGAATCTGATTAATTTTCAAGATAATTAGGCGGGGCATGGGCCGGGGGTGACCGGAGGGACCCAAAATCTTTGTCTTGGAATGTGTCATATCATAAGCAACAATAATATATATGGTTTAGGTGTGTGTGGGGGGGGGGGGGTTTGGGTCGGGATTGACCCAATGTCTGTATCAGTCAATGCATCTTATCATAAGGAACAATAATATATATGGTTAAGGGGTGGGGATATGGATAGTTTATGAGATATAAAGACTTTAATGAAGCAAAGGGGGCGGGGCATGGCCCAGGGGTGACTGTAGGGACCCAAAATCTGTGTCATGGAATGTGTCATATCATAAGGAACAATAATATATATGGTTTAGGTGTTCGAATCTGATTAATTTTCAAGATAATAATTAGGCATTTTGACAGTTTTGCATACAAATTTCTATATAAATGGGGGGGGGGGGGGGGGGGAAGTCGGGATGGACCCAATGTCAGTATCAGTCAATGCATCTTATCATAAGGAACAATAATATATATGGTTTAGGGGTTCGACGAATCCGATTAATTTTCAAGACAATTAGACATTTTGACAGTTTTGCATACAAATTTCTATATACCGGGGGGGGGGGGGGGGGGGGGGGGGGGGGGGGGGGGGGGGGTTGGGATGGACCCAATGTCTGTATCAGTCAATGCATCTTATCATAAGGAACAATAATATATATGGTTAAGGGGTCGGGATATGGATATTTTCTAAGATATAAAGACTTTAATGAAGCAAAGAGGGCGGGGCATGGCCCAGGGGTGACTGTAGGGACCCAAAGTCTGTGTCATGGAATGTGTCATATCATAAGGAACAATAATATATATGGTTTAGGTGTTCGAATCTGATAAATTTTCAAGATAATTAGACATTTTGACAGTTTTGCATGCAAATTCCTATATGACAATTTTGACCTGTTACGCAATCTGACCCCTAGGCCCACCCAGGGGCATGACTTTGGGTCAGCTTGAACATGAACTGATAGGTCTTGGTCTGAGTAGATGTCATACCAAATTTCAACTTTGTAGCACAACAGGTAAAAAAATTATATGCAAGTCCGAGGTTTCAGCTCGACATTTCAGCCTGAGGTGGTTACGAACGTGACATACGCACGAACGCACGTAAGCACGTACGGACATAATATCACGGCGAAACGCTATATGCCCCACTCCTGCCAAAGAGGGCGGGGGCATAAAAATTAAAGTCGCTATCGTAGTCGCAACATTTTCCCTAATTAAGTCTATGGGCAAATTATTTGTCGCTCAAGGTCACGTAACTCCGAGGTCAATATTCCGATTCGGCCCAAAATTGAACTTAACCGAGATTTTATGCCTGTCCTCGTTACCTGCAAGTTTGAAGCTGATATGAATAAAAATAAAGTTGCTATCGTGGTCACAACATATTTTTTTATGCTCAAGGGCAGGTAACTCCAAGGCAAATAATCCGATTCGGCCCAAAATCGAACTTAACCGAGATTTTATGTCTGTCCTCGTTACCTGCAAGTTTGAAGCTGATCTGAAAAAAATTCAAGTCGCTATCGTAGTCACAACATTTTCCCTATGTAAAGTCTATGGGCAAATTTTTTGTCGCTCAAGGTCATGTAACTCCGAGGTCAATATTCCGATTCGAACTTAACTGAGATTTTATGCCTGTCCACGTTACCTGCAAGTTTGAAGCTGATCTGAATAAAAATAAAGTTGCTATCGTGGTCACAACGTATTTTTTTATGCTCAAGGGCAGGTAACTCCAAGGCAAATAATCCGATTCGGCCCAAAATCGAACTTGACCGAGATTTTATGCCTGTACTGGTTATCTGCAAGAATGAAGTCGATCAGAAAAAAATTGACGGAGCTAGAGTGATGACAAGCTTTTTCCTATGTGAAGTCTATGGGAGCTAGATGTTGCCATGGCAACCAGAGTTCCACTCAGATCTGCCTGAAAACCTAATGAAGCCTTTCCACTTGCCCAATAATGCGACACATGAAATTTGATCAAAGTTGGCCAAGTAGTCTTTAAGATATACATTTTTGAAATTCCCATTAACCCTAATGCAAAAACACACAAGGGCAGGTAACTCCTAAGTGAATGATCCGATTCTGCCAGTTATCGAACTTGACTGAGATTTCATGGCTGTGCTGGTTATCTGCAAGAATAAAGCCAATCTGAAAATAATTGAAGCAGCTACGGTGATGACAACATTCTCCCCATGTTAAGTCAACAGGCAATTTTTTCAACGCTCAAGGGCACGTAACTCCTGAGTGAATAATCCGATTCAGCCCAAAATCGAACTTGATCGAGATTTCATGCCTGTCCTCGTTATCTGCAAGAATAAGGTCGATCAGAAAAAAATTGACGGAGCTAGAGTGATGACAAGCTTTTTCCTATGTTAAGAACGCTCAAGGGCACGTAACTCCTGAGTGAATAATCCGATTCAGCCCAAAATCGAACTTGATCGAGATTTCATGCCTGTCCTCGTTATCTGCAAGAATGAAGACAATCAGAAAAAAATTGACGTAGCTAGAGTGATGACAAACTTTTTCCTATGTTAAGTCTATGGGAGCTATTTGTTGCCATGGCAACCAGAGTTCCAATCCGATCTGCCCGAAAACAGTATGCAGCCTTTCCCCCTACCTGATAATGCTTCACATGAAATTTGATCAAGATTGGCCCACTGGTTCCGGAGATATACTTCTTTGAAAGTGTGGACGACGGACGACGACGACGACGGAAGCCGGACGCCGGCTCGTGGTATACTAATACCTCACATGAGCCTTCGACTCAGGTGAGCTAAAAATACAACTTTCTTTTGCTGGATTTGAAAACGGAAAAGGAAGGTTTCCCTGAGCATGCGCAAGACGCCAAACCATAGTTTGGCCCTTAAGACGCTTGACTGCTGAATAACAAACACGGTGCAAGCGTCCAGTAACCTGGACCAACTGTCATGGTGGATGACGAGATCGAAATTGCGATCAGACATTGTTTAAACCTAAATAATGAGAGGTCAAGCCACCCTGAAGCTGCAATCATGACACATTAATGACAGTCCATTCAATTTGTTCGCACCAAATAAATGGGATTATCATTTAGTTGATAATCCCTATTATTCACATCCCCAAAATGGCTACTTTTCGGATGAAAATCCATGATATTTTTCTTATGAATATTGCAAACATAGGTTATGGGTGCTCGTTAGAACCGCCTCATTGAGGCGGTTCTAACTAGTACCCATAACCTATGTCTTGGAATAAAAAATGAGAAAAATAATGTTTACCCCCGTAAACCCCAGTTTTCTCTATACAAAGTGGGGTGTAAGGGGGTGTTCATTTCACGGACTTGTTCACGTGATGTAAATGTCATGTGAAAGTGTCTACAGTTCAGTATGGATAACATATTTTGCTGAAAAATGTGAGTAGCTTTTAGCAAAAGTTACTCATATTTTTGCAGCAAAAATATAACTTATCAGATATTGTTCTTGCCGTAAATAGAGGATCTTACAAAAATGGTAATTTCATATGAAAGTTATGAAACGAGCGTTTGGCAAGTTTCATAAATTTCATATGAACTGACCACAAGTGTAAGATTCTGTTTATCATATGACCACTTTAAATTTAATTTTATCGCCTTTAAGTTTGGCATTTTTTCCCCATAAAAATGCATGGCTGACGTGGACATCATCATGACGTTACTTAATCCCCACAAAGTGTTATTACATGTGTGGTCATACGATTTTTATTACATGATGTTATCCACTGCTTATCAATGATATCATATATAACAACATTTTTTGAGTATAAACACGATGATAACGATAACAAGCCTTTGAACAGGGATCTGTGCTCTAAAAAAAGTGATATTTTTCTTTCTTTTTAAAAAGCCTTTCTGAATGGTGTTGACTTCATAACTCAGAATGAGGCGCTTTTTTCATCCGAAAAGTACAGATATTTTGCTTATTTCCGCACGAAAACATATGTTGTGGGTATTCATTAGAAGCGCCTCACAACTTAAAATTGTGTTTTCATGCAGAAATAAGAAAAATAATATGTGGCTACTCTCTCTCATCTGTGGCTATGCAGTGTAGTTCCTACACATAACCTCAATGCAAACCAAACTATACATACATGTAAAGTAGACTTTCTACATTACATGGTCATCAAGTTCCAGAAAGAAAATTATTGTTATCCCTTCAAGTTCTAAAATAGATGTGGAGGCAATGATCAGGAATTGATACAATCAACCCGCAGCTCCCATCAGAGACACCAAAGGGAAAGAAACACAAACATGAAACAACGGACCCTAATGGAAACATCAATAGCGGAAAGCCAAAAGGACAGTTACTTTCCCACAAAATGGCCAACAGGCTATCCAAAATTAACTAGAGCTATCACTAAAGGTGATGAATACCCCCACAAAAACTGCCTTGATAGTACAACAGCGGCATTTTGCAATTTTTTCACTTGAAAGGGGCCACAACTATGTCGAAAATTGACGAATTGTAGTGGAAATCGAACTGAACTTGACCTGTATTTTATGATGTTACATCAGTGTACCAAAAATTATAAAAATCGGTGAAGCGCTTTTTGAGTTATCATCTGGAAACCAAGTCAACAGACCGACCGACAAGCTCACTCCTATATACCCCCCCCCCCACCAAATTTCATTTGTGGGGTATAAATAATATAAGCGACACAAATACCCAATGACAAACCATAACAAAAATAAACCGCGACAGAAGAACCGCCTTGGAACTGTCAGCTGAAACGAATTCCACTGGGAATTAAGCATGTTAAGAAGTGAAAATAAGGCTTGAAGTTAATTGTTTTCTTGACAGATGATTTACATGAAACATTGATACACATGAAATGTCAAGCCTTATTTGCTGAAAGGAAAACAAAGATTGTTATATGCTCTAGGATTTTCCTCAGGGCTTGATGTACCGTAAAATTCCAAAAAATTTGGACGCCTTGAGGACTTGCTGTAATTCTCCCTAAATTTTAACTAATTTGTTTCACGATCTAGCAAGGAGCCCCAAGAGGTGCAGATGGAATGGCAAACAGTGTAGACCCTGATCAGACTGGTCCTTCAGGAGCAGTCTGATTTGGGTCTGCAATGTTTGCTCATGCCTATCTGTGCCAATACTTAAAACAATTTTCTTCCTACAAGGGGAAGCTACTCTTAATGGCAAGAACTTGCCCCCCCTTTGCTTGCTCAAAACGTGTGGATTCTTTGTATTGCATTTTTTCATTAACCTATGCCTATGCCTTGTTAATAATTTGATGAGCACACTTTAACCCTTATCCTGCTGCATAAATTAATTAAGCCCCTCCCATTGCTGATTGTCAGCCAATCAAATCACTAGATATAATATATTTGGTCAATTCACAAACTGCATGACAGTGTAGATCCTGATCAGATGGCTACTGAAGAAGTCATCTGATCAGGAGCTACACTGTCACTTATTTTGACAGTTTGAATGAATAAATTACATCAAGTAATTTGATTGGTTGAAATGTAAATGGGTGTGGCTAAGTTAATTTATTCAGCGGGACAGGGGTTAATATCAATCATATTCTTACACTATATTACAGAGGCCCAGCAGTAATATATATAAGGGAGGCTACTCTTGTGTACAGATTGGTAAATACTAGAATGTATTACCTCCCATCCATAACTAATCTCAAATCAAAGCACTGACAACACTGTTGAATTAATTGTGTTTCATTGAAGGCTGGGACAATGGTCCTGAACGCAGACATGGACTGTTACTTTAAACTCGTAAAATCCTATATTTTAAACAAACAGTGTACACCTGATCAGATACCATGTTTAACAGTGTCTGACCTGGGAATACACTGTCTGCCAAACCCAATATATGAGTTCAGTTCATGTAGATTCTACGGATAACTTCTCTTTATACACCACTATGATGTTACAACAATTAAGTAGTTCAGCTATAAACAACTGCATCGACATCAGCTGTGTAAAGCTATCGTGTTCAACTAATAAACAATCTACTCAAAGTTACTAAACACTGTAGCTTTACAGGCAATTTAAAGCTATGGTGTTTAGTAACTCTGGGTTGATTGACAAACTATCAACCCCAAAACACAATTCATTTTAACCCTTATCTTGCTGTTCATGACAACCCCTATCTTTGCAAACAGTGTAGATCCAGATCAGATGGCTTCTAAAGAAGCCATCTGATCAGGATCTACACTGTTTGGCATTCAGTTTATGAATTTGTAGCAATAAATTACATCAAGTAATTTGATTGGTTGATAGACAGAAATGGGTGTGGCTTAAATGAATATTCAGCAAGAGAAGGGTTAACATGATTCTTGACATAATACAGTCTAATGAACTGGTCTCACCATCAAAACCATTTTAGTAGAAGGCAACCTAAACAACCTTCCTGTGAAGTGTCAAAGGTATAGGATGACTTTTCATTTAAAGATATTTCTATTTTAAGCTCTAGCTGCCATCTTGTTCATCCAAGCTGAAATAGCTATTTCTGTAAACGGTTACTGAAACAACATTCATATGAAGTTTGAATGAAATTGGCCCATGTGTAAGGGAGGGGTAGTCATTTATATTATTTTCTATTTTTAGCTCTCAAGGCTATCTTGTTCATCAGAGCTGAACAATTTTAGCTATTTTGGTAGAGGGTCACTTAAGCAACAATCCTATGAAGTTTGAATAAAATTGTCCCACGGATGAGAGGAGAAGTCGTTTAAAAATTTCTCTATTTTTTGTCATTTAAAGATTTTTCAATTTTTAGCTATGGAGGCCAACTTGTTCATCAGAGTGGAACGACTTTAGCTATTTTGGAAGGGAGCCAACAAGGCAACATCCCTGTGAAGTTTGAATCAAATTGGTCCAAGGGTTTAGGAGGAGTTGGTGTTTGAAGCAAATTTACAATGTTTTTCTATTTTTAGCTCTGGTGGCTATTTTTCTCGTCAGAGCTGAATCGTTTTAGCTCTTTTGATAGAGGGTCACCTAAGCAACATTACTATGAAGTTTGTATGAAATTAGCCCAAGGGTACAGGAGGACTTGACTTTTAAGATTTTCCTATATTTAGCTATGTGGCCATGTTGTTCATTGGAGCAGAACAATTTTAGCTATTTTGGTAGGAGGCCACCCTGGCAACATTCCTGTGATGATTGAATCAAATTGGCCCAAGGGTTTAGGAGGAGTTCATATCTAAAGCAAATTGTTGACAACTCAAGTCACACAACACATGAAGCACGACAGACGACGAACACCGAGTGATCACTATAGTTCACCTTGAGCACTGTGTGCTCAGGTCAGCTAACAATCCTGTGAAGTTTGAATGAAACTAGCCTAGAGGTATTAGAAGTGTTGACGTCTAAAGATTTTTCTATTTTTAGCTCTGGCAGCCATCTCATTCACTGGAGCGTAACAACTTTAGCTATTCTGGTAGAGAACCACCTAGGCAACGTTCCTGTGTAGTTTAATGAAATTGGCCCATGGTTTAGGTGGAGTTGTCTTTTAAAGCAATTTGCTGACATTTTTTATTCTTAGCACTGGTGGCCCTTTTGCTCACTGAAGCGGAATGGATTCAGCTGTTTGGTATAGGGTCACCTAAACAATATTCCTGTGAAGTATGAATAAAATTGGTCCATGGGTATAAGACGAGTAGTCGTATAAAGATTTTTCTAGTTTTAGCTGTGGTGGCCATCTTATTCATCGGCGCGAAACAATTTTAGCTATTTTTGTAGAGGGTCAACTAAGCAAAATCCTATGAAGCTTGAAAGAAATTTGTTCAAGGGTATGGGAAGAGTAGCCGTTTAAAGATTTTTCAATTTTCATTGGAGCAGAGCAATTTTAGCTATTTTGGTAATGCGCCACCTAAGCAACATTCCTGTGAAGTTTGAATGAAATTGGCCCAAGGTTTTAGGAGGAGTTGTAAAATGTTGGTGACGGATGACACACATTGACCTATCACAAAAGCTCACAGTACTCATGGTGAGCCAAAAATATGTGAATAAGTGGCAACTTTTTCTATACACAAAATGTAAGTACAGTCGAACTTCAATGGCTCGAACACCTTTGGGACCATGAAAATCTGTTCGAGACAGGGGTAGTTCGAGCCACAGAGGGCTAATGCCAGGAGGCATAACGACATACTTTAGGACATCTTTTTTCTGTGTTCTATAATGAACAAGAGGGCCATGATGGCCCTTGATCGCTCACCTGATCCATAGAGTAACAACTGGGCCCCATGGAGGGCCATTATTGACCCCAGGGTTATAATGTGCATAGTGTTGAGGGAGGTCTAAAAAGGTGAAGCTTCATACTAAATATCAACAAAGGCTATAATTTGAACAATCTTGGCAAAGGTCTACTAGATGAAGCTACACACCAAATATCAAAGACCTGGGCCTTGCGGTTTCAGAGAAGAACGTTTTTTTTAAGATATTACCTACATAAGCCTATGTAAAACCAAATGGCCCCTGGGCGGGGGCACACCAAATATCAAAGACCTAGGCCTTGCTGTTTCAGAGAAGAAGATTTTCAAAGATTATCACTTTATAAGTCTATGTAAAACCAAAGGGTCCCCGGAGCGGGGGCATTTTTGGCCCCAGCACTATAATTTGAACAATCTAGATAGAGGTCCACTAGATGAAATTTCACAACAAATACACCTCAACCTCGTTATAACACGGAACTCCGGTTCCAACCAACGGACCTTGTTAGTTAACCGAATCGTGTTATAAACGCCGACCGTATTTGTCACAGGTCAACCATTGACACAATGGTGATCAATAGTTTCCCAAACAAGATTATGTGCGGTCCGGTTAATGACTTGTGGTTTCAGAATAGAAGATTTTAAAGTTTTTCCCTATATATCAGGGCCCAAGCTAGCCCAAAAAATTTGGGAGAAGTGACTTCTCCCTCCTGGGAAAATAGGGAGAAGTTTGCTGGGTCTAGGGAGAAGTGGGTGCGGCTTAACGCCGAACAACAACAATGTAATGAGTTCTCCTGTAAACCCCTATTTGGAGAGTGTGTTTTATAGGGGTATCAATCAATTCCACTATTGAGACCACCTGAAATGAAGACTAATTCTGCTTTAAAAAGCTTATTTGGTTGGCTGCAGTTATTCTTTCTGTTTTCTGCATACAGTGACCCCTGATCAGAGACCACTTTTGGGACTGTTCAAAAGTGGTCTTAAAGACCACTTTTGAACTGTCCCAAAGGTGGTCTTAATATAGTAATTTTACTGTATTTGGGCAAGCTGTAACTTTTGTTATATCCAACCATGTTATAATGAAAGGTGTTATAAAGTAAAGAGGTTTCTATGTAATAGATCAGTTCACTAAGTACCTGTCACAATTGGGTATTTGAAACAAGGGGGAACAACCTCGCTAGATGAAAATCAGTTGTTATTTTTTATGAATTTGGATAATTACTGAGTACCTGAATATTTACCGGCAAGTAATAATTATTTTCACTTACAAAATAAAAAATTGCTACCTACTTTTGTTGTTGTCCATAAAAAATGAAAACGATTGATGGATGCAAAAGTAATGTACAAACAAATCAATAGCAAATAAACCATCTATATTAAAATTTATTAAATCCTAATGCAGTGTCAATGTTACCGGTCCGATTAATCTTAAGCATACAACAGTACTTAACAAAGTACGTCCGCACCCGGACTTTGGCACGAGCTAACGGTACAAATATACCTGTATGAGTTACATAATCTTGTGTAATCTTAATTGGCTCTTAATGCAATAAAAACTTTGTGCAATCAACCGAGATAGATTTATGACAGTACAAGACTACTAAGGTGTTGCAAGTGGCTCGAGCTGCATGAGCTAACGGTTAGAATTAAATTACATAACAGTACCAAACTGCAACAAGGTCGAAGTGCAGAATAAACAGTTAGCTTTGTTCAGTGCAATTACTGAGATTTCTGACACTAGTGGATCGAAGGATTATCGTCACCTTGTCAGTTTACCGTTACTGTTCACAAGGAAGACACAAAAAAAACGGGCGAAATTTCAGGGCGAAGTTTTTTTCCGCTTTCATCGCCAAAGTCGGCGAAGTGAGTCCCAACATGGCGACTTCTTCGCCCGAGTCGCCCTCTAGCTTGAGCCCTGTATATGCCTATGTAAAACCAAAGGGCCCCGGGCGGGGGCTTTTTTGGCCCCAGCACTATAATTTGAACAATCTTGGTAGGGGTCAACTAGATGAAGCTTCATACCAAATAGCAAAGACCTGGGCCTTGTGGTTTCAGAGAAGAAGATTTTAAAAGATTTTCCCTATATAAATCTATGTAAAACCAAAGGGCCACGTGGCGGGGGCATTTTTGGTCTCAAGGTTATAATTTGAACAATCTTGGTAGAGGTCCACTAGCTGAAGCTTCATAACAAATATCTAAGACCTAAGCCTTTTGGTTTCAGAGAAGAAGATTTTTCAAGATTTTCGCTATATTAGTCTATGTAAAACTAAAGGGCCCTGGAGCGGGGCCATTTTTGGCCCTAGGGCTATAATTTGAACAATCTTGGTAGAGGTCCACTAGCTGAAGCTTCATAACAAATATCAAAGACCTAAGCCTTGTGGTTTCAGAGAAGAAGATTTTTCAAGATTTTCGCAATATTAGTCTATGTAAAACTAAAGGGCCCTGGAGCGGGGCCATTTTTGGCCCTAGGGCTATAATTTGAACAATCTTGGTAGAGATCCACTAGCTGAAGCTTCATAACAAATATCAAAGACCTAAGCCTTGTGGTTTCAGAGAAGAAGATTTTTCAAGATTTTCCCTATATAAGTCTAAGTAAAACCAAAGGGCCCCTGAGCTGGAGCATTTTTTGGCCCCAGGGCTATAATTTGAACAATCTTGGTAGAGGTCCACTAGATGAAGCTTCATACCAAATATCAAAGACCAAGGCCTTGTGGTTTCAGAGAAGAAGATTTTTCAAGATTTTCTCTATATAAGCCCATGGAAAACCAAAGGGCCCCAGAGTGGGGCCATTTTTAGCCCAGGGCTATAATTTGAACAATCTTGGTAGAGGTCCACAAGATGAAGCTTCATACCAAATATCAAAGACCTGGGCCTTGCAGTTTTAGAGAAGAAGATTTTCAAAGATTTTCTCTATATAAGCCCATGTAAAACCAAAGGGCCCCGGGACGGGGGCATTTTTGGCCCCAGCACTATAATTTGAACAATCTTGGTAGGGGTCCACCAGATGAAGCTTCATACCAAATATCAAAGATATGGGCCTTGTGGTTTCAGAGAAGAAGATTTTTAAAGATTTTCCCTACATAAGCCCATGTAAAATCAAAGGGCCATGGGGCGGGGGCATTTTTGGCCCCAGCACTATAATTTGAACAATATTGGTAGGGGTCCACTAGATGAAGCTTCATACCAAATATCAAAGACCTGGACCGGGAGGTTTCAGAGAAGAAGATTTTTAAAGATTTTCCCTATATAATCCTATGTAAAACCAAAGGGACCCGGGGCGGGGACATCTTTGGCCCCAGCACTATAATTTGAACAATCTTGGTAGGGGTCCACTAGATGAAGCTTCATACCAAATATCAAAGACCTGGGCCTTGTGGTTTCAGAGAAGAAGATTTTTTTTTAAGTTTTCATTAAAAAAACTATTTTTGGCACCTGTGACCTTGATGTGCAGCGGACCAGAACCATCTGAACAACTTTGAAAGGGGACCACCTAAGGATCATTCCTGTGAAGTTTGGTCAAAATCTGATCATTGGTTTAGGAGATGTCGTTTGAAGAAATTGTTTACGCACGGACGGACGGATGGACGCACACACGACGGGCGAAAAGTGATCCCAAAATCTCACCTAGTCACTACGTGACAGGTGAGCTAAAAATGTATGCTGTGTGTGCTCATAAGAATCGCCTCATCGAGGCGATTCTAATGAGAACAAACAGCATACATTTGCAAGATAAAAGATGAAAATATCCTAATTTTTACCCTCCCTATTTCTTATGTACAGAAATTCCCTAGGGACTCAAGAACGGGTTCGACTCAGCCATGGTAAACGAGCCATCGGTGTTCGAGCCATCGAAGTTCTACTGTATTAGGTAACACAGCTGTTTTCATTGATATGCCTAGTAATAGCGTTGTTTTCTATTGTTTTTTTTTCTCAAGACAATTTTTACATGATGCTTTCCCTATAGAATCTACAGGAAACCACATCATATTAAAATTTAAACAAGAGGGCCATGATGGCCCTGGATCGCTCACCTGATCCATAGAGTAACAAGTGGGCCGCAGGGAGGGCTATTATTGACCCCAGGGTTATAATGTGCATAATGTTGAGGGAGGTCTAAAAAGGTGAAGCTTCATACCAAATATCAACAAAGGCTATAATTTGAACAATCTTTGCAAAGGTCCACTAGATGAAGCTACACAAAAAATATCAAAGACCTTGGCCTTGCTGTTTCAGAGAAGAAGATTTTTTTAAAGATTTTCCCTATATAGGCCTATGTAAAACCAAAGGGCCCCGGGGCGGAAGCATTTTTGGCACAAGCACTACATAAGCCTATGTAAAACCAAATGGCCCCAGGGCGGGGGCATTTTTGGCCTCAGGGCTATAATTTAAACAATCTAGATCTAAGTCCACTAGATGAAGCTTCATACCAAATATCAAAGACCTGGGCCTTGCTGTTTCAGAGAAGACGATTTTCAAAGATTATCTCTATATAAGTCTATGTAAAACCAAAGGGCTCCAGGGCGGGGGCATTTGTCGCCCGAGGGCTATAATTTGAACAATCTTGGTAGAGGTCCACTAGATAAAGCTCCATACCAAATATCAAAGATATGGGCCTTGCAGTCTCAGAGAAGAAGATTTTAAAGATTTCCCTTTATAAGTCTATCTAGAACCAAAGGGACCCGGGGCAGGGGGCATTTTTGGCCCCAGGGCTATAATTTGAACAATCTTGATAGAGGTCCACAAGATGAAATTTCACACCAAATATCAAAGACCTAGGCCATGTGGTTTCATAGAAGAAGATTTTTAAAGATTTTCCCAATATAAGTCTATGCAAAACCAAAGGGCGACGAGGCTGGGGCATTTTTGGTCTCAGGGCTATAATTTGAACAATCTTGGTAGAGGTCCACTAGCTGAAGCTTCATACCAAATATCAAAGACCTAGGCCTTGCGGTTTCAGAGAAGAAGATTTTTCAAGATTTTCCCTATACAAGTCTATGTAAACCCAAAGGGCCCCAGAGCGGGGGCATTTTTGGCCCCAGGGCTATAATTTGAACAATCTTGGTAGAGATCCACAAGATGAAGCTTCATACCAAATATCAAAGACCTGGGCCTTGCAGTTTCAGAGAAGAAGATTTTTAAAGATTTTCCTTATATAAGCCTATGTTAAACCAAAGGGCCCCGGGGCGGGGGCATTTTTGGCCCCAGCACTATAATTTGAACAATCTTTGTAGGGGTCCACTAGATGAAGCTTCATACCAAATATCAAAGACCTGGGCCTTGCGGTTTCAGAGAAGAAGATTTTTAAAGATTTTCCCTTAATAAGCCCATGAAAAACCAAAGGGCCCGGGGGCGGAGGCATTTTTGGCCCCAGCACTATAATTTGAACAATCTTGGTTGGGGTCCACTAGATGAAGCTTCATACCAAATATAAACAAGAGGGCCCAGAGGGCCCTGGTTCGCTCACCTGATCCAATGTATAACAAGTGGGCCATGGGCAGGGTCAATTTTGGCCCCAGGGCTATAATTTGAACAATCTTGGTAGAGGTCCACAAGATAAAGCTTCACATCGAATATGAAAGACCTGGGCTTTCTGGTTTCAGAGAAGAAGATTTTAAAGGTTTACCCTGCATATAGAAGTCTATGTAAAACAAGATTTTCCCTATATAAGTCTATGTTAAACCAAAGGGCCTGGAAGCAGGGGCATTTTTGGCCCCAGGGCTATTATAATTTTAACAATCTTGGTATAGGTCCACTAGCTGAAGCTTCATAACAAATATCAAAGACCTAAGTCTTGTGTTTCAGAGAAGAAGATTTTTCAAGATTTTCCCTATATAAGTCTATGTAAAACCAAAGGGCCACATGGCGGAGGCATTTTTGGTCTCAGGGCAATAATTTGAACAATCTTTATGTAAAACCAAAGGGCCACATGGCGGAGGCATTTTTGGTCTCAGGGCTATAATTTGAACAATCTTTATAGTGGTCCACTAGCTGAAGCTTCATAACAAATATCGAAGACCTAAGCCTTGTGGTTTCAAAGAAGAAGGTTTTCAAGATTTTCCCTATATACGTCTATGTAAAACCAAAGGGCCCCGGAGCGGGGGCATTTTTGGCCCCAGGGCTATAATTTGAACAATCGTGGTAGAGGTCCACAAGATGGAGCTTCATACCAAATATCAAAGACCTGGGCCTTGCAGTTTCAGAGAAGAAGATTTTTCAAGATTTTCCCTATATAAGCTTATGTAAAACAAAAGGGCCCTAGTGCGGGGGCATTTTTGGCCCCAGCACTATAATTTGAATAATCTTGGTAGGGGTCCACTAGATGAAGCTTCATACCAAATATCAAAGACCTGGGCCTTGCGGTTTCAGAGAAGAAGAATTTTCAAGATTTTCCCTATATAAGCCCATGTAAAACCAAAGGGCCCCCATGTTGGGGGCATTTTTAGCTCCAGCACTATAATTTGAACAATCTTGGTAGGGGTCCACTAGATGAAGCTTCATACCAAATATCAAAGACCTGGGCCTTGCGGTTTCAGAGAAGAAGACTTTTAAAGATTTTCCCTATATAAGCCTATGTAAACCAAAAGGGCCCTGGTGCGGAGGCATTTTTGGCCCCAGCACTATAATTTGAACAATCTTGGTAGGGGTCCACTAGATGAAGCTTCATACCAAATATCAAAGACCTGGGCCTTGCGGTTTCAGAGAAGAAGATTTTTCAAGATTTTCCCTATATAAGCCCATGTAAAACCAAAGGGCCCCCGTGCGGGGGCATTTTTAGAACCAGCACTTTAATTTGAACAATCTTGGTAGGGGTCCACTAGATAAAGCTTCATACCAAATATCAAAGACCTGGGCCTTGCGGTTTCAGAGAAGAAGATTTTTAAAGATTTTCCCTATATATGCCCATGTAAAACCAAAGGGCCCCCGTGCCGGGGCATTTTTGGCCCCAGCACTATAATTTGAACAATCTTGGTAGGGGTCCACTAGATGAAGCTTCATACCAAATATCAAAGACCTGGGCCTTGCAGTTTCAGAGGAGAAGATTTTTCAAGATTTTCCCTATATAAGCCCATGTAAAACCAAAGGGCCCCCGTGCGGGGGCATTTTTAGCTCCAGCACTATAATTTGAACAATCTTGGTAGGGGTCCACTAGATGAAGCTTCATACCAAATATCAAAGACCTGGGCCTTGGGGTTTCAGAGAAGAAGATTTTTAAAGATTTTCCCTATATAAGCCCATGTAAAACCAAAGGGCCCCCGTGCGGGGGCATTTTTGGCCCCAGCACTTTAATTTGAACAATCTTGGTAGGGGTCCACTAGATGAAGCTTTATACCAAATATCAAAGACCTGGGCCTTGCGGTTTCAGAGAAGAAGATTTTTTAAGTTTGCGGTGAAAAAAATCTATTTTTGGCTACTGTGACCTATATGTGCAACGGACCGGAACCATTTGAACAACTTTGAAAGGGGACCACCTAAGGATCATTCCTGTGAAGTTTGGTCAAAATACGATCAGTGGTTTAGGAGGAGATGTCGTTTGAAGAAAAGTTTACGGACGCACACACGACGGACGACGGACAAAAAGTGATCCCAAAAGCTCACCTTGTCACTACGTGACAGGTGAGCTAAAAACCTGGGCCTTGCGGTTTCAGAGAAGATTTTTAAAGATTTTTCCCTATATAAGCCCATGTAAAATCAAAGGGCCCCGGGGCGGGGGCATTTTTGGCTCCAGCACTATAATTTGAACAATCTTGGTAGGGGTCCCCTAGATGAAGCTTCATGCCAAATGTCAAAGACCTGGGCCTTGCGTTTCAGAGAAGAAGATTTTTTAAGTTTTCGGTGAAAAAAATCTATTTTTGGCTCCTGTGATCTAGATGTGCAATGGACCGGAACCATTTGAACAACTTTGAAAGGGGTCCACCTAAGGATCATTCCTGTGAAGTTTGGTCAAAATCCGATCAGTGATTTAGGAGGAGATGTCGTTTGAAGAAATTGTTTACGCACGGATGACAGACAAAAAGTGATCCTAATATTAAACACAAGAGGGCCATGATGGCCCTGGATCGCTCACCTGATCCATAGTGTAACAAGTGGGCCCCAGAACGGGCCATTATTGGCCCCAGGGCTTTAATGTGCATAATGTTGAGGGAGGTCTTAAAGGTGAAGCTTCATACCAAACATCAACAAAGGCTATAATTTGAACAATCTTGGCAAAGGTCCACTAGATGAAGCTACACATCAAATATCAAAGACCTGGGCTTAGCGGTTTCAGAGAAGAAGATTTTTAAAGATTTTGCCTATATAAGCCTATGTAAAACCTAAGGGCCCCGGGACGGGGGCATTTTTGGCCCCAGCACTATAATTTGAACAATCTTGGTAGGGGTCCACTAGATGAAGCTTCATACCAAATATCAAAGACCTGGGCCTTGTGGTTTCAGAGAAGAAGATTTTTAAAGATTTTCCCTATATAAGCCAATGTAAAACCAAAGGGTCCCGTGGCGGGGGCATTTTTTGTCCCAGCACTATAATTTGAACAATCTTGGTAGGGGTCCACTAGATGAAGCTTCATACCAAATATCAAAGTCCTGGGCCTTGTGGTTTCAGAGAAGAAGATTTTTAAAGATTTTCCCTATATAAGCCTATGTAAAACCAAAGGGCCCCAGGGCGGGGGCATTTTTTGCCCCAGCACTATAATTTGAACAATCTTGGTAGGGGTCCACTAGATGAAGCTTCATACCAAATATCAAAGACCTGGGCCTTGTGGTTTCAGAGAAGAAGATTTTTAAAGATTTTCCCTATATAAGCCAATGTAAAACCAAAGGGCCCCATGGCGGGGGCATTTTTTGTCCCAGCACTAAAATTTGAACAATCTTGGTAGGGGTCCACTAGATGAAGCTTCATACCAAATATCAAAGTCCTGGGCCTTGTGGTTTCAGAGAAGAAGATTTTTAAAGATTTTCCCTATATAAGCCTATGTAAAACCAAAGGGCCCCGGGGCGGGGGCATTTTTGGCCTCAGCACTATAATTTGAACAATCTTGGTAGGGGTCCACTCGATGAAGCTTCATAGGAAATATCAAAGACCTGGGCCTTGTGGTTTCAGAGAAGAAGATTTTTTAAGTTTTTGGTGAAAAAAATCTATTTTTGGCTCCTGTGACCTAGATGTGAAACGGACCGGAACCATTTGAACAACTTTGAAAGGGGACCACCTAAGGATCATTCCTGTGAAGTTTGGTCAAAATCCGATCAGAGGTTTAGATGTCGTTTAAAGAAATTGTTTACCGACGCACGGACGCACGCACGGACGCACAAGGGACGACGGACAAAAAGTGATCCCAAAAGCTCACCTCGTCACTACGTGACGGTGAGCTAAAAACAATATACAATGCACTGTGAAAGAGAACTTTCCAGGCATTGTGACAGTTTTTGTTATCCCTGAACTTTTTGGAGAAAAAGCGGGGATCATGTCATATACTCCATCCGCCATCCAGCTGTCCTTCCATCGTCTGTCCGTCCATCGTTGCTCCTAGACCATTTAAGTTAAAATATCTCAATTTTCACAGGTAATATTCCTATGGCTGAGGACTGCAGGAAAGTGTTCAGAATTCTGATGTGACCCCAAGTCAGGGCGTGGGGCCCAACACTGCCCGAGGGGTCAAAATCCATTTTATACGAACATAGTCATGTTGGATATAAAATCAAAGGTAATGAAGAATAGAATACAGTGGTGCAAAACATTAGCCACAGCAGCATGTATGGGAGTATTCAGAGGTCAAAAAGTAGAATCATAGGTCATTTTTCAAACGCAAAATCTTAACCCTTATCTTGTTGTTCACGGCAACCCCTATCTTTGCAAACAGTGTAGATCCAGATCAGATGGCTTCTGAAGAAGCCATCTGATCAGGATCTACACTGTTTGGCATTCAGTTTATGAATTTGTAGCAATAAATTACATCAAGTAATTTGATTGGTTGATAGACAGAAATGGGTGTGGCTTAAATGAATATTCAGCAAGATAAGGGTTAAGCTTTTTCTTAGCTAGAATCTTGAAACTGTCACAGGTAATATAGCCCTATGGATGAGGACTGAAGGAATGTATTTGGAATTTTGATGTGACCCCCACCCAGACTACATCTTTAGGGGTCTTTATTTTTCTCTCAGGCACTTTTTTCCAATATTTAATTTTTTTCTATGAGGGTTGTCCCAGACTTGAATTGACTTTTGTCATTACTCTTTATTTATGCGAGTATATAAACGAAATTCTCCACAGAACAAGTATAAGACCTGTGAAGTAAACATCTGAAAAATAAATCCTGAATCATATGTAGAATTTTGTCAGTCTCAATTTTGTTTGTTTGTATTGGAGTTTAGTGAATGAGTGTTTGAGTTTTACGTCCCACCAACAGTTAAGGTCATGCAGAGACGGCACCTCGGTTCAAAGACTCATCTGAAAGTCTGAAGAAGCCCAGGATCGATTCTGCGATCCCTGGTTTACAAGGCGAGTAGTATAACCACTACACCACGGAGGCTTCTATGTATTGGAGTTTAACGGCCCAGTCAAAACTATTTTAGGTCATTTTTGAGCCGGTCATTTTACCTATCCATACTTTCCTGGGCAGGCTTATACGTGAGCGGTTAACCAGTACAGTGCACATTCTTTCGTCAGAAACTGACAACTGCCCTTCTTGAATCAGCGGAAGGGAGAGAATAACCGTAGAAAAGATTTCATGATCAATCTCCAGGAAAGAATGTTGCCGACCCCGGCAGGTATCGAACCCGGGTCCGCCTGATCACCAGTCAGACGCGCATCCGACTAAGCTACCGAGGCCGGCTTGTCAGTCTCAATAGTAACTGTCCTTCCCCTAGGCGGGGCAGCTTAATAGTTTTGCACATAGTGTTTTCATCAGCACCTATATCTCAAACAAAACATGTACCAATTTTGGTGTGACTTTGTATGAAGATTACTCGACATCATTTCCAAGTGCAAAGTAATTTTCAATGTCATAACAGTTAATGCTGCTGTTTTATGATTAAAAGCAATAAGCTACTTTGGTTTGACATCTGTTAAATATGGCGTCAATGGAACTTGAAGAACATCTGACAATTATTAAGTTTTGTGCGAATCTCGGAGAGACACCGATGCAGACAAATATAATGTTGAGACATGGCTCTTCCTCTTCAACCCCCAAACCAAGGAACAGTCACATCAATGAAAGACAGACTCCTCATCACCACTGAAGAAGGCTCCTCAGGCTCGATCAGTTGGAAAACAGATCTATAAAAAGGCCGGAATTTGACCGTCTCCAGGATCTGGCCAGAGTGACACAGAGTGAAGTTGCAAAATTCAGCCGGGAATGGTATAAGGATGTATTTGATCAGTAGGTATACAGGCACAACAAGTGTGTAGAGTATGGTGGGGACTACACTGAAAAGAGTTGAACCGGTAGACAACATATGACGTGATTTTAGGTTAAGAAAATTTCATCATATCCTGATGACGTCGCGATGACTTGCCCTGCATCCCGCACCCCTGTCCATCTCTGGAGCCTGCAGATTCTGATCCCGGCCCCCGCTGGAGCTGACACAAAACTATGATAGAAATGGCTATGTTAAATGTTCAAAGGGCAACAACTCCAAAGTGGGAAAATCAGAGTTACGGTTCACACATTCTGCACATTGTCTCATAGTGCTCTAAATATCTGTGAAGTTTCATGACCATATCTCAAATGGTATGGAGGGGACACGAAACTATGAGGCGCTGACGAACAGACGGACGTATGGACACTCAAAACTTCGGAGGGTATAACATAATTCCCCGCCATTTTTTGAATGGCAGGGCATAAAAACAGTGAACGTTTGTTATTAGGAGCTATGGAAAGAATCTCTTATGGGCTAAAGACCAAGGGCCAGTTGTTCAAAACTAACAACGTCGTTAGTTAACGTATCATTAAAACTTTGATCCTTAAATATGGAAAATATGCTAATATTTTTGCTGAAAAAATGTGAGCAGCTTTTGCATCCGCAAAAGCTGCTCACATTTTTCAGCAAAAATGCCAAAATTTTCGATATTGTATTTGCTAGAACAGTTAACAATATGACCGCTAACGAGCTTGTAAAGCTAACGATGCTTTGAACAACTGGCCCCAAGTTTGCATCATCCACGGTAAGTGAGCCATCACTGTAAGAGTCACCTAAGTTTCACTGCATTTCTCTTTTTTCTCTAAAATGCTGCACTTACCAATAGTAGCGTGAACAATCCCATCCATAATTGTTGACTTCACTAATACTCCACCTAGTTTTATTTCTTGACCATAGTAAATGTCGTTGGGCCATTTTAATCTCAGATCTATGTCCTATAATTTAGGAGAAAAAAAAATCAACAAACCTTTTTATTTATAACAACATTCACTACCATAAAAATCAAACCAGAAATTCAACTTCGGTGAAGTTGATGTCGCACCTGCTCCCCACCTGCCCAACACAAAAAATAAAAGTTTATTTAAGGCAGAAGAGATGAATATAGGGCTTTGAGAAGAATTCATAGCCTATATATATGAGGTAAAAAACTGACTTATTTCACAATGTGATAAAATGAACTAAAATGATCCAAGAATTATATCCAAAGCATATGAACATCCTCATATCATGGAGAAAACACAAGCTAAGTTTCAAAATGATTAGTATAAAACTGTAAGAGGAGTGGCGATGACGAGGTACCTATCATATTTCAACTAAAGGTTAACAATGACTAAGTTCACAATGTGGAAAAAGTGACAAAATTTGATCTGAAGATTAAGTCCAAACCACATGCAGGGCCTCATGCCATGGCAAAAACACAGGCAAAGTTTCAAAATGATTGGTATAAAACTGTAAGAGGTGTTGTGGTGACAAAGAGGTACCTCCTGTATATCAATTGAAGCTTAAAAATGACTAAGTTCACAATGCGCAAAAAGCAAAAAAAAATATTCTGACACCTTTATCAACTCTTTCTGTTGCACTTTATTTTTGTTATGTTTGTCTTTGAGTGTGTGTATCGCTTATATATGTCTTTTTGTTTTGGATAGCTAATTGACCATTTTGTGGAAAAGCAACTTTTGGCTTTCCGCTATTGGTGTTTCCATTAGGGTTTAGTTACTTCATTTTTTGTGTTTCTTTCCCTTTGGTGTCTCTGATCGGAGGAGGGGGTAATTTGTAGTGATTCCTGAGCATTACCTTCACTTCTAATTTGCTGTAATTCTCCTAAATTTTTGACAAATTTGTTTCATGATGCAGCAAGGAGTACAAATGGTGCAGATGGAATGGCAACAGTGTAGACCCTGATCAGACTGCTCCTGAAGGAGCAGTCTGATCTGGGTCTGCACTGGTTGCTCAGGCCTGTCTGTCACAATACTTAGGATTATTAGTGTATTACAAGGTACTGGATTCAGCACAACTGTAGCCAAAGCTCCTGATGAGGAATAAACTTAACCCATTTTTGTACTAAATGGAATCTTTCCCCTTTATAAATAGCAAGAGTTTGAAATTTAGTGGTGTCAGACTCAATATTTTTAGAAATTTATTTAGGAAAAGTTTCAAGTCTCTGAAAACAGTGAAGGTCCTGATCAAATCCCACAGAATGCCTTCATTGTTTTTGCCAATGACCCATTTTCAGGTTTCCTGTATCAAATGGGTTGAAGAAACTTTAGTCAACATACTAGAAACAGACAACAGAAGGCCTGCTTTTCCTTATTTCTTGTAAGAAACATTTGTTGTGGTCAAATGTGGATACTAGTTAGAAATGCCTCAATGAGGCAATTCTTACAAGTACACCACAACCTCTTTAAAACACTATGAATTAATGGTCATTTTTCTATATAATCTATACATTTTGGGTATTTTCTATTTTCATGATCTGGGTCTGCACTGTCTGCACCTTTTGGACTCCTTAATGGATCGTGAAACAAATTTGTAAAAAATTTAGGAAAATTACAGCAAGTCCTCAAGGTGTCCTAATTTTTAGGATTTTATGGTAAGCCACATGCAACAACCAACAAAAGGAGCATATAAGCCCCGCCAAGCAAATTTGTGTCTTTGAGCATTCCGTCATGACAAATTTTAACTGCGTATGCCCAGCCATTCAGAGGGGCCAGGGATATGGCTTTCTGTCTGAAGGATTCTTGATTCACTGCTTGTATGAGCGAGCAGCGAATGTTCTGGCGAGACTGCGCAGGCTTGCCTGAACCTTCGCTGCTCGCATAGGCGATAAGTACCAAAATCGCTTGACGGGGCCCATATAATATGAATGACTGCATTTCCAGGCATCACAAGTTTGAACCAGTTTGGTCCCACTTCTTTGGTGGGGAGTTGTGATAACATTATTTCTGTACTAATTACTGTTCTAAAGTTTTGAATGGCAGGACAATTCCATTCTGAAAAAAACTATTGAATGATTGACAGCAACAATCATAATAAAAGGCAAATAAATAAGCAATTAGGCTTCAGTTCTCAAAATGAATGAACGAAAATAGATCACAAATGTCTATGTTATGAATGATTATATCTTTTCATCCGGTTACTGAAATGAACACTTCAAAATCAAATGTTATGAAACAATATCAGCCACCAAGATATAGGCCAGCCTCGGAAGCTCGGTCGGATGCATATCAGACCAATTATCAGGTTGTAAGATACTGGCTGGGTCAGCAATTATTTTTCATGGTGATCAACATGGCAATCTTTCCAAAGTCATTCTCTATCTTCCTCAGATTCAAGAATGGTAGTTGTCAGTTTCTGGCTGTGCAAAGAACTTGTTAATCGCCTATGTACAGGCTTACCCAGGAGAAGTGTGGTTGGGTAAACAGACTTGCTCAATATGACCTAAACAGTGTGGACTGGGCCTAAAAACGCCAAACGAACAAACAAAACCAAGAAAACATGTATAGGCATTTCTGTGGAAAAGCCTTACTGTAATGATCCTTAAGTATTGGGACAGATGGACCTAAGCAAATAGTGAAGACCCAGATCAGACTGCTCCTGCAGTCTGATCAGAGTCTACACTATTTGCCATTCCGTCTGCACCTTTTGTACTCCTTGCTGGATCGTGAAACAAATGGCAAAAGTTTAGGAAAATTATGGCAAGTACTTAAAGCTTCCCAATTTTTAGGAATTTCACAGTATTTGGTGTCACTTATGCATCTTAACAAAAAAATATTGAAGATGCTACAATATGTAAAATCACTGAACTGAAAGGAACAACAGACGGTTCATAGAGGATCTTACATGAGTGCTCATGTATTATTGAATTTATTAAACGAGTTGAGGAAAAGGGATAAAATGCGAGGCTTTGCCGAGCATTTTATCCCTTTTAGTCAACGAGTTTAATAAATTCAATAATACATGAGCACGAATGCAAGATTCTATTTATCATATGACGTTTAAAACGCATTTTATTCACGATTGTTTACAAAAATATCAATATTCCGCCATTAATAAACGCGACGTCGTTAAGGACGTCGTACATGTAACCAGGGCTCGAGAAACTGAAGAATCCAAATCGGTCCAGCCAGATTTCGCCAAAAAATTACGGAAATTGCCGATCGGTTTCGGTAATTTCCGTAAACTCAGTTGGCGATTTTCAATTTCAAAATGTGTTATTAGCGTAAAGAATGACATACCGATGTTGCTCTTACACTTGTCAACGGATATGAGCACCAGTATCTCGATTATAAACAGCAATTATTGCTCACATCGTTCAGATTTCATCTACTTTCATTTTCTACGCCAGATTTCATCTACCTTCATTTTCCCAATATCCGGGTCACTCAGAACCTGAAGACCGCTAAAGGGAAACAACCGACTTGGGGCAGTAAAAGACCAGTTCGATGGTCACTATATTTTTTCCCCCTTTTAAAAACCTTTAAAATATTTCTCTTATTTCACGCATTTATTTTGCCCAAATTGCTTTGTTTACCAAAATTGCGACAACGTGCAGCAACGTGGTCGGAAAATGACGTCATACGGTTTCCGTTTACACAATACACATTAATGCAGTCAAGGACGTAACCCACACACCTGTTTTAAGTGATTGATTTTAATAGAGCGTATTTCTAAAAAAATCGTTTTGAACGGGTTAAAAAATCGAAAAACATTTCTTTACTCTCGAAACAAAACATGGCCGAACGAGAGTCATTGAAAATCTTACATGGCCGAACCGTGTTTAAAAGAATATAAATACATATTTCACGATTACACAAGCCTGAAACAAATCGCTTTGTCTACAAATGACGTGGTTTATGTTATTGGTTTCAATGGAGCGTATTCTTAAATAAAAATATCATTTATTAAGGATGCTCACTCATACAACAAAATATATATAGATACAACTACTTTTATTTATCTCCTTTTTCACATAAAACATTATTGGCAGTATATGGACACCGAGTAGATTCAGGTCGAAGGGGGGACGCAGTGACAGCATATAACCTTGCTCGCACGAAAACGGGCACCAAATTATTAATTTGTTTGCACTCAAAATATTGTGCAGTCCAATTTTGAATTTTGAGTATTCCAAAATATGCGCACACTCCAAATGTGTGCTCCAAGATTTTGTAACATTCCAAAAATTGCGCACTTCCTATAGTACGCTCCAAATTTTGTAACAGAGTATTCCAAATATTGCGTACATCCTGTTTGTACGCTCCACAATTTTTTAACATTCCAAATATTGCGCACATCCTGTTTGTACGCTCCAAATTTTGTAACAATCCAAATATTGCGCACATCCTATTTGTACGCTCCAAGTATTCCAAATATTGCATACATCTTGTTTGTATGCTTTACCATTTTTTAGCATTCTAATGTGTGCTCCAAGATTTTGTAACATTCCAAAAATTGCGCACTTCCTATAGTACGCTCCAAATTTTGTAACAGAGTATTCCAAATATTGCGTACATCCTGTTTGTACGCTCCACAATTTTTTAACATTCCAAATATTGCGCACATCCTGTTTGTACGCTCCAAATTTTGTAACAATCCAAATATTGCGCACATCCTATTTGTACGCTCCAAGTATTCCAAATATTGCATACATCTTGTTTGTATGCTTTACAATTTTTTAGCATTCTAAATATTGCGCACATCCTGACTGTACGCTCCAAATTATGTAAAATTCCAGATATTGCGCACATCCTATTTGTACGCTCCATTCTATCCCAACTCTTGTGCACTCCAATTTATGCACTCCAACTAATCTTGACAGTGAGCACTCCGTAATGTGCACTCCAAAATGCATTCCATGACACGCATTCCATACCATCTTCTGCATTATGCAATGCATACCATGTAATCCATCCCATATTACATATATTCAAATAGCCCCGGCTGCACGTGCGAACCTTACTTATGACTTGCAATTTAGAAAGTTTTAGTATGACCCTGGGGGGAACACATCCTCAGGCTATGGCGAACCACTTCCCTGAAGGAGACGCCACCCAGTTCAAGAAGTTCTGAAAGAAACAAGCCTCAGCTCTGCTCCCAGCAACCAGTACCCGGAATCTAGGCTCAAGAACAAATCTTCAGGTTATGGCGGACCACTTCCATGAAGGAGATGCCACCCAGTCCAAGTAGAAGTCCTGAAAGAAACAAACTTCAGCCTTGCTCCCAGCAACCAGTATTTGGAATCTAGGCTCAAGGCGTAAAGTTTCATTACAACCAAACAGCTGTCTAAGCAAAGCGTCCCCCCTATCGAATGCTGAATTCCGCATTGCACCTCGAAGCTCAGCTGATCAAAAGTCAGCAGAATCTCTCGGTGAAGAAATTAAGTGGCCATAAACAACCGATCCGGAGTTGTGGCCCAGAAAACATGCACACTCCATATTTTGCAACAGCTGTCGCTGAATTTTGGGCTTTTAGTTTATGTTCAATGTCACATGCGTATATGTAGTTAAAACCATGGGCATTAAACGTCACTAAGTAGCTAGTATACATATATATAGTGTTAACACATCAATCCATTTTGTGGGCCAGTCGAAGATATACGTCGATAGGCAGCGTTGTCACATCCAACAGTCTCTCTACAGCAACGGGAGAATAATATCCAGCGTCGGGAGAATAATATATATATCCAATTTAACACGTATTTACTTATTTGTTAATTATATATTGACTTATAGAACTAAGTATTGTTGCTATATTTATACAAGTAGACCGTCGTATGTAGAGCATCTTTAATTAGGACATGCCAGCCTCAGCACCAGGAGGCACCAAACAAGCCTGAAATGAAAAGAACTTAAGACAGTATCAGGTATTAAACTTCCTGGACTGCCAATAATATCACAACGACAGCGGCGGGTGGGTGGGTTTTAGATTCTTCTTAAAAAATACAACTTTCTTTTGCTGGATTTGAAAACGGAAAAGGAAGGTTTCCCTGAGCATGCGCAAGACGCCAAACCATAGTTTGGCCCTTAAGACGCTTGACTGCTGAATAACAAACACGGTGCAAGCGTCCAGTAACCTGGACCAACTGTCATGGTGGATGACGAGATCGAAATTGCGATCAGACATTGTTTAAACCTAAATAATGAGAGGTCAAGCCACCCTGAAGCTGCAATCATGACACATTAATGACAGTCCATTCAATTTGTTCGCACCAAATAAATGGGATTATCATTTAGTTGATAATCCCTATTATTAAGGATGCTCACTCATACAACAAAATATATATAGATACAACTACTTTTATTTATCTCCTTTTTCACATAAAACATTATTGGCAGTATATGGACACCGAGTAGATTCAGGTCGAAGGGGGGACGCAGTGACAGCATATAACCTTGCTCGCACGAAAACGGGCACCAAATTATTAATTTGTTTGCACTCAAAATATTGTGCAGTCCAATTTTGAATTTTGAGTATTCCAAAATATGCGCACACTCCAAATGTGTGCTCCAAGATTTTGTAACATTCCAAAAATTGCGCACTTCCTATAGTACGCTCCAAATTTTGTAACAGAGTATTCCAAATATTGCGTACATCCTGTTTGTACGCTCCACAATTTTTTAACATTCCAAATATTGCGCACATCCTGTTTGTACGCTCCAAATTTTGTAACAATCCAAATATTGCGCACATCCTATTTGTACGCTCCAAGTATTCCAAATATTGCATACATCTTGTTTGTATGCTTTACCATTTTTTAGCATTCTAATGTGTGCTCCAAGATTTTGTAACATTCCAAAAATTGCGCACTTCCTATAGTACGCTCCAAATTTTGTAACAGAGTATTCCAAATATTGCGTACATCCTGTTTGTACGCTCCACAATTTTTTAACATTCCAAATATTGCGCACATCCTGTTTGTACGCTCCAAATTTTGTAACAATCCAAATATTGCGCACATCCTATTTGTACGCTCCAAGTATTCCAAATATTGCATACATCTTGTTTGTATGCTTTACAATTTTTTAGCATTCTAAATATTGCGCACATCCTGACTGTACGCTCCAAATTATGTAAAATTCCAGATATTGCGCACATCCTATTTGTACGCTCCATTCTATCCCAACTCTTGTGCACTCCAATTTATGCACTCCAACTAATCTTGACAGTGAGCACTCCGTAATGTGCACTCCAAAATGCATTCCATGACACGCATTCCATACCATCTTCTGCATTATGCAATGCATACCATGTAATCCATCCCATATTACATATATTCAAATAGCCCCGGCTGCACGTGCGAACCTTACTTATGACTTGCAATTTAGAAAGTTTTAGTATGACCCTGGGGGGAACACATCCTCAGGCTATGGCGAACCACTTCTCTGAAGGAGACGCCACCCAGTTCAAGAAGTTCTGAAAGAAACAAGCCTCAGCTCTGCTCCCAGCAACCAGTACCCGGAATCTAGGCTCAAGAACAAATCTTCAGGTTATGGCGGACCACTTCCATGAAGGAGATGCCACCCAGTCCAAGTAGAAGTCCTGAAAGAAACAAACTTCAGCCTTGCTCCCAGCAACCAGTATTTGGAATCTAGGCTCAAGGCGTAAAGTTTCATTACAACCAAACAGCTGTCTAAGCAAAGCGTCCCCCCTATCGAATGCTGAATTCCGCCACAGCAAATTTATGATGCCCCACATAAATTTGTCCCCCAATTCAGCAAGTCAACATTTTTATGAATATAGCCTTTTTATCCTTGTCCTGTTATTCTAACTACATATTAGGATTTTACATTTGGGAAGAAGGGTCTGTAACAAATTGATTGACTACTTCCTCAAATGTATTTAAAAATATGATATTGCCCACAGCAGTGAGATGAACCCTATTCGTCTTAAATAGCCCTGTTGTATTGAAATCGAGCACATGCTTGATTGTTCGGTCACTACAATTAAAGCAGGCTGTCTACCCGATTGGTTATACGCCTCCTTTGATCCAGCTTTTTAAGCCCTTCATGAGTGTTGTCCGCCCCCAGCCACGACTGACAATTAGGGAGGATGTCTGATCATACCGTTTGGGCTTCGGGATAGATAGAAGCCATGTATGCAAATAGCTTTTAAAAGTCTTTAAGAAGTTTGCTTTGGGACCACTCAACAAGGTTGTTGCCCCCGAGGTGAATAATTATCATCACAAGGGTTGAATGAAACTGCAGCAACCATTGGAGCTCGGTGTCGTAGTGATCCCAGTGCACCGCTGAACCCTAATAAAAATTTAGCTAACAATCACTGCATTAGCTGGAGGTCTGAGAGCTGATACACTGTCAGCAAGGTGTGAAACCAGGGAATCACCGATAATCAATATATCTGTAACAGACAATTTAAAAAAGTATGTACTATGTTACCGCCCCAGTTTTCCATCAACCAAGTTCTTTTATGGCTATACTAGAATACCCTTAGCTGCCAAATTAATAGCCCTTCCAATTCTAAAGGAATGTGCAGCATAAAGTTGCTTTGGAAGTCCTAATTTATTTTCTACAGCTGTCACAAGAATGCCACTGAGCTGACAGTGCTTTAATGAATGGCCATTCCGGAGGCAAAAGAAGTCTAGACTACCCTCAGGCTTCCATATCATATATTGTTTGACAACCAAGGCAACATATAGATGCATTGATTGCAAGTGGGATGCACGATATTGTTGGAGGGCAGTTATGTCTCAACTAATTCTTAAGATGAATTAAATATTTATCTAGTTTATTTATCTGATTAGAACTATCTCATCCAACATTACCCTGCGTGAGTGGGTATGTGTGATTAGAATGTGGTGTACTGCAAGGTGCAGTGCTCAGTACTCTACATTTTAATAAATGCATAAATTAAAATAAATAAATAAATAAATACATAAATGGAAATATCTCATTAAACATTACCCTCCGTGAGTGGTAAGGTTGATCCGTAGATTTGAAAAGAATGTTGTGTACTGCAAAGTTCAGTGCTCGGCACTCTACATTTTTAATATGTCATGGAAATATCTCGATTAACATTGCCTTCCGTGACTTGGTAAGGCTGGTCTGTAATTTTGAATAGAATGTGGTTTACTGCAGGGTGCAGTTCCCAATACACTACTGTTTTTTTTTTTTTTTTTTATAAATCAAAAATAAATAACAGAAGATGCTCAAAAGATGGAAAAATTATCCACTGGACCACTGGTCTTATCTCATTACCTACAAAGTAGGCACCAAAACCGAGTTCAAACCCCTTGCACGAATGGTGCAGTGCTGTAAGTCCTCATTTGACATCCAGAACCGGTCATGAGAAACGGAAATACCATAATTTTTTTTTTTTTTTTTTTTTTTTGAAAAATTGTACCCAAAGTTCAAATTCCTTCATATCTGCTGTGATGCGAAGGTGACAGTGTATCTTTGATAAACCACATGTAACATTTATAAATTGCCCACAAAATGGACTCCCTAGTACCAAGCAGGAAACTGTCAAGATAACATATGAATCGTCCCTCAGAAACATGTCTAGCTACCCAGAATTCCAAAAAAGTAACGACAGTCTCGAAAGTCTGGCGTGCTATGCTGCGACCAAATGGCATTGCTTAAACAAAATAAAACTTCCCGTCAAGCTTGAATCTGAGCTGATCAGAGTCTAAAGGAGAGACGAGTAATAGCCCAAATTTTCCTTTTATATCGGAATTTACCAAAAGGCAACCACAGCCTTAAGCTTGTACAATTTGCACAATATAATATACAAGACCTAATGGTGATATGTGCAGAGTTCATAGCGGACAAGAGTCAAAAGGTCCAGCCACTCTGTCATATCGAATCAGATGAGGTTTGTGGCTTCAAATATGTTTTGAAAGTCAATAAAATTACCTTTAGAAAATATATTGTTTGTGGTCATTGAATTCCCAATATATGTTTAATTGACAGGTTACTATCGATAATACCGGTATATCACACCTGTGATTCAAGTGGCTATGTCCGGCTCAAAAGTAGGTCGGGTGTTCATAAATAAACTAACATTCGACAAACTCATGGTCATTTGCATATTTAAAAATAACATAGCTGGTCAGCCGAGCCGTCAAGCTATCCCACAATGCCTGCGCTGTTTAACTCTGACAACCCAAACTGACGCTATTATACCCGAAAGTCGAGGCATAATCCCTTCCAAAATATAAAGAAAATTCTAAAAGCGTATTTACTTAAAATATGGTACTGTAAGTTAATTTAACGTTACACAATGAGTGCCAAAGGTCATGACCCCTGTGGAAATTCCCCTTACCAAATGTACACAAGAAATATTTTCAATCAGTCCCACACCTCTGGCAAAGATTTTGCTTTTAACTGTTCAAAAATGATCAAATTTTAGCAATAAAAACCGAAGCTTTCACCTCCACCAAATGAGAAACTGGCGGGAAAGGTATCCGTTCTTTGTTTCTTTTTACTGAAGAGTTCCCGGCCGACCGTCCTTATATCAGAAATCATATTTAGCCCTTTAATTTCTTCGCTGCATACTATTTATCTTCCATAACAACATTTTTCCCCAAGCTATATAAGGTACCAAAAACTCGCAGGGACACCATTGTCACCCATGTATATTTTGCAATTAAAATGGCGATTTTTATGCCGCCGAAGTGTCACTTTTCCTAATATTTTCGTAACGGTGAACTGTCTTAGTTGTCACTTTTCCCTATTTAGTTGTACCTCGTCACTAACGCATTTTATCATTTCCGGTTGCAAAACGAAAGTACCGATACTATTATTGTTGTTCGAGGTCAACCAATGGAAATTCTTATATTATAGGTAAAGGACACCCTCTTCTTCTTTTATTATGAAGCATATCTCAACCGAGTCCCGACAACTTTCTCTTGCTGGATTTTTTAGTTTTAGATTCTTCTTAAAAAATACAACTTTCTTTTGCTGGATTTGAAAACGGAAAAGGAAGGTTTCCCTGAGCATGCGCAAGACGCCAAACCATAGTTTGGCCCTTAAGACGCTTGACTGCTGAATAACAAACACGGTGCAAGCGTCCAGTAACCTGGACCAACTGTCATGGTGGATGACGTGATCGAAATTGCGATCAGACATTGTTTAAACCTAAATAATGAGAGGTCAAGCCACCCTGAAGCTGCAATCATGACACATTAATGACAGTCCATTCAATTTGTTCGCACCAAATAAATGGGATTATCATTTAGTTGATAATCCCTATTAGAATGGGTGAAATAAAGCATTTTCCCTTGAAGGCATAACACGCAATGTTCAGACATGACAGGTGTGTATTGAAAATTGCGCCCTGTGAAAAAAAAATTATATTCAAATAGCGGTTCTATAGTAAGCCATAAATTAATGACTTGTCTAAACAAACTAGCGTATGTCCTGCATTTATTGACCTTATTTTCTCACCTTGCCAGCTTGCCGATAACGCCTCAAGCCAGTTTTCACGGATTAATAATTTTGACACACAGGTCAAATTGCGCTCACCCAAGTGGACAGATCAGATTACATGATTTTGACACGCGGATCAAATTTCGCTGTGATAAGATCAAAGACCCCGAAGTGGACTTGTCCGATTTTCACCTAGTTAGATAATGAACCAGTCTAACACATTGCGCTTCAGGCATTTTTGTGTACTTGCTTGGATTGTCAATGGAAAAAGGTCTGTTTGTTTTTACAAAATAACGGCTTGGCGAAATTTTCGAACCGATTTTTTTGAAAATTTTAATAAATTATGGACCGATTTTTTAGTCTTCTTTTTCAGTTAAAATCGGTTCAGTAAGCCCAAAATCGGTCCAGGACCGAGAAACCGGCATTTTCTCGAGCCCTGCATGTAACGTTACGGGACGTATCTAGCTAATTTGCATATTTAATCCACTAGTGGATTATCGAAAATAATACATGGCTTTATTACACTCTCAGACGCGACGTCATATGATAAATAGATATTTTTTTTATATAGTGGATAAGAAAAATAATCCAATGTCGAATAAGGAATCTAAACCCTTGGATCAATGGATAAGCTTGAAATCTTGGTAGAATCATCTGTTGACCATCAGGTTCGGACTGCCTACCTTGCAGACTGACATTTTGATTCTATCTGTCTCAGCATTATAACACTGCAGGTCGGAAGCAACAAGTTAAAATGGTTACCACTGGATCAAAGAACTCATTATCCCCACGTTTTTTATGAAAAGTGGGGGATATTATTCTTGCACACCAGACAAGGAAATCCGTGATTTTACCCTGGGATAGAAATTTATGTTCTCACCCTGGTGTTCCGACCCCAAATTGAATATAATCGTATTTGATAAATGCACTGGTTGAATACGACCTTGTATGCGCCGTCGTTAAGGTTGACGTCATGCACGTTACGTGACGTCACTAAACATTCCTGTAGTGGTATCACAATATGGCGGACGTTAGTAACCGAAATGAGTGCATCATTAAAAATCCGTGCTAAAAATGGAAGGTGTGCAAGAAAAAGAATCCTATATGGGTGTGAGGGGCGGATAGAAAAATCCGTCCCTCGGGTTCACTGTCCGGCATCACTCGGCAAGCCTCGTGATGCCGGACAGTGACCCTCGGGACGGATTTTTCCATCCACCCCTCACACCCATATAAGATTCTTATATTATCGCCTCCTTCTGTCAATCTCATCCATCTATCTGCCAGTCTAGCTATCTCCTCCTAAACCCTTAGGAAAAATCCAACCAAATTTGGTGTGTGGGCTGCTTATATGAGTATGGTGTGCAACAGAATATTTATTTTTCGTCCGAAGGACCCTGGGGAGGGGTCAAAAGGTCAAATATCAATAAAATTCAACTACACAGTCATTTTTTTTTACATTCTGATACCAAACTTTGCACATGTACTTAGAAATGAAAGATGTAAAACATATTAAATAGGATTTTGGCTGTGACCCCAGGGTCATGTCCTAGGTGTCGGACTTAGGGGGTTCAGGGGAGGGTCAAAAATTAAGTTTTTCAGAACATAGTCATGTGGCATATCAAATTGAAGGGGGTGATGAGTAGAATACAAATCAAGCAAAATTTTCACCCTGGGGGCAGATTTGAGCCCTTGGGAGTGGTCAAATATCAATAATTGCAATTGCTGTTGAAAACATTGGGACTTGCAATAGTGCGATCTAGTTACAGATTGAAAATGTGAGTTTGGGTTTTAATGAGACTCTTAATGAGCTAGACTGTAGTTTGCAAGGCTGCATATGCAAGCTAGTGTACCCATGATCATCAGTGGCTGAAGGCTTTTCGGAAATTTGGCTGAGACAAAGTCTGAACAAGAGCACCACATGCTGGTGCCAACGCTCGGCTGCAAAAATTCCAAGTCAAAAAAGGGGCATAAATGTGTCAAAAATATTTTGAGGGTTACCTCACCTATTGGTATGAGTTCCCCTTTTCATAATGAACAACTAGTCCGAGTTTCAAGTAAATATGTTCAGTAATGACAGAGATATTACAAAATGTCCAAGTTTTTGCACCACAAAGACAATGCAGAAGACGCCAGAGCTATGACAATACCTTGTCGTTTTCTTCGAAAACAGCAGAGCTAAAATCACTCCTGCCATTCCCCATTTATTGAAACAACTTCATTTGAAGCTAGTTCTTGGTTTAAACTTTATTTTTGTTGCTTCAAATACAACACAATGTACAATTATACAATATTTTCGAGGATGTTTTAAGGGGAATGGATACTCCTTCAGGGGAGGCAAACCCTTTTCAAAACTATTTTAAGTGGAATGGATACACCTTCAGGGGAGGCAACTCATGCGAAAGTATTTTTGTCTCCCATGTCAATAGGGGTCAACTCTTAAAGGAAAGAATTTGCTCTTTCTTTTAAGAGTAGACCCACTTTCAGTGGGACAGGGATTATAGAAAAGGGAACAAGAACTTCCAAAAATTGTCTCCCTTTGAAAAATGGCAGAACAATCTGCTTGGAGTTCCCATTCCCATTAATCTCCCTTAGCAATAAGGGTCTACTTGGTTTTTGGAGCCGCAATGAGCAAGTTCTCTCCTTTAAGAGCAGACCCCTGTTTTTGAAGGGGCAAAAAGTGCAGACTCAAATCCGGCATCCGATCAGGGCCTATACTGTTTGCAGAAAGTTCAGCCATTTTCCAAATTTTTCAAGATAACAGAACCTATCATCTCTAAGTTTTGAAATGGACGCCTGCTGTATATCAAAAGGCAGATCTGATTTGGTTCTAAATGGGCTAACCTGCCACACTGTGGCCCATAACTGGAAAAAAAAAATCTATTCTGCTCTAATTCTAGTCTAGATTCTATTCTATTCTACTTAAAGTTGTGCTAGGCACAGACAGCTTTACACACCTGGTATCCTGGTAAGCTGCACACACTGTTGACAACAGCCAGTGATGTTATATGCTGTATGTAGGATACAGCCCCTCCCAAATTACTGTCTAGTGGTACAGGCACATGTACGGTGAATAAGGCACTACCAACAGGGCTCAGCCATGCATTACCTCCCCTGCCTAGAATGTAAGAATACAACTTTATAACTAAGCCTGGGCTTAGGGTTACAAAACATTTTTCATGTTGATAAATATTAACCCATTGCATGCGGGAAACCCCTAAAGGGGTACCTTGGCAAACAGTGCAGGCCAAGATCAGACGCTGCAGAATGCAGCGTCTGATCAGGGCCTGCACTATTTGCTGACAGAATTTTATGTCACAAAAAGAATAAGAATGAAAAACAGGTTTACCACCCCTTATATGACATGGACTTGTCCAACATAGTAATGGAAGAGTCAACTAGTATACAATGGGTTACAATGCAAATGAATAAGGCACTTTTTCTACTAAGATCAGCAGAGTTTGTTATTTGTGTCCTGCTCATCAATATTAACCCTTATCTTGCTGAATATCAATATAGCCACACCCATTTCTGACTTTGAACCAATCAGATTACTAGATGTAATTTATCCCAATAAATTCAAAAACTAAATGTCAGTGTAGATCCTGATCAGATGGCTTCTTCAGAAGCCATCTGATCTGGATCTACACTGTTTGCAAAGTTAGGGGCTGTTAAGAACAACATGATAAGGGTTAAAATTCCAACAGTTGTCTGCATTTTAATATTTTTGAGCAGCACAAATTTTAAAATTTTTCGAGGAAAGTTTACAACTAAGTACAAGCTGTCAAGCAAAGTGTGATCAGCCTGCACGACTGTAACATCTAATAAGTCTTTTTACAGGTCACATGTCATCTGTGGATCCTGATGCTTCCAAAGAGAGAAAGGTGAAAATTGATCAAACTGCATTGCATAGAGGCAAAGGTTGATTTTTTTTTATATGCCTTCAAAAAGTATTGCTGTATACTTCCATTTTCAATCACAAAAAAAAAGAATCCTATGTCTGAGTCTGCACTGTTTGCTTAGGCCTATCTGTCCCAATATTTAGTATCAATACGGTACATGTAATGACCCATTATTATTTTTTTAAAGAGTCCTCTTTACACCTTATCACTAGACTATCAAGTGAGCATATGCTCACTAATACCCCCGGCCAAAGCCATCGGTAACTTTCTGGCAATTCAAAGCCATCAAGTTTGACAAAATACAAAGTATTTTTCGGAATGTTGTCAAAAGTTAATCAGTTCATCTACTCATCACCACCAATCTATTCACCAACTTTCAAGGCTCTAGCTCCAATAATTTTCGAGATATCTTGCTGACAAGATTTTATTAAAAAAATTTCAAAGGGCAATAACTCTTGAAAGGGGCATAATCCGGAGGAGAAAAAAAATACGCGTCAGCTAATTTTCCATGAGGAATCCATATATGAAATTTCAAAACCCTAGCATACACGGTTCTAAAATTATGCTATGCATCACTTTTACCATACAGATCAATGGCACAAATTACCAAAATGACAAAGGGCCATAACTCACAAAGTATTTTTCGTAATATTGTCAAAAGTTAATCAGTTCATCTACTCATCACCACCAATCTATTCACCAACTTTCAAGGCTCTAGCTCCAATAGTTTTTGAGATATCTTGCTGACAAGATTTTATTAAAAAAATTTCAAAGGGCAATAACTCTTGAAAGGAGCATAATCCGGACGAGAAAAAAAATACATGTCGGCTAATTTTCCATGAGGAATCCATATATGAAATTTCAAAACCCTAGCATACACGGTTCTAAAGTTATGCTATGCATCACTTTTACCATACAGTACAATGGCACAAATTACCAAAATGACAAAGGGCCATAACTCACAAAGTATTTTTCGGAATTTTGTCAAAAGTTAATCAGTTCATCTACTCATCACCACCAATCTATTCACCAACTTTCAAGGCTCTAGCTCCAATAGTTTTTGAGATATCTTGCTGACAAAATTTTATAAAAAAAAATATAACAAAGGGGAATAACTCTAAAGAACCTGGCCCCACAGCCCCAATTTTCTTTCCCACAATACAACTAGTTATGCATGTTGTTTGTACCAAATTTCAAGTTTCTAGGTACAGTAGTTCCTGAGAAATCTTTGACACAAAATTTAAGGTAACTCACAAAATACACATCTCAGTAGCAAATATAACAAAGGGGAATAACTCTAAAGAACCTGGCCCCACAGCCCCAATTTTCTTTCCCACAATACAACTAGTTATGCATGTTGCTTGTACCAAATTTCAAGTTTCTAGGTACAGTGGATCTTGAGAAATCTTTGACACAAAATTTAAGGTAAGTCACAAAATGCACATCTCAGTAGCAAATATAACAAAGGGGAATAACTCTAAAGAACCTGGCCCCACAGCCCCAATTTTCTTTCCCACAATACAACTAGTTATGCATGTTGTTTGTACCAAATTTCAAGTTTCTAGGTATAGTAGTTCCTGAGAAATCTTTGACACAAAAAAAAGTTTACACACACACACACACACACACAGAAAAGACGAAAACTATATACCCCCATGGCATACTCCGTATGCCGGGGGTATAATAAGCTATGTTGTATTTTTTTAATCTGATTCATATTAGCTGACATAAGCAATGGTTTGTACCTTTTCCACTTGTCTGTTGTCTGGCAATGGCTATCAGTCCATTTGTCTTATGTACTGAAAATAACAACCTGAAAAGAAATAGTGAAACACTGCTACAAACTAACCCTTATCCTGCTGAATAATTCAATTTGACACACCCATTTCTGACTATCAGCCAATCAGATTACATGATTTCATGTTTTTGTTCAAATTCACAAACTGAATGACAAACGGTGTAGATTCTGATCAGATGGCGCCATCTGATCTGGATCTACACCTTTTGTAAAAGTAGGGGGTTGTCGTGAACAGTGGGACAAGGGCTAAACTGCCAGCAAACACTTAAATGGAGTGTCTGGCTCTGCTTGAAAGCTGCAAGAGAAGGGGTTTCTGATCTTAAATGGGATGTACAGAAAATAGTCCTGCCTGGGGTTCAGACTTTGGATTAGTCAAGGACAATGTCAGGACGTGACTGTATGGAGTATTCTCGCGGGTGTGACTGTGTCTGAGGTATGATACTTTAGTGAGGCAGCATTATATTCAACTACCACACTGTATGTATTTGGACAGACAGACCCCAGCAAACTGCGCAGATCCAGATGAGATACCACAGAATACGGTGTCTCAGCAGGGCCTACATTGTTTGCCATCCATCCAGCTATTTTTAGACACAACACTGGGTAGTAAGCTGTACTTGTTTAAGTTTTACTACCGATTTCAATATCGATTAGACTTTCAGTCAAACGTAGCAGAACAAAGGGGTATATTCTGATGTCATTTCAGAGGTAAGTGCATCAGAAAGATACATCAAACTTTCACCAATCTCTTTGTACTCCAGACTTGTCACAGGTGATTGACACTTGATAGTCTCCCTCTTATTGAACATGTGCTAATTACTGAAAGTGGCAATTGTATCTGATTGGATACCTGCACACTTGTTGTGTCATAATCTGTCTATTACTTTTCTATCCTTGTCAGTTTGTGACATCATAATCTAAAGTTCAAAGGATGCAGCAGCAGCTTTGAAATGACAGTTACTGAGTATCATGCCCACTCCAATGAATATTGAAATCGGTAGTAGAATAAGTATGGTAAAGAGTTGAGGTTTCTGAATATTTTGTGTAAATACTGTATTAAACTTGGCCATTTTTAATTATTAGCTCATTCTAAGACTAGCTAATATTTTTTGTAGTATTCTGAAAAGATTGGGATGTATTTACAATCCTGAAAGTTATGACAAAATGCATATAATACAGGTCTGGAATGTACATTTTCCAAGGAACATTCTTGACATTTTCCTTTTCATGCTCCATACACACGTTTGGGTGCTGGTCAGAACTCACTGGTGGGTTCTAAGGTAAGTTTGAAGTTATAACCGAGGTTAAGTGTTTTGGTTAAGGTGTGACAAACACAGGGACAACAGCAATATAATTATGGCACTTTGTCAGAATGTAGGTGTTGTGATGATAAGTATGCTTGTGAAGATTCATGAGAGAAAGGCAAATACTTTAGAAGTTATGACCAAGGATAATTTTTTTTGTTTTTGGTTAAGACGTGACAAACCAACTGCCTGACTGACTGACAGGGTGATTACTATAGGGCACTGACACTACTGTGTGGGGCCCTAATTATCCTCATTATTCCTTAATGTCTGGGGTTAAGGGGAATGGAACACCTTCAAGGGAGGCAACTCCTGCAGAAGTATTTTTCTCTCCCATGTCAATAGGGGTCAACTCCTATGGAGCAAATTCTTTCCTTTAAGAGTAGACCCCCTTTTCAGAGGGACAAGGCTTATAGAAGAGCGAACAGGAAGTCCCAAAAGTTGTCTCCCTTTGAAAACAGCGGAAAAATGTGCTAGGTGTTCCCATTCCCTTAAGTACATGGACTTATCCAATCAGCAAGCTGCTTACCAGTCTAATATAATGCATAGCTCCTCATAGAGATGAGTAACAAGGATAATTTTCCTTGTTTGAAACACGTTGTAGGTACTCATTGGGCGACTGATTGAAACAGATGTTGTAGGTACTCATTGGGCGACTGATTGAAACAGATGTTGTGGGTACTCATTGGGCGACTGATTGAAACAGATGTTGTGGGTACTCATTGGGCAACTGATTGAAACAGATGTTGTGGGTACTCATTGGGCGACTGATTGAAACAGATGTTGTGGGTACTCATTAGGCAATTGAGTGAAACAGATGTTGTGGGTACTCATTGGGCGACTGATTGAAACATGTTGTGGGTACTCATTAGGCAAGTGATTGAAACAGATGTGTGTACTCATTAGGCGAGGGATTGAAACATGTGTGTACTCATTAACTGATTGACTGAATCATGTTGTGGGTACGCATTGGGCGACTGATTGAAACAGATGTTGGGAGTACTCACTAGGCAATTGATTGAAACAGTTGTGGGTACTCATTAGGTGATTGATAGAAATAGATGTTGCATGTACTCATTAGGCGATTGATTGAAACAGATCTATTGGGTACTCATTAGGCGATTGATAGAATCAGATGTTGTGGGTACTCATTAGGTGATTGATTGAAACAGATGTTGTGGGCACTCATTAGGTGATTGATAGAAACCAATGTTGTGGGTACTCATTAGGCAATTGATATGAACAGATGTTGTGGGTATTCATTAGGCAATTGATATAAACAGATGTTGTGGGTACTCATTAGGCAATTGAATGAAACAGACGTTGTTGGTACTCATTAGGCGACTGTTTGAAACAGATGTTGTGGGTATTCATTAGGCGATTGATTGAAACAGATGTTGTGGGTACTTATTAGGCAATTGTTTCTTTTGTTTGATACAAGGTTTAATGTCCAAATCAACACTGTAAAGGTCATTTTGGAGACGTTGCTTCCAATTTTGTGGGACTGTTACCCGACATTGAGATGAAATGACATCTCAAGCCCTGCTGCCCAATGAAACCAATAGGGTTCATAAGCATGGGCGGTCCGATTGACACCACACTGCATGGGCAGGCTTAGATCCTCTAAGCGGTTTACCAGTACTTGTGTGCGGGTCTGTTTCAGCTCTGCGTGGAAGCATCATGCAGCCCATCTATTTCTACAAGCCCTGATGGGCATTAGGCGATTGATTGAAACAGATGCTGTGGGTACTCATTAGGCAATAAGGCTATTCAAATGAGTACCCACAAGGTCCTGTTTTATGAACAAATAAGCAACCAAAAATTATCTCTGTTTACTCCTCAATGACTTGAGCTATGTACATGCACTAATCAACAACCTGCTTACCCATCTAATAAAACCATAGTACTTGGCACAACATCGGCATATATCACAGTGTTACCCAGCACTTTGCTGGTGAGGTTTTCCTGGTATTTTGTAACATCAAAATTTTGGCACAATGATTCTTGGTCCTCTGTTACAACAGGAAGTAAGGTCTCTTTGACTGGTTCACTAACATTTGTGGTAAATTTGAGACTGTGAGCTCCAAATTTTAACACACCATCAACCAGTCTGTTTTGAATGGATTTCAAAAAGGAATCTTTTACATCCTGAAAAATGAAAAAAAGTCAGACATTCAGTCAAACTTCAAAAGCTTGAATACAGGTATGATACGGGACCGCAAAATTTTGCTTGTTAAAAGGTTTAACCTTTATCACTCTCTAAGCTAATTTAGCAGACAACAAATTGTTGATATTTTTCTTATTTTTCCCAGAGCACAGGACTTGACATCTCATGGGAATTGTCTCCTATGGTAGACAATTTGCATGAGATGTCAAATCCTGTTTTCTGAGAAAATTAGAAAAATATTTCAAAATGTCTGCTGCTTAAAAAAATTCCCAGCATGCAGAGCATTAAATATAAACTACTTGGGTTTAATTATAGTGTCTGATCATGAGGTATATAATGGGATGACCTAAGAGTATCTTTTCAATCTTCTATAAAACAAGAGAATGATGTGTCAACTCATCAGATACGCCTCACTGAGGCGATTCTAATGTGTACAGACAACATACCTTTTCAAGGCAAAATTAGTAAACTAAATATCTAAAGCTATGGGAAGAATTCTCTGGAGACTCAAGGATGAGTTCGAATCAACCATGGTAAACAAGTCATTAGTGCTCAAGTTAGTTCGGTCTTCAGAGTGTACTACAGATGACCCTTGTCATAACGACAGTATTTGTTTCCTAATATAAATTGTTATAAAGAATTTGTCATTATAAAGAATCCCAATTAGGAGTAGGATTGGTAATAGAGGGCCTTTTACCCTTCATTACACCAAGAACTAAATGTTATAGACATTTGTTAGAATTGCCTCAGAGAGGCGATTCTAACAAATATTTGTAACATTTGTTTCTTTGAGTACCGTATTAGATTACAAGAATCTTTCATGACTATGGATTCTATCAGGGTGTTACCAACCCGAGGGAAGCCCATGTGGATCGGAACTGAGGCTAAGCCTTAAAATGAGAATTCATTCCATTGAAACTGTCAATGTAATGAGTTTTGTTGTTAAAAAAATGTCGGTATAAAGAGGGTTCTCTGTATATCCCCATCAAATATTTTTGACTACTTGATGGTTCTGTTGATTTCTGATTATCATTTTAAATTATTACCCAATCCCTTATATAAAGGGTTATGATGTATTTTGATGTACTGGATGAGTTTTAACCAGTTTCAACTCGAATGAACTATATCACTGTCCAATATTTTTGTACTATTGGACAATTTGGTTGGTTTTCCATTTGAGCCCCACCAAGCGAATTTGTGTCTTCCAGCATTCCGTCATGACAAATTTTAACTGCGCATGCCCAGCCATTCAGAGGGGTCAGGGATATGGCTTTCTGTCTGAAGGTTCCTCTTGAATCACTGATTGTATGAGCGAGCAGCGAAGGTTCTGGCGAGACTGCGCGGGTGCGCAGGCTCGCCCGAACCTTCGCTGCTCGCACAGGCGATAAGTACCAGAATCACTTGATGGGGCCCATTTATCATCTTTATTGTGCCCAACAGAGTTGAAGCGGGGAACAATATCTAGGCAGCTTCAAAGAAATGTAAACAACACCGTCTGAGTGATTCAGATCACACAGTAAAGACCCCCAGTCGATCAGTCAGTTGCCTTTTTGTCCCAAACATAACTCTTTAGAAATTGTTAGAGCCTCATTGTAAAGCTGGGGACAACATTCCAAACAATTAATGTTTGACTCATGCCATCTTTAACCATATTATTTCCACTTTACTCCATCTAGTCTTCTTAAGGAATCATTTTATTCCATGTACATGGTTTTTATAAACAATGTAATGCTGATGTCTGAATTGCCACCCATTAAATTAAAATATCTGTATGCTGGATTGGGTAATAAATCGGTTATTCAACTCTTTTTGTACCAAATGGAATCTTCCACCTTATATATAGCAGGAGTCCATTCCAAAATTTAAGAGTGACAGGTTGTGTTTTCTTCAAAACTGTTTTGGAAAATGGCTGAACTTTTTGCAAACAGTCTAGGCCCTGATCAGATGCCGCGTTCTGCGGCGTCTGATCTGGGCCTAGACTGTTTGCCACGGTACCCATTTAGGGGTTTCCAGTCCGAAATGGCTTAATGGCTGTTTGAACAAAACTTCTCCCCCTACGCCCTTGGACAATAGTGCATCAGGTCATCCACAACACTTCGGGATGAAAGTTTTGACTATAGTCCAAACAGACCTCAAGAAACTGTATATAAGCACTTGAAGAATAAGTATATGAGATGGACATATTTCATGCTCAACGGAGTTGTGTGGAAAATCTTTAGTAACTTTGAGAGGCCTAGGGCCAGTTGTTCAAAACTAACGACATAGTTAGTTAACATATCGTTAAAACTTTGATCATTAAATATGGCAAATATGCTAAAATTTTTGCAGAAAAAATGTGAGCAGCTTTTGCGGATGCAAAAGCTGCTCACATTTTTCAGCAAAAATACCAAAATTTTCGATATTAATCTTGCTAGAACCGTTAACAATTTGACCACTAACAAGCTCGTTAAGCTAACAATGCTTTGAACAACTGGCCCCAGGTAAATAGAAGCCCCATAATTCGACTCGATTCGGAATTAGATGATTACTGGTACTCACCTGGTTCTTTGTAATGAGTACAGCAGGTGTAAGATTTGGCTGGGACTGTCTACTACATTCAATTCCGAGTTTCATGACTAACTGCGCCAGAATCTTGTATCTCTTCTTGTTTGACTCTTGCAGTCTGGCGAGTACCTCTGGACTCACACCAAGGTACTCCGCATCTTTGTGAAACAAAAACTGTAAAATATATATAGCAAATTACTACATGGCTATAAATATTGAATCACTAGAAATTAACAATATACATAGTAAATACATGGTTAGTGTCTTTAATAATAAAATATAATCTGTGAGCCTTAGACAATTTTATAGGGCAAGCTTTAGCGAGCCCCTATAAAATTGTCGCGGTGAACCAATTATATTTTATTATTGAGGACACTAATCATGTATTTAGTTTAAACTACAATTCAAAACAATCAAGGGATTTTGCAATAATTTTGCAAATTTAAGCAAAAAAGACAACAGACAGCACGGCATGATAAACGACATTCAGTGCCATGGCTCGTACACGTAGTATAATGTGACGTCAATGAGTGCAAAGTTTCTGACGACCCCGGGCCACAAAGATGTAGGAAACAAAATGGATGCTCAAATTTCTCAGGGCTTTACATTCTGTATGAAATCTACACATAACTAGTTTATTTAAGCTTTAGAAATTATTTTTGAGATTGAGACGCAACTGCAGTAGCAGTGCACAGTTATTCCAACGGGCCATTCAAACAAGGCAAGGCCGAGAAGGTAAGAAATCAGGTGAAATTTCTGAAAATCTGTTTAGATAAATATTGCAAAAAAATTTTAACTTGTAGTTTTGTTGATTTCCTGTGTATAAAAGTCACTAGACGTATTATAGGTCAGTAAAATGTATTACAGGCCACTACCGATTATAGCGTGCAGTTCTTCGATCCCCTTTATTAGTCACTAGAATGCCTGATTGCGGTATAAACATATGCTTCTCTGGCATGTAAATACTGGCATGTAAATACCGAAATACCATATCACAAAAAGAGTTGGGTATTGTGTGATAGTGGAGATGGTGTCTGCCTATTCTGATCAGTTTTTCTGCTTGGTAGCAATCCTTAGTCAATTGAATGGATGTACTCCCATATCAAAAACACTAAAATTCCAATATCAAGGCTACCTATGGAGCTGTTCAAAAATGGTCTTTAAGACCATTTTTGAACAGTTCAAAGGTGGTCTCTTACTAGAGAACACTGTATGTAGCAAAAACAAAGAAAAAGAATGAAACCTTACAAATATGTTTTTAATGAAGAATTAGTCTAAATAGCGGAACTTCATTGTAGGTAAGGTATTGGTGCTATGCTTTCTTTTAACCCTTGTTCTGCTGAATATAAAAATATGCCACACCCATTACTGATTATCAACCAATCAGATTACTTGATGCAAATTATTGCAACAAATTCACAATCTGAATGACAATGTAGATCCTGATCAGATGGCTTCTTCAGAAGCCATCTGATCTGGATCTACATTGTTTGAAAGGAAAGGCATATCCGGGCTCAGCAGGACAAGGGTTAACATTCATACCTGAGATAAGATGGCACATCCGTTTGTTCTCTTTGATTTTTGGCTCACTTTAACAATCATAACATTGTTCTCACTATCAACACCAAGTTTGGTCACAGTAATATCATCCACAGCAGGCTGGTCCACTTTATATGCATACCTTCCGGCAATTAATGGCACTTTTGAGAATGAGTCATATGTTAGCTCTGATATCCAGTATTCTGGTCGAATTTCTGTTCTTGCAATCAGTGATGTATCAAAGCCACTTCCGAGACCTAGAATTTTACCTCCATTCTGAAAGTATTTGAGAAAAGCGGGAGATTCATCTGCATGTTTGTTTCCTTTGACAAGCACCAACAATGTTGTGTTGTCCATCCAAGGTGTGGTTTCTACCTCTTCAGCTTTTAAGTGATATATAATATAGCAATCCTTATCTACAACCTTTTCTATGGCTTGTTTTACTTTTTCGAAGTTCCTAGCTGAGTCTATCTTACTGGTATATATCAGAATGTTCGGTGGTTTGGACACAGAGCTAGTCCTTACAACACGCCAGCTCTGTGTGAGCGAGTCGGAATTCACACTTGAATCAAAGTCCACCTCTGATAGTGCCTCTCCAGATCCACTATCACCAAGCACATTGTCTTCTTCAAGTCCTTCATTTTCAGTGAAATCAAGCATTTCAGCCTTTCCAATACTAGAATTAGATGCCAATGACTCATTGGACCATATGTCCACAGGCTCATCGAGCTCTTTAGTCAGTGTATGGGCCAAGTCTTCAACCAGATGACTGTCTATCTCAATAGTAGGTATTTCTTGTGCCTGTGCATTCTGGTTTCTATTGGCATAAGATCCTCTGTTAAAAAAGCTATTTTGCCCATTTGCTTCAGACTTGCCTTCAATGCCAGTACCTTTCTTTGAAAGACTATCACCAAATTTCTGACCTCTAACCATGGTTTCAGTTTCTGCATTTTCTTCAGGAACTAGGCTTGGTGCTTCACCTTTGGTTTGTACAGCTAAAAAAGAAAATACTCTCTAACCTCTTCATAACACGTTGAAGCCGAAACTGTGTTAGTTAAACAACCTTGTTATATCCATACACAAATGTAAGATTATATAGAATAAATATTTGAAAATCATGTCTGCAAACACTGATTGTTTGTTTTGATTATTTAAAAAAAAAATCCGCTTTTACAGCCTTTTCAAGATTATTTCACTTATATTGAGCAAATCGTTAATCAGAGGTTGGCAAAAACCGGAGTACACGGAGAAAAACAACCTGACCTACCAGTGCAGAACTTGGTGTCTCATATGTGACCCGAGCCAGGCTGGAACAACAGCGGTGAGAGACCTAATGATTAAGAGTCCACGCTCTTATCCACTAGGCCACGAAGGCCCATTCTTGTCTGTAGTTTTACTGCACAGTCAACACTATTTAGGTGATATCAAGCCAGTCAGTTTACCTAACCAGACTTTTCCGTGACAGGTATATACATAAGCAGTTAACCTGTACAGTGTCCATTCTTTTGCCAAAAACAGACAAGTGCCCTTCTGGAATCAGCAGAAGAAAGAGAATGAGCTTGAAAATGATTCACATGGAACGTCAAGTCTTATTTTTGCTGAACAAGATAGAAATATTTGAAAATGAGGCCTGCAAATGTTGTGGATCAACCATTAACATCTCTAGGCTAACTCAGCAGCCAACAAACTGTTGATACTTTCTTATTTTTCCCAAAAACAGGATTGGCAATCTCATGCAAATTGTCTCCTATGGAGACAATTCGCATGAGATGTCAAATCCTGTTTTCTGGAAAATTAGAAAAAACTAGAAATGCGTCCATAGGACACGGATGCCCCCGCCCGAAAATATGTCAATGTTCGTATTCATGCATAGAAAGTTATTGACAGTGTTTAAGTTTTGGACCCTTTTTATGCCATTTGACCTCCAAGTATGACCTTGGAGGTATGGATCTGGGTTTGCACTTGACACATTGTCTCATGATGGTTAAAATTTCTTCAAAATAATTTCAAAATCCATCCAAAAATAAGTAAGATATTGGCTGCATTTAAGTTTCGGACCCTTTTTTTGACCTTTGACCTCCAAGTATGACCTTGACCTTGGAGGTACGGATCTGGATTTTGCATGTGACACATCGACTCATGATGGTTAAAATTTCTACAAAGTAATTTCAAAATCCATCCAGAAATAAGAAAGTTATTGACTGCGTTTAAGTTTCGGACCCTTTATTTGACCTTTGCCCTCCAAGTATGACCTTGACCTTGGAGGTACGGACCTGGGTTTTGCATGTGACTCATCGACTCATGATGGTTAACATTTCTCCAAAGTAATTTCAAAATCCATCCAGAAATAAGAAAGTTATTGACTGCGTTTAAATTTCGGACCCTTTTTTTTGACCTTTGACCTCCAAGTATGACCTTGACCTTGGAGGTACGGACCTGGGTTTTGCACGTGACTCATCGACTCATGATGGTTAACATTTCTCCAAAGTAATTTCAAAATCCATCCAGAAATAAGAAAGTTATTGACTGTGTTTAAGTTTCGGACCCTTTTTTTTGACCTTTGACCTCTAAGTATGACCTTGACCTTGAAGGTACGGACCTGGGTTTTGCACGTGACACGTCGTCTCATGATGGTTTACATTTTTGCCCAGTAACTTTAAAATCCATCAAGAAATAAGGAAGTTATTGACTGCGTTTAAGTTTCGGACGCACGGACGGACGGACGAACGGACAAACGGACAGGGGCAACGCTATATGCCCTTTCCACCATTCTTCGAATGGCGGGGGCATAAAAATCAAAATGCTGTCTGCTGCAAAAATACCCAGCAGGCAGAGCATTAAGAAAAACACAGATAAACCTCTTTCTACCCACATTTTATATAAAGACAAAACTTGTTACAGTGACAATATCAAAGGAACATACCCAAAGCTCAAGATGTGAGGGTTAATGGAGATATTCAAGAATAGGGCTGGCTAATCGGAGGTGAAAAGATAATAGATTATCAGTCCTGTCATTGAGATCGATAATCGATTAGTAATCACTAAGGTTTTTGCCATTATTTTACCTGTCTGACTTTCTGTCTGAGCATGACTCTTACCGTATGTTGCACTTTACCATATGTATATTTGAACAGACAGGCCTGAGCAAACAGTGCAGACCCAGATGAGACGCCGCATAATGCGGCGTCTCATCAGGGTCTGCACTGTTTGCCACTCATCCAGCTATTTTAGGCCTGACTTTGGGTAGTAAATTGTACCTATCAAGTAATCGATTAAAAGCAAATCAGAAATGATAATCATTTTTGTGGAATTTATTGATCGATTATATGATTAATTGTGGCAGCCTTATTCAAGAATATTGAATTTGTTACACAAAAAAAAAAATTGTTTTCTTGAGAGTAATTGGGGGGAAAAGGCCCTTTATTGCCTATTATACTCCACTTTATTAAGATTTTTTAAAGGGGCAAATTCTTAATAACGGTAAAGTGCTGGAGGGAGAAAAATACTATTGTTATAATGAGGGTATTATGTATATTGATAAGCTATCATTATGATCCTAAGTATTGGGACAGATAGGCTTTAGCAAACAGTGCAGATCCAGACCAGACTGCACCTTCAGGAGCAGTCTGATCAGGGTTTACACTGTTTGGCTTGCCATTCTGTCTGCACCTTTTGGACTCCTTGCTGGATTATGAAACAAATTCGTCAAAATTTTAGGAGCATTGCAACAAGTCCACAAGGTGCCCCAATTTTCAGGATTTTTAGGGTACATACTAAGGATTTTGTTGACTTCAAGGTCCTCATCCATAGTAAGAGCACCATCAGCAAAGGCCATTCCTAGCGTGACAAACTGTTCTAAGGAACAATGTAGAATTATTCCAAATGGGACACCAGAGTGCCATGCCACAGCTGCACCATGAGCTAAAACCTGAAATTTAAGGGTTTGTTTATAATAATATGGATAAATCTTATTTTGATGTTGTTGTTTTTTTCCATAGTTTTATAGCTCAGCCCCCAGTCAACACTATTAATGGCATGTTGAGCCAGTTAGTTAACCTAAACATATTTTTCCCAGCAGGCTTAATCCATCTATTAGAGTGTAAAACCTTTACAGCGCACAATGTTTCCCCAGAAACTGACACCAGTCCTGTCCTTCTTGAATCAATAGGAAGCAGGCTTAACCCTTCTCTTGCTGAATATTCATTTTAGCCATACCCGTCTCTGACTTTGAACCAATCAGATTACTTGATGTAATTTATTGCTACAAATTTATAAACTGAATGCCAAACAGTGTAGATCCTGATCAGATGGCTTCTTCAGAAGCCATCTGATCTGGATCTACACTGTTTGCTAAGATAGGGGTTGTCATGAACAGCAGGATAAGAGTTAACCAATCTAAGTGTATACAGTCAAACCTGTCTTGAGAGACCACCTTTGGGAAAAACAAAAAGTGGTCTCTCAAGACAGGTGGTCTCTTAAGGCAGGGAGGATAAATCAAGAAGTTTTTTTTTTTTTCTTTTTTTTTAAATAACACTATGCAATTATTGCAATATATGCATTTATCTACAGAAAAGTGTTCCTTCTAAAAGGTTATTTTAAGATAAAACAAGAGGCTCAATGAGCCTAAACCGCTCACCTGAGGAACTTAAGTTTTAACAATTCACAGACTTGACTACTAAATCTGCTAATAGAATCCAACCCATTGACCCTTACAGGATATAAGTCATCATTATTGCATTGCATTCCAAGTTTGAGACTTCTAGCTTCTATAGTTCCTGAGAAATCTTTGACGAAAATTTAACATTGGTCAAAATGGAGAGAAAGAAGAATGAAAGAACAGATGAACAAATAAGCTGAGAAAGCCCAATGTCTCTTACACAAAATAAGTCATCATTATTCTATTGAATACCAAATTTGATGCTTCTAGCTTTTATAGTTCCTGAGAAATCTTTGATTAAAAATTTAACATTGGTCTATTATCTCTATATGGAGAGAAAGAAGAATGAAGGAACAAATGAACCAGACTAGCTCCAAAACCTAATGCAGCCTTTCCCCTTGCCCAATGGTGCTACACATAAAATTTAAACAAGATTGGTTGACTGCCTTCTGAGATATGCTTCATTGAAAGTGTGGACGACGGATGGACGGACGACAGACGACGGACTCCGGAGCCTTGGTATACTATCAGCTCACTGGAGCCTTTGGCTCAGGTGAGCTAAAAATTCAAGTCACTATTTCTGTCACAACATTTTCCCTACGTTAAGTCTATGGGCAAATTATTTTGTCTCTCAAGGTCACGTAACTCCGAGGTCAATATTCCGATTCGGCGCAAAATCGAACTTAACCGAGATTTTATGCCTGTCCTCGTTACCTGCAAGTTTGAAGCTGATATGAATAGAAATAAAGTTGCTATCGTGGTCACAACTTATTTTTTTATGCTCAAGGGCAGGTAACTCCAAGGCAAATATTCCGATTCGGCCCAAAATCGAACTTAACCGAGATTTTATGTCTGTCCTCGTTACCTGCAAGTTTGAAGCTGATCTGAAAAAAATTCAAGTCGCTATCGTAGTCACAACATTTTCCCTAATTAAGTCTATGGGCAAATTTTTTGTCGCTCAATGTCACGTAACTCCGAGGTCAATATTCCGATTCGGCCCAAAATTGAACTTAACCGAGATTTTATGCCTGTCCTCGTTACCTGCAAGTTTGAAGCTGATATGAAATAAAATAAAGTTGCTATCGTGGTCACAACGTATTTTTTTATGCTCAAGGGCAGGTAACTCCAAGGCAAATAATCCAATTCGGCCCAAAATCGAACTTAACCAAGATTTTATGTCTGTCCTCGTTACCTGCAAGTTTGAAGCTGATCTGAAAAAAATTCAAGTCGCTATCGTAGTCACAACGTTTTCCCTATGTGAAGTCTATGGGCAAATTTTTTATCGCTCAAGGTCATGTAACTCCGAGGTCAATATTCCGATTCGAACTTAACTGAGATTTTATGCCTGTCCACGTTACCTGCAAGTTTGAAGCTGATCTGAATAAAAATAAAGTTGCTATCGTGGTCACAACGTATTTTTTTATGCTCAAGGGCAGGTAACTCCAAGGCAAATAATCCGATTCGGCCCAAAATCGAACTTGACCGAGATTTTATGCCTGTACTGGTTATCTGCAAGAATGAAGTCGATCAGAAAAAAAATGACGGAGCTAGAGTGATGACAAGCTTTTTCCTATGTGAAGTCTATGGGAGCTAGATGTTGCCATGGCAACCAGAGTTCCACTCAGATCTGCCTGAAAACCTAATGAAGCCTTTCCACTTGCCCAATAATGCGACACATGAAATTTGATCAAAGTTGGCCAAGTAGTCTTTAAGATATACATTTTTGAAATTCCCATTAACCCTAATGCAAAAACACACAAGGGCAGGTAACTCCTAAGTGAATGATCCGATTCTGCCAGTTATCGAACTTGACCGAGATTTCATGGCTGTGCTGGTTATCTGCAAGAATAAAGCCAATCTGAAAATAATTGAAGCAGCTACGGTGATGACAACATTCTCCCCATGTTAAGTCAATAGGCAATTTTTTCAACGCTCAAGGGCACGTAACTCCTGAGTGAATAATCCGATTCAGCCCAAAATCGAACTTGATCGAGATTTCATGCCTGTCCTCGTTATCTGCAAGAATGAAGTCGATCAGAAAACAAGAGGCTCAATGAGCCTAAACCGCTCACCTGAGGAACTTAAGTTTTAACAATTCACAGACTTGACTACTAAATCTGCTAATAGAATCCAGCCCATTGACCCTTACAGGATATAAGTCATCATTATTGCATTGCATTCCAAGTTTGAGACTTCTAGCTTCTATAGTTCCTGAGAAATCTTTGACGAAAATTTAACATTGGTCAAAATGGAGAGAAAGAAGAATGAAAGAACAGATGAACAAATAAGCTGAGAAAGCCCAATGTCTCTTACACAAAACAAGTCATCATTATTCTATTGAATACCAAATTTGATGCTTCTAGCTTTTATAGTTCCTGAGAAATCTTTGATTAAAAATTTAACATTGGTCTATTATCTCTATATGGAGAGAAAGAAGAATGAAGGAACAAATGAACCAGACTAGCTCCAAAACCTAATGCAGCCTTTCCCCTTGCCCAATGGTGCTACACATAAAATTTAAACAAGATTGGTCGACTGCCTTCTGAGATATACTTCATTGAAAGTGTGGACGACGGATGGACGGACGACAGAGGACGGACTCCGGACCCTTGGTATACTATCAGCTCACTGGAGCCTTTGGCTCAGGTGAGCTAAAAATTCAAGTCGCTATTTCTGTCACAACATTTTCCCTACGTTAAGTCTATGGGCAAATGTTTTCGTCTCTCAAGGTCACGTAACTCCGAGGTCAATATTCCGATTCGGCGCAAAATCGAACTTAACCGAGATTTTATGCCTGTCCTCCGTTACCTGCAAGTTTGAAGCTGATATGAATAAAAATAAAGTTGCTATCGTGGTCACAACGTATTTTTTTATGCTCAAGGGCAGGTAACTCCAAGGCAAATATTCCGATTCAGCCCAAAATTGAACTTAACCGAGATTTTATGTCTGTCCTCGTTACCTGCAAGTTTGAAGCTGATCTGAAAAAAATTCAAGTCGCTATCGTAGTCGCAACATTTTCCCTAATTTAGTCTATGGGCAAATTTTTTGTCGCTCAAGGTCACGTAACTCCGAGGTCAATATTCCGATTCGGCCCAAAATTTAACTTAACCGAGATTTTATGCCTGTCCTCGTTACCTGCAAGTTTGAAGCTGATATGAATAAAAATAAAGTTGCTATCGTGGTCACAACGTATTTTTTTATGCTCAAGGGCAGGTAACTCCAAGGCAAATAATCCGATTCGGCCCAAAATCGAACTTAACCGAGATTTTATGTCTGTCCTCGTTACCTGCAAGTTTGAAGCTGATCTGAAAAAAATTCAAGTCGCCATCGTAGTCACAACATTTTCCCTATGTAAAGTCTATGGGCAAATTTTTTGTCGCTCAAGGTCATGTAACTCCGAGGTCAATATTCCGATTCGAACTTAACTGAGATTTTATGCCTGTCCACGTTACCTGCAAGTTTGAAGCTGATCTGAATAAAAATAAAGTTGCTATCGTGGTCACAACGTATTTTTTTATGCTCAAGGGCAGGTAACTCCAAGGCAAATAATCCGATTCGGCCCAAAATCGAACTTGACCGAGATTTTATGCCTGTACTGGTTATCTGCAAGAATGAAGTCGATCAGAAAAAAATTGACGGAGCTAGAGTGATGACAAGCTTTTTCCTATGTGAAGTCTATGGGAGCTAGATGTTGCCATGGCAACCAGAGTTCCACTCAGATCTGCCTGAAAACCTAATGAAGCCTTTCCACTTGCCCAATAATGCGACACATGAAATTTGATCAAAGTTGGCCAAGTAGTCTTTAAGATATACATTTTTGAAATTCCCATTAACCCTAATGCAAAAACACACAAGGGCAGGTAATTCCTAAGTGAATGATCCGATTCTGCCAGTTATCGAACTTGACCGAGATTTCATGGCTGTGCTGGTTATCTGCAAGAATAAAGCCAATCTGAAAATAATTGAAGCAGCTACGGTGATGACAACATTCTCCCCATGTTAAGTCAATAGGCAATTTTTTCAACGCTCAAGGGCACGTAACTCCTGAGTGAATAATCCGATTCAGCCCAAAATCGAACTTGATCGAGATTTCATGCCTGCAAGAATGAAGTCGATCAGAAAAAAATTGACGGAGCTAGAGTGATGACAAGCTTTTTCCTATGTTAAGAACGCTCAAGGGCACGTAACTCCTGAGTGAATAATCCGATTCAGCCCAAAATCGAACTTGATCGAGATTTCATGCCTGTCCTCGTTATCTGCAAGAATGAAGTCGATCAGAAAAAAATTGACGGAGCTAGAGTGATGACAAGCTTTTTCCTATGTGAAGTCTATGGGAGCTAGATGTTGCCATGGCAACCAGAGTTCCACTCAGATCTGCCTGAAAACCTAATGAAGCCTTTCCACTTGCCCAATAATGCGACACATGAAATTTGATCGAAGTTGGCCAAGTAGTCTTTAAGATATACATTTTTGAAATTCCCATTAACCCTAATGCAAAAACACACAAGGGCAGGTAACTCCTAAGTGAATGATCCGATTCTGCCAGTTATCGAACTTGACCGAGATTTCATGGCTGTGCTGGTTATCTGCAAGAATAAAGCCAATCTGAAAATAATTGAAGCAGCTACGGTGATGACAACATTCTCCCCATGTTAAGTCAATAGGCAATTTTTTCAACGCTCAAGGGCACGTAACTCCTGAGTGAATAATCCGATTCAGCCCAAAATCGAACTTGATCGAGATTTCATGCCTGTCCTCGTTATCTGCAAGAATGAAGTCGATCAGAAAACAAGAGGCTCAATGAGCCTAAACCGCTCACCTGAGGAACTTAAGTTTTAACAATTCACAGACTTGACTACTAAATCTGCTAATAGAATCCAGCCCATTGACCCTTACAGGATATAAGTCATCATTATTGCATTGCATTCCAAGTTTGAGACTTCTAGCTTCTATAGTTCCTGAGAAATCTTTGACGAAAATTTAACATTGGTCAAAATGGAGAGAAAGAAGAATGAAAGAACAGATGAACAAATAAGCTGAGAAAGCCCAATGTCTCTTACACAAAACAAGTCATCATTATTCTATTGAATACCAAATTTGATGCTTCTAGCTTTTATAGTTCCTGAGAAATCTTTGATTAAAAATTTAACATTGGTCTATTATCTCTATATGGAGAGAAAGAAGAATGAAGGAACAAATGAACCAGACTAGCTCCAAAACCTAATGCAGCCTTTCCCCTTGCCCAATGGTGCTACACATAAAATTTAAACAAGATTGGTCGACTGCCTTCTGAGATATACTTCATTGAAAGTGTGGACGACGGATGGACGGACGACAGAGGACGGACTCCGGACCCTTGGTATACTATCAGCTCACTGGAGCCTTTGGCTCAGGTGAGCTAAAAATTCAAGTCGCTATTTCTGTCACAACATTTTCCCTACGTTAAGTCTATGGGCAAATGTTTTCGTCTCTCAAGGTCACGTAACTCCGAGGTCAATATTCCGATTCGGCGCAAAATCGAACTTAACCGAGATTTTATGCCTGTCCTCCGTTACCTGCAAGTTTGAAGCTGATATGAATAAAAATAAAGTTGCTATCGTGGTCACAACGTATTTTTTTATGCTCAAGGGCAGGTAACTCCAAGGCAAATATTCCGATTCAGCCCAAAATTGAACTTAACCGAGATTTTATGTCTGTCCTCGTTACCTGCAAGTTTGAAGCTGATCTGAAAAAAATTCAAGTCGCTATCGTAGTCGCAACATTTTCCCTAATTTAGTCTATGGGCAAATTTTTTGTCGCTCAAGGTCACGTAACTCCGAGGTCAATATTCCGATTCGGCCCAAAATTTAACTTAACCGAGATTTTATGCCTGTCCTCGTTACCTGCAAGTTTGAAGCTGATATGAATAAAAATAAAGTTGCTATCGTGGTCACAACGTATTTTTTTATGCTCAAGGGCAGGTAACTCCAAGGCAAATAATCCGATTCGGCCCAAAATCGAACTTAACCGAGATTTTATGTCTGTCCTCGTTACCTGCAAGTTTGAAGCTGATCTGAAAAAAATTCAAGTCGCCATCGTAGTCACAACATTTTCCCTATGTAAAGTCTATGGGCAAATTTTTTGTCGCTCAAGGTCATGTAACTCCGAGGTCAATATTCCGATTCGAACTTAACTGAGATTTTATGCCTGTCCACGTTACCTGCAAGTTTGAAGCTGATCTGAATAAAAATAAAGTTGCTATCGTGGTCACAACGTATTTTTTTATGCTCAAGGGCAGGTAACTCCAAGGCAAATAATCCGATTCGGCCCAAAATCGAACTTGACCGAGATTTTATGCCTGTACTGGTTATCTGCAAGAATGAAGTCGATCAGAAAAAAATTGACGGAGCTAGAGTGATGACAAGCTTTTTCCTATGTGAAGTCTATGGGAGCTAGATGTTGCCATGGCAACCAGAGTTCCACTCAGATCTGCCTGAAAACCTAATGAAGCCTTTCCACTTGCCCAATAATGCGACACATGAAATTTGATCAAAGTTGGCCAAGTAGTCTTTAAGATATACATTTTTGAAATTCCCATTAACCCTAATGCAAAAACACACAAGGGCAGGTAATTCCTAAGTGAATGATCCGATTCTGCCAGTTATCGAACTTGACCGAGATTTCATGGCTGTGCTGGTTATCTGCAAGAATAAAGCCAATCTGAAAATAATTGAAGCAGCTACGGTGATGACAACATTCTCCCCATGTTAAGTCAATAGGCAATTTTTTCAACGCTCAAGGGCACGTAACTCCTGAGTGAATAATCCGATTCAGCCCAAAATCGAACTTGATCGAGATTTCATGCCTGCAAGAATGAAGTCGATCAGAAAAAAATTGACGGAGCTAGAGTGATGACAAGCTTTTTCCTATGTTAAGAACGCTCAAGGGCACGTAACTCCTGAGTGAATAATCCGATTCAGCCCAAAATCGAACTTGATCGAGATTTCATGCCTGTCCTCGTTATCTGCAAGAATGAAGTCGATCAGAAAAAAATTGACGGAGCTAGAGTGATGACAAGCTTTTTCCTATGTGAAGTCTATGGGAGCTAGATGTTGCCATGGCAACCAGAGTTCCACTCAGATCTGCCTGAAAACCTAATGAAGCCTTTCCACTTGCCCAATAATGCGACACATGAAATTTGATCGAAGTTGGCCAAGTAGTCTTTAAGATATACATTTTTGAAATTCCCATTAACCCTAATGCAAAAACACACAAGGGCAGGTAACTCCTAAGTGAATGATCCGATTCTGCCAGTTATCGAACTTGACCGAGATTTCATGGCTGTGCTGGTTATCTGCAAGAATAAAGCCAATCTGAAAATAATTGAAGCAGCTACGGTGATGACAACATTCTCCCCATGTTAAGTCAATAGGCAATTTTTTCAACGCTCAAGGGCACGTAACTCCTGAGTGAATAATCCGATTCAGCCCAAAATCGAACTTGATCGAGATTTCATGCCTGTCCTCGTTATCTGCAAGAATGAAGTCGATCAGAAAAAAATTGACGGAGCTAGAGTGATGACAAGCTTTTTCCTATGTTAAGAACGCTCAAGGGCACGTAACTCCTGAGTGAATAATCCGATTCAGCCCAAAATCGAACTTGATCGAGATTTCATGCCTGTCCTCGTTATCTGCAAGAATGAAGTCGATCAGAAAAAAATTGACGGAGCTAGAGTGATGACAAGCTTTTTCCTATGTTAAGTCTATGGGAGCTATTTGTTGCCATGGCAACCAGAGTTCCAATCCGATCTGCCCGAAAACAGTATGCAGCCTTTCCCCCTACCTGATAATGCTTCACATGAAATTTGATCAAGATTGGCCCACTGGTTCCGGAGATATACTTCTTTGAAAGTGTGGACGACGACGACGACGGACGACGACGGACGACGGACGCCGGCTCGTGGTATACTAATACCTCACCTGAGCCTTCGGCTCAGGTGAGCTAAAAATTGACAGAGCTAGAGTGATGACAAGCTTTTTCCTATGTTAAGAAAGCTCAAGGGCACGTAACTCCTGAGTGAATAATCTGATTCAGCCCAAAATCGAACTTGATCGAGATTTCATGCCTGTCCTCGTTATCTGCAAGAATGAAGACGATCAGAAAAAAATTGACGGAGCTAGAGTGATGACAAACTTTTTCCTATGTTAAGTCTATGGGAGCTATTTGTTGCCATGGCAACCAGAGTTCCAATCCGATCTGCCCGAAAACAGTATGCAGCCTTTCCCCCTACCTGATAATGCTTCACATGAAATTTGATCAAGATTGGCCCACTGGTTCCGGAGATATACTTCTTTGAAAGTGTGGACGACGGACGACGACGGACGCCGGCTCGTGGTATACTAATACCTCACATGAGCATTCGGCTCAGGTGAGCTAAAAATAGATTACACGAATATGTTCAAGTCGTGACAGTAGTTTGCCATGACGCTGATACTTGTCATGGTGGTAGTTTGCCGAGCCGCCGATACAAGTCGCAATGATAGTTTGCAGAGACGGCCGGTAATTCGTTCGGTATATTTTCGCGCCTATTCAAACGCTAAGTCGTGTCACGCATTATGACCAAACAATCCAATTAGCGTCAATCTGTGCCTGTATCGATTATAATTGGCAAACAATTACTTTTAATCCCCGCACTTGTCATAATCAGTGTCATAATTTCGGTTCCCAAAGACAACATGAAGAGAGGTAATTGTTTGTACTGGTGCACCGGTTGATCTTCCGGTGTCACAGTAAACTTATCTGGTCGCACAAGGCAGGGAAATTTTACAATTTGGACAAGTTTTGAGCGGTCGTTGGGCGCTCAGGACAGGTAATTTAACATTGAAAATCACTTGGGAGGATTGCATGACGGTTGTTCAAGACAGGAAATCGCTTAAGACAGGTGGTCGCCCCTGCAGGTTCAACTGTACAATGTTTTAACAGTAACTGAAGTTGCTGTCCATCTGGAATCAGTGGGAGGCACAGGATGATTACAGAAATAGTTCATGCCAAATCTGGAACTTAGAAGTCTGGCCTCAAGGTTATAAAAATGTTTTCAAGCTCAACACAACTGAGCATGAAATCTATAATGCTCATAAATCTTAAAATACTAATAAAAGAGGCAAGTTTTCTTAGAACTCAGACCAGTCTTCCATCTTATGTATAGCAGGGGCCAGTTGTTCAAAACTAACGACATGGTTAGTTAATGCATCGTTAAAACTTTGATCATTAAGTATGGCAAATATGCTGAAATTTTTGCTGAAAAAATGTGAGCAGCTTTTGCATTCGCAAAAGCTGCTTACATTTTTTCAGCAAAAATACCAAAATTTACGATATTGTACTTGCTAGAAGAGTTAACAATATGACTACTAACGAGCTCGTTAAGCTAACGATGCTTTGAACAACTGGCCCCTGTTCACCAAAATAAATACATCACATAAATATGGCGGATTAATCAAAAAGTGGTTTTATGCAAGATAAAGGAACTTTTATATGTATAGGTTCAATACAGGCATTTCCAACATGTTGGACACCCAGGCTGATCTAAACCGAGGCTAAGCCTCAACTTCAATCAGTCTGGGCATACCCTAGACTGCAAATGCCTATATCAAATCCATATGCATGAAGGATTCTTACAGTCTTACCTCCCTTAACACATTGTATAGTGGACTCTTCCATTGCTTTATGTTGGACAAGATCAATTTTCATATAAGGGGTGTCAGGCCTATTTTTTTTCGTTTTTATTCTATTTTTGACAGAAAATTCTGTTAGCAAATAGTGCAGGCCCTGATCAGATGCCACATTCTGCGCATCTGATCCAGGCCTGCACTGCTTGCCTTTAGGGGTTTCCTGCATGCAATGGGTTACGAAATCACTGGCTGAGAAATTTGCATGTAGCATAAAAATCTTACATGAACTTTCTCTACAGGTGCCAAATCCATCTCGTGTTGTAGGAATCTTGCAAGATCAGCTGGCCGCACAGCCTCTAACAGTACCATCACATCTTCATGTCTTCTGTCCTCCGAAAACACTCCCTCTACACGATAGTAGTGAGTCCAGTCTTTCAAACTGACAGTTTGCTGACAAAGAAATAACTAATAAAATGAGCGAGTGCATGGCAAAACCTTTAATAAGACTTGTGGGACCAGCATAGACTCTCATCAGACTGCATAGTCAAAGTCTTTGCTGATTGCGTAAGTCTTCTATAGCTCCTGTACTTTCCAGTGAGAGATAAACAAAAATATGGGCCATACTTGGTGGATGTGTAGTCTGATCAGTCTTTACTGATCGTGTAAGTCTTCTATAGCTCCTGTACTATCCAGAACATTTGCCATACTTGGTGGATGTGTAGTCTGATCAGTGTCTTTACTGATCGTGTAAGTCTTCTATAGCTCCTGTACTAACCAGAACATGTGCCATACTTGGTGGATGTGTAGTCTGATCAGAGTCTTTACTGATCGTGTAAGTCTTCTATAGCTCCTGTACTATCCAGAACATGTGCCATACTTGGTGGATGTGTAGTCTGATCAGAGTCTTTACTGATCGTGTAAGTCTTCTATAGCTCCTGTACTAACCAGAACATGTGCCATACTTGGTGGATGTGTAGTCTGATCAGAGTCTTTACTGATCGTGTAAGTCTTCTATAGCTCCTGTACTAACCAGAACATGTGCCATACTTGGTGGATGTGTAGTCTGATCAGAGTCTTTACTGATCGTGTAAGTCTTCTATAGCTCCTGTACTAACCAGAACACGTGCCATACTTGAACGAAAACATATGGTGTGGGTACTCATTAGAATTGCCTCATCAAGGATTAAGAAAAAGTATTAGTACCTTTTGGTCACTAACGAACTAACTATAGCTGTGATCTGTGACATTACAATATGATCATCCAGCACCATGGCAACACTCTTAAACTTTATACAACTGTCAATGAGTGAAGAACAAATGCTAGGTCACTAACAAACTAACTACAGCTGTGATCTATGACATTAGAATATGATCATCCAGCACCATGGCAACATCCTTGAACTTTATACAACTGTCAATGAGTGAAGAACAAATGCTAGTAACAAACTAACTACAGCTGTGATCTATGACATTACAATATGATCATCCAGCACCATGGCAACATCCTTGAACTTTGTACCTTGTCGCCCCCACCCATTGGGGCTTAAAGAAATAGATGGGCTGCATGATGCTTTCAAGCAGAGCTGAAACCGACCTGCACACGAGTACTGGTAAACCGCTTAGAGGATCTAAGCCTGCCCAGGCAAAGCGGTGCGAGTCGGCCCGTCCTTGCTTATAAACCCTATTGATTTCATTGGGCGGCAGGGCTTGAGATGTCATTTCATCTCAATGTCGGGTAAAAGTCCCACAAAATTGGAGACAATGTCTTCAAAATGACCTTTACAGTGTTGACGGGGACGTTAACCTCAAATCAATCAATCAATCGAACTTTGTACCAATGTCAACCAGTCAAGAACAAATGCTAGGTCACTAACAAACTAACTATAGCTGTGATCTATGACATTACAAAAAGACCATCCAGCACCATGGCAACATCCTTGAACTTTGTACCACTGTCAACCAGTCAAGAACAAATGCTAGGTCATTAATGATACAACTTACCATAGGTGTGATCTGTGACATTACAATATGATCATCCACCACCATGGTAACATCCTTAAACTTTGTACTACTGTCAACCAGTCTAGAACAAAGACTGGTTCCTGGTGCTTGCAACAACTGTGGTCGCTGAATAAGAATGCTACTTCGCTGGAATGCCTGTTGACAATAAATACAGAGAACCCTCATTATAAAGAAAGCAATTTGTCATTATAATTTGCCACTATAAAAATCCCATTAAGAAGTAGTATATCAGGTAACAAAACTCCTTTTCACCTGAATTACACTCCTGGCAGCATACCAGTGTTGCCCCATTATTTCACAAGTTAGAATTCGCCCAGAGTTTAAAAGAATTTCATTATTTACACTGAAATTAACGCTTTATCTGTCCAGTTGCCTTGGAAGACTGGCTGTTGACAACCAGCACTTTCCCCGTTCTATTTTTAGAACCAGAAGTATGTCAAGAAAAAAACCTCCGTTACTGGTGGGCCTATTCCATTGTTATATATGTTGGACAAGTCCATTAACATTCAGGTCTATTTTCTCATATTAATTCTTTATTTGACAGAAAATCCTTTTAGCAAACAGTGTAAACCCTGATCAGACACCACATGATGCAGTGTCTGATCTGAGACTGCACTGCATATCTATGTGTCCCTTTCAGGCCTCATACTGACCACGCTTTTCCATGCCTAAAAGGCCCAATTTTGCAGCTTCAACCCTTATCCTGCTGAACAAGACACAACTATTATCTTTGCAAACAGTGTAGATCCAGATCAGATGGCTTCTGAAGAAGCCATCTGATCAGGATCTACACTGTTTGTAATGCAGTTTGTGAAAATGTCAAGAAATTTGGTTGACTTATAGTCAGAAATGGGTGTGGGTAACAAATTTATTCAGCAGAATAAGGGTTAAATACATTTTTAAACAGACTATAGGCATAAAAATCAAAATCTAAAAACCTGATATCAAGAAAAAAATCAAGCTCTAAAAGCCTGAAATCCTGCAAATGCCTGAAAAATATGAGGCCTGCCCTTGTAAACATTTCCAGATAAGAATGGGTTAACTAACAACTTCCTTAACTCTACAACACTAAACATATGATCATATCACGACAAATTCATAAGGCAGTAATAAGTTTGATATAGAGGATCTTACACGAGTGGTCATTTCATATGATATTTATGAAACGAGCCTTCAGCTTGTTTCATAAATATTATGTGAAATGATCACTCGTGTAAGATTCTGTTTATCATATGACCACTTTAAATTGGATTTTATCGCTTTAAATTTGACAATATTTCCACAAAAAATGAACGGTTGACACGGACGTCGGCATGACGTTACTTGATCCCGCCAAATTGTTATTACATGTGTGGTCATACGATTTTTATTACACTACGTTATCCATGACGTCATATGATAAACATAATTATTCATGTTTTGTTGCCCTAAAACTTACACATAGAATCCAGAATGCATCAAATGAACATAAAGAAGATGAACTTCCCATGCAAAACTTTGTGTCATACACGTGACTTGAACAAGGTTTGAACCCACAGTTGAGAACAACGTTATATTTAGGAGACACTGATTTTAAGCACTCGGAGATACTGGATTGCAATACACCTTTTTTACTCCTGTTGAATAAATCAATTCAGTCACACCCATTTGTGACTTTCAACCTATCAGATTACTTCATGCAATACTACACACTCATAACTCACCCCCACCCATCGGGGCTTGAAGAAACTAGAGCCAGTGTTTATGAAACACAATGCCCCCAACTGCTTGACCCTAACACTGCTTGTCCCTAACAGTAATTGAGATATCTTGTTTTTATGTGGCTGTAATGCTGAAATTACACAAGAAAAGCTGTAGTTAATCATCTACTCATCATCCCTGACCAGTCTGTGAAGTTTCGGGGAAAAACCTAAAATAGTTTTTTAGATATCTTGCTTACAAACTTAAAACGCGAAAAATTTCAAAGGGCCATAACTCAAGAAAAAAATTTCGGATTTTTTTCAAAAGTTAATCAGTTCATCTACTCTTCATCCCCAACCAGCCTGTAAAGTTTCAGGGCAATAGCTCAAACAATTTTTGAGATATCTTGCTTACAAGCTGAAAACACGAAAAAAATCAAAGGGCCATAACTCAAGAAAAAAAAATTGGATTTTTTTCAAAAGTTAATCAGTTCATCTACTCATCATACCCAACCAGTCTGTGAAGTTTTGGGGAAAAACCTCATATAGTTTTTGAGATATCTTGCTTACAAACTTAAAACGCGAAAAATTTCAAAGGGCCATAACTCAAGAAAAAAATATAGGATTTTTTTTCAACAGTTAATCAGTTCATATACACATCATCCCAAACCAGCTTGTAAAGTTGCAGGGCAATCGCTCAAACAATTATTGAGATATCTTGCTTACAAGCTGAAAACACGAAAAAAATCTAAGGGCCATAACTCAAGAAAAAAAATCGGATTTTTTTCAAAAGTTGATCAGTTCATCTACTCATCATCCCCGACAAGTCTGTGAAGTTTCGGGGAAAAACCTCAAATAGTTTTTTAGATATCTTGCTTACAAACTTAAAACACGAAAAATTTCAAAGGGCCATAACGCAAGAAAAAAATTTCGGATTTTTTTCAAAAGTTAATCAGTTCATCTACTCATCATCCCCAACCAGCATGTAAAGTTTCAGGGCAATAGCTCAAACAGTTTTTGAGATATCTTGCTTACAAGATTTCATAGTATTTTTTGCAAAGGGGCATAACTCAAAAAAGGGGCATAATCCTGACGAGAAAAAAAACACGGGTCAATTATTTTTTCATGAGGAATCCATATATGAAATTTCAAAAACCTAGCACCCATGGTTCTAAAGTTATGCTATGCAGTAAAAAGTGGGACGGACGTAAGGACGGAAGGACGGACGGACGAACAGGGCAAAACCAATATGCCAAAACGCGAAAAATTTCAAAGGGCCATAACTCAAGAAAAAAATTTCGGATTTTTTTCAAAAGTTAATCAGTTCATCTACTCATCATCCCCAACCAGCCTGTAAAGTTTCAGGGCAATAGCTCAAACAATTTTTGAGATATCTTGCTTACAAGCTGAAAACACGAAAAAAATCAAAGGGCCATAACTCAAGAAAAAAAAATTGGATTTTTTTCAAAAGTTAATCAGTTCATCTACTCATCATACCCAACCAGTCTGTGAAGTTTTGGGGAAAAACCTCATATAGTTTTTGAGATATCTTGCTTACAAACTTAAAACGCGAAAAATTTCAAAGGGCCATAACTCAAGAAAAAAATATAGGATTTTTTTTCAACAGTTAATCAGTTCATCTACACATCATCCCAAACCAGCTTGTAAAGTTGCAGGGCAATCGCTCAAACAATTATTGAGATATCTTGCTTACAAGCTGAAAACACGAAAAAAATCTAAGGGCCATAACTCAAGAAAAAAATTTCGGATTTTTTTCAAAAGTTAATCAGTTCATCTACTCATCATCCCCAACCAGCATGTAAAGTTTCAGGGCAATAGCTCAAACAGTTTTTGAGATATCTTGCTTACAAGATTTCATAGTATTTTTTGCAAAGGGGCATAACTCAAAAAAGGGGCATAATCCTGACGAGAAAAAAAACACGGGTCAATTATTTTTTCATGAGGAATCCATATATGAAATTTCAAAAACCTAGCACCCATGGTTCTAAAGTTATGCTATGCAGTAAAAAGTGGGACGGACGTAAGGACGGAAGGACGGACGGACGAACAGGGCAAAACCAATATGCCCCCACAACTTCTTCGAAGTTGGGGGCATAATAAATGGGATGCATGATGCTTCCACGCAGAGCTGAAACCGACCTGCACACTAGTACTGGTAAACCGCTTAGAGGATATAAGCCTGCCCAGGCAAAGCGGTGCGAGTCGGCCCGTCCATGCTTATAAACCCTATTGGTTTCATTGGGCGGCAGAGCTTGAGATGTCATTTCATCTCAATGTCGGGTAAAAGTCCCACAAAACTGGAAGCAACGTCTCCAAAATGACCTTTACAGTGTTGATGGGGATGTTAAACCTCAAATCAAACAAATACACACTCACAAACTGAATCTCAAATAGTGTACTGTATTTACTGCATGTATTCGGACAGACAGCCCTGAAGAAAAAGTGCAGCCCAGATGAGACGCCAATGAACATACCGGTAGTATCTCATCAGGATCTGCACTATTTGTCACACATCCAGCTATTTTTAGACAGACACCGGGAAGTAATTTGTACTTATTCAAATGTTAGAACAAAGGAGAAGAGGTGTCTGAATACTTAGGGTAAATGCGGTAGATAATGATCAGTTGGCTTCAAGAAGTCACCTGGGCCAGTTGTTCAAAACAAACGACATCGTTAGTTAACTGATTGTTAAAACTTTGACCATTTATTATGGCAAATATGCTAATAGTTATGCTGAAAAAATGTGAGCAGCTTTTGCGAATGCAAAAGCTGCTCACATTTTTTCAGCAAAAATAACAAAATTTTAGGCATTAAACTTGCTAAAATAATTAACAATTTGACCATTAATGAGCTCATTAAGCTAACGATGCTTTGAATTTATGTCTTAACTTAATTGCAAATTCTGGTTGAGCAGAACAAGGGCTAGGAGTAGTTACTGCAGTATTTATGACTTACATTTCTAATGTGAGAGAGATACATGGTTTTCCTACATTTTCTGTTGTACCATCTCAGTATTGTCAGAAGCAGGTAACCAATTGAAATGAACATCTTTATTGACTGGTTCCTGAAACATATACTGGTGTAAGTATGTACATGTGAGAAGCAGGTTATCAACTGAAATGATCATCTTGATTGTCTGGTTCTAGAGCTGATTGCTGATGATGCCACCCTTTCTTCCTCCGATCCTTCCATTTTGCATCTAACAACTTGTTTGAATACTGACCTAGAAAACTTCCAGAACTGGTGTGTTAGAAATAAAATGGTCTCAATTAAAGCTGACACGATTAATCGTATAATAGATTAGCTGATCGATAAATTCCACAAAAATGATTATCATTTCTGATTTGCTTTTAATCGATTACTTGATAGGTACAACTTACTACCCAAAGTTATGCCTAAAATAGCTGGATGAGTGGCAAGCAGTGCAGACCCTGATGAGACGCCGCATTATGCGGCGTCTCATCTGGGCCTACACTGGTTGCTCAGGCCTGTCTGTTCAAATATACATATGGTAAAGTGCAACATATGGTAAGAGTCATGCTCAGACAGAAAGCCAGACATGTAAAACAATGACAAAAACCTTAGCTATTTCTAACCACTTATCAATCGCAATGACAGGACTGATAATTATCCCCACGTTTTTAAAAAAAAGTGGGGATATTGTTATCGCCTCCGTCCGTCTGTCTGTCCGTCTGTCTGTCCGGCTATCTCCTCCTAAACCGTTAGCCAGAATTCAACCAAATTTGGTATGCGAGTTGCTTACATGAATGGCTTGCGCAAGAGCACATTTTTTTTTGTCCCCGCCCTCAGGGGCCCTGGGGAGGGGTCAAAAGGTCAAATATCAATAAAATTCAATTACAAAGTCAATTTTGAAGATTTTGATGCCAAACTTTGCACATGTACTTAGTTATGAAAAAAGTAAAACATATTGAACGGGATTTTGGCTGTGACCCCTAGGTCACGCCCTGGGGGTCGGACTTGGGGGGGGGGGTCGGGGGTCAAAATTAAAGTTTTTCAGAACATAGTCATGTTGCATATCTATGCGAAGGGGATAATGGGTAGAATAAACTACAAGTAAAATTTTGACCCTGGGGTCAGATTGGGGCCCTGGGAGAGGGGTCAAAGGGTCAAAATTTAAGTTTTTTGGAACATAGTCATGTGGCATATGAAATTGAAGGGCATGATTAGTAGAATATAATACAGGTAATATTTTGACCATGGAGTCAAATTAGGGCCCAGGGTGAGGGTTTTCGGTACTTTGCCCCTCTGTAGAAAACGTGGGGATTTGCGATGGCGCGCAATTGACAGTATTCTAGTTGATTATCTTTTCAGCTCCGATTAGCCAGACCTAGTCTCAATATCCCCAAAACTAAGGCAATGTTTGTTGCAACTAGAAATACAGGAACCAAGATACAAAAAAATGCCCAGATCTACTTCTTTCTGATGAGGTTATCCAAGTAATAAATAATGAAAAACTTCTAGGTGTCAGTACATGTATTGACAACAGACTGTCATCGGAAACGCAAGTTGAAAACACAATTAAAAAGTGCAATTCCCTGCTATACCTGCTTAATAGTATACAACTATTTCATACCTTTTTGGGCGACAGTCAAAACTATCAGCCCCGAGGTGCTCCACAGCACCGAGGGGCTGATAGTTTTGACTGTCGCCCAAAAAGGTATGAAATAGTTGTTTTATTACCCAACTCGTATAAGGAGTTATTTTGATCACAATAAGCAATTACTACTTGTCAAGTTGACCATGAGATAGTTAAAACTATCCGCACCGGGCAATAGTTCAGTGCTCCGTGTGATAGTTCTCTGAAAACCGGTTCAATCCGATTTCATGCGAAAAGGTGTTAGATAGTCGAAAATGCTTAATAACTTCTTATATAGTAGGTTGGGTAATAAAATCAAATACTGCCAACCAATACCAACAAGAAAGCTGTTCTTTAATGCATATGTTCTACCACATATTGATTACTGTTGCACCGTCTGGAGGAATATTAACAACAACCTAACAGACTGCATGATAAAATTGCAGAAAAGGGCAGCCAGAATTATTCTTGATAATGTATAGATACGCTGTCAGAGGCTATGTTCACTGAATTGAAATGGATGAGATTTAAATTTGATTATTTTTATCATGTGTACATAGCAAATATATAATAACGTATCAAAATCACCTTAAATGATCAAATTTCTTATTTTCTAATGGTTTCTATTCTTAGGCTGGTCGTCCAGTACGGGATGGCTAGCCACTGCCTAACTGGAGGCTATCTATCTTCTTATACCGAGTCGGTCAAATTTGGCAATTACCTCAGGTTGGGTATAATCTGCAGACCAAAGCTTGCAGACCTTTGGACCGTGGACCGGTCTGCAGTGGACCAAAGGGTATAATCTGCAGACCAATTACCTTGCAGACCAAGTTCCAATAATCAATATTTCATATTATATAGACTATATATATACTGATTTGAAAAAGAAATTTTATGTTTTAATATTGCAAAAATTATTTTATATCAGATTATATAATGTCAAATACTTTAGCAGTAACAATAAAAAACAAGGATTTTTTTTCTAAAAACAAACATTCTCAAGAAATAATAATAAAAAAAATGGTTTTTAATGTTGATTGCGAAATTTATTTTATCTGTTTATTAAATGTCAGATGTTATTTTAGCAGTACCAATAAAATGATAAATATTTTCTAACCACCCTCATAATCACTGAAATGCTATTCAACTAATTCAAAAACTGAAGGAAACAGAACATAATACATCCATGTAATTACAATCTAAAATGGTTTCTATCTCCAGGACTAACATTTTTCAGATGAAAATGTTTGATATTTTTCTTATTTCTATTCCAAATATAGATTGTGAGTGCTTGTTAGAACCACCTAAATCAGGCGGTTCTAGCGAGTACCCACAACCCAAATATAGATTTGAGTGCTCGTTAGAACTGCCTCAATGATGCGGTTCTAACTAGTACCGACAATGTATATGTTTTCGATCAAAAATAAAGAAAATAATGAATACCATCCCCTACCCCTTCGTAAATCCCACGTTTCTCTATTGAAAGTAATGTTCAGAGGAGTCTTCATTTAACAGTCTTGATATATTGCTTCCTTACGTTTGTAAAACATGGATATTTTTCATATTTATTCTTATTTCTGCTTCTGATGCTCTTTTGAAGTACCAACAGCAATTTTTAAACAAAACTAAAAACTTATTAAAATATTACAAAAATATTACAATATTAAGCCCCACTTTTCTCTAAGGAAAGTGGCCGAACAAAGGTTTTAATTATATAGATTTGTAAACGTGATAATCTTTGTGGTTGTCCAAGAAGAGAAAGGCATTACACTGGTTCCTCCATGAGTCATGATGTATTCAAGTACTTTTTCTTATCTATTTCAAACTTAGCTGATGGGTGCACATTAGAACCATTCCATTGTGGTAGATTTCTTTTTTGCAGTGTTGACCCAAATCAGACTTCTTCTAGAGGAGCAGTCTGATCAGGGTCCACACTGCATGTATGCAAAAATATGTTTCAACAGTTTGCAAGAAGATATAGCTGCTGACATATACATAACAAAGAATTCTTTTACTGTGAGTGAACAGTGTAGACCCAGATCAGTCGCCGCAGAAAATTAAAAACAATAAATGCACCCTGACTTTACTGTTTTCTTTGGTTGTCTATTCAAACCAGCTATTAAGTGTATCTGCTATTGCATAAGTGTGAAAGATAAGACCTGTCAATCATTTTTGAAATTTCTGTCAATCACTGTGATGTCACATTAACACTAAATTTACAGCCAATCAGATCAATAGAATTGATGATAATCCTTTGTTGTTGTTGTTGTTTCCAGTTTCCCCGTGTCGCGGGTCGTCAGCTGGTGGGGTCCCAGGGAACTAATCCATTCTGGCACTACACCTTAGCCGTTCGGTGCTACCCCCATTCCACGTTGCCGGTGAATGGGGAGACCATCGCTCGGCTCCAGCCCCGTCCGTCCGTATGATAATCCTTCACAGTCAGATAAAGAATTATAACATACAACATTCGTGCCCCTCCTGGTTTATGCAAATTGGTAGAAAGAAAGAAAGAAAGAAAGAAAGAAAGAGAAAATAATGCACAGCTCATGGGAAGAAGCAGTACCTGACCTTCCATTGCTGTATTCACTTGTCCATAAGCAATTAATTAATTAAATAATTATTTCCAGGAAATTAAAGTGAATATGGGGGAAAAGTCCCAATGCTGGTCTTTTGATAACACACTTTGTGACATGCAGCCCAGCAGGCACATGACCTAATTGTGACGTCATATCGACATCAATACAATGTCATGATGTTTATGCAACGTCAAATCTACATCGGTGCAATGACATTACACCGAAGTTGATTTGACGTTGCCCTAGCGACGTCTGCCTGTTGGGAGCACTCTTCCGGATTGCCAAAACTGACATTACTCGTTAGAATCGCCTGGTTCTAGCAAGCATCCTCAACCTTTGTTTTGGACAAATATCACACATTTTGGTCAGAAAAATAACTGTTTTTGATATATGAAAGAATGCACTATGTCTCGCTAATGTGATATAGTAATTCTCTAGTTTTTACACCAATGTTGAAATTCGGAAGTTGAAACCATGTTAGTTAGTTGAACAAATGTGTTATATGTCAAAAAAAAAATCCCATAGATTATTAGAAGATTTTTTTTCCAAAGATTTTTAGAAGCAAAAAAACAAAACAAAAAAAAAACAAGAGACATTTTTCTATAAAATCTGTATATCTTTTAGATCCATCTTTAAACTGAGTTATTGTTTGCATCCCCCACGCATCCGGGGTTGGAGAAATGGTGTTTTTATGCAGAGCTGAAACAGACTGAACTTCAGTACTGGTAAACCATGTACAAGGTTTAAGCCTGCCCAGAAAAAGTGGCGTCAGTCGGACCACTCCATATAGGTTTTTTTGTGCGGTAGGGCTTGAGATGTCATTCAGTCTCAACGTTGGGTAAAAGTCAAACAAAATTGTAAGCAGCGTCTCCAAAATGACCTAAATAGTATTGAAGGGGATGTGAAACCTCAATTCAAACGAAAGAACTAAACCATTTTTTATTATGAACAGTGTTATAAAGAGGGTAACTGATTGATTATTGGTTCCATCATGTTAATAAGTCCATGTGAAGAACACCCCTGTAAAAGTCAGTTTATATCACATGAACAAGTCTGTGATTGAAATGAATACCCCCTAAACCCCACGTTTTCCTTATTTCTGCCCAAAGACCTATGTTGTGGGTACTCATTAGAACAACCTCAATGAGCACATTCTATCGAGCACCCATAACCTAAGTTTGTAGAATTATATATGAAATTGGAGATGTGAAAAAATGCGCTGTGTTATCATATTGTATATAGAAAAATGGGGCTTTCAGGGGTATGTCTGATCCAAGATCCAGGTTGTTGGTTCTCGTTAGATCTGCCACAATGAGGTGCTTCTAATGTGCACCCACAACCTATGCCTGGAAAGTATTATATAAATATTAAATCACACTGAAGAGTTTTCGTAAGGCCCACCTGTTCTTGGAAAACTAGGAAAATCATCTTTTAATTTTCGTGTCAACAAGTCCATTAAATTAAAACCTTTGTTGACCGCATTTTCTTAAGAGACAAATGGGGTTTAAAATTGTAAAACAAACAAAAAACATTTTTTTTTCTTAAGTTAGCTAAAAAGTGTAGTAGGAACTTCATCTCAATGAAGCAGTTCAAAAGAGCACAACAAGCAGAATTAAGAAAAAATACTTGTATCATACATTTCCATCAAAATAATCCCAATTTTGACCCTGAAAGAAAGCATTATATCACATGGATGTATTGTGCCCAATTTCCTTCAAATTGAATTATTTGAATAGTACTTCAATGGTTATATTTGCACATTCTATATTATTATTATTGCAAAAATAATTATTCAAGTAAAATGCATTTTGCAGTAAACATTTAAATAAACAAGCTTTTTGTTTTTATTTCTTTTCAATTCAATATTTATAATCTATATATGATATATTGATTATTTCTGTCTGCATAAATCTTGGTCTGCAAGGTAATTGGTCTGCAGATTATACCCTTTGGTCCACTGCAGACCGGTCCACAGTCCAAAGGTCTGCAAGCTTTGGTCTGCAGATTATACCCAACCATTACCTCAGTTGGGTGTGTAGCTAAATTTCGAATTTAGCTAAAAAAAAAAAAGAGAAGTCACTGGATGAGTCCTTAAAACTATTTACAATCTGAATAACAGAGGTATACTAAAATGCATACCTCTGAATTTTAATCTTACACTGTATGGGCTTTGAACTCCTCTGCGGTCTTAGCATTCACCACAGAAGAGGGAAGACTATTCCACTGGGGAATAGTTCCAGGGAAAAGGGAACTTTTCAGGGCATCACTATAGGACTGGTACCTATGGTATTTGTACTGATAAACTGCTAAGAGGATTTAAGCCTGTCCAGGAACCGCAGTGCCAGGCGGACCGTCCATGCTAATAAACCCTATTGGTTTCATTGGGCGACAGGGCTTGAGATGTCATTTCATCTCAATGTCGGGTAAAAGTCCCACAAAATTGGAAGCACTGACTCCAAAGTGACCTTTACAGTGTTGATCGGGACGTCAAACCTCAAATCAAACAAACAAACAAAACCTATGGTATTGCGAGTTGTTTACTTTTGATGCCCTTGTTCGGGTTGAAACTGTCGCAGGGGTCAAGTATTTGTCTTTATTAATGGCCATTGTACCCGAATGTATCTTATAGAAGGTTAAAGAGGACTGCTCACGACGGGCCTCTAGGGATGGCCATTCTAGCTCGTTAAGCATGTCACCGACGCTACTTCTATTGCGCCATCATCGGCAGGACTATCGGGCAGCTGTCCTCTGCACCTTCTCCACCTGCTGAATCTGAGTTTTAATATAGGGATGCCAAATGGGTGATGCATATTCAAGTTGAGGGCAAACCAATGTTTTATATGCAACAACCTTTGTCTGCCTAGGTGCAAAAGCCAAGTTATATCTAAGAAATCCTAAAGTCTAGTTGCTGTTGATGTTATTTCTTAAATGTGTTGACCCCGTGATGGCTCAGTGGTAAGTGCACTTGCCTCTGATGCTAGAGGTCCAGGGTTCGATCCCCGGCAGCGGCGATAAAATTTCGGTGTCCGAACACGCTCCATTGGCATCATTTGCAGGGATGAATGTCGTTGAGTGCACCGTCCTTCGGGTCGGGACGTTGGCTGGAGGCCCCCTGTGCAGGGAGAACCATCCCCTGTGCAGGTTAAAGATCCCTACCGTAATTACATGATTACTGTGTAGGCTTTCATCCTGCAAAACTGGAGTGTATGTAATATACACCTGCGGTAATGGTCAAATGTGACCGACGCAGTATCAGAAGATAGATAGATAGATCAAGATCATCAGTGAGGCCCCCTGTGCAGGGAGAAGCTTTCATGCTGCAAAACATGGAGTGCTTGCAATGTACACCTGCGAGTAATGGTCAAGTGAGATCGATCGCAGTATCAGTAGAAAGAAAGTATGAATGTCATTTCAGAATTTAACTTATCACCAGTAACAATTCTGATACTCAACGAAGTTTCCACGAAAACTAATGACATTATGTACACAATACTAATGTGTCCTGCATTCATTAAATATTAGTGATGCATCACAGATACTGACTAACGAATCATTACTGCTTGCATTCAATATAGTTCTAAACTGAATGGCGCATTTCTCGTATGTTTTTGTTGTGTGTTTTTTTCTGACACCCTGACGTCGCACTTGTTTCACCTCCACTTGTTTCATCACAAGAATATTTTCGTCCCTTTTCGTTTCGCCCCCACCCCCAACCATTCCCCTAGTCCCGCACTGCATGACCTAATAAAAAATTGTAACAGAGCGAGCTGCACATAATCCTCGCGAGAGGGTGCTGCAGGATATATAGATAGATAGATAGATAGATAGGTGACTACCATTCCCCACCTAGTCGTTTCAACCCCACCCCCAACCATTCCCCACCTAGTCGTTTCTACACCATAGTACCCCCCCCCCCCCCCCACACACACACACAAACACACACACACCCAACCCCCAATAATTTACCTCTAGTCGTTTTTATGTAAATTGTATCAGAGAGAGAGAGATAGAGAGGTAATGGCCAAGTTTGACCGACTCAGTATATGAAGATAGATAGATAGAGAGAGAGAGATGGAGAGAGAGAGAGAGAATGTATGAATGACAAAAAGGATGCGTTTGGGATCACTTCGCTAAGGGAAAATGGAATTCTAAAAACAGATGCGCGCGATAAGGCTAATATTTGCAATAAACAGTTTCAATCAGCATTTACGCGTGAAACTGATGGTGAGCTACCATCTAAAGGTGCAAGTTCGTTCCCCTCTATGGGGGACATAACAGTTGACCCCAATGGGGTCGCTAAACTGTTAGGTAAGCTCAAGATACATAAGGCATCTGGGCCCGATGACCTGAATGCCAGGGTACTTAAGGAATGTAGTGCTGAAATATCTCCTGTGTTGGCCTTTATCTTCAATCAATCACTTGCCCAGGGCACTGTACCAGATGACTGGCGACAAGCAAATGTAACCCCGGTCTATAAAAAGGGGGAAAAATATGATGCAGCAAATTATAGACCAGTGTCGCTAACATGCATCTGTTGCAAAACCTTGGAGCATATATTAGTAAGCAACATCAACAAGCACTTAGCCTTTGAGAGCATTCTTGCTGACTGTCAACATGGTTTCCGGAGTCAAAGGTCTTGCGAAACGCAGCTTGTTCAATTTTACCATGACATTGTGAGCAATCTGGATGGGGCCATAAATCGTGGCCACAAACAGACTGACTTGATCATCATGGACTTTGCTAAGGCCTTTGACAAGGTACCTCACAGAAGGCTATTACATAAACTGGAGTACTATGGGATAAGAGGATCCACGCATAGGTTGATTAGCTCATGGCTCTCTGGGCGCTCACAACAAGTTGTACTTGATGGCCAAGCGTCTGATCCAGTCCCTGTCTTATCTGGAGTCCCCCAAGGTTCGGTCCTTGGACCGGTCCTTTTCTTGGTTTTCATTAATGATCTCCCCGACAATATCAGGTCATCGGTCCGTTTGTTTGCTGATGATTGTGTCCTGTATAGGAACATATATTCTCCTTCTGACTGTCTTATTTTACAAGATGACCTGGATCAACTTGCACAGTGGGAGGCCGATTGGCAAATGAAGTTCAATGTGGCCAAATGTCACTCAATGAGAGTGTCACGACACCCTCCGGACAAGCAAATTAAGTTTGACTATACTCTTCACCAGCAAGTTTTGGAGCATGTTCAATCCGCCAAATATCTTGGTATCACCATCACTGACGATCTTGATTGGGGTCAACATATCTCAGAGATTACATCTAAAGCAACTAGGACTTTGGGATTCCTTAGACGGAACTTGGCTTTTGCACCTAGGCAGACAAAGGATGTTGCATATAAAACATTGGTTCGCCCTCAACTCGAATATGCATCACCCATTTGGCACCCCTATGTTAAAACTCAGACTCAGCAGGTGGAGAAGGTGCAGAGGACAGCTGCTCGATGGACCTGCAGGCGATGGCGAAATAGAAGTAGCGTCGGTGACATGCTTAATGAGCTAGAGTGGCCGTCCCTGGAGGCCCGTCGTGAGCAGTCCTCTTTAACCTTCTTCTACAAGATACACTCTGATTCAGTGTCTATTGATAAAGATAGGTACTTGACCCCTGTAACACTGTCGACCCAAACAAGGGCATCAAAATTAAACGACTCACAATATCGTAGATACCAGTCCTATAGTGATGCCCTGAAGAACTCGTTTTTTCCTAGAACTATTCCCCAATGGAATAGTCTTCCCTCCTCTGCGGTGAATGCCAAGTCCGCAGAAGAGTTCAAAGCCCGCACAGTGTAAGATTGGGTCTCAGAGGTATGCGTTTTAGGATACCTCTGTTATGCAGATTGTAAATAGTTTTAAGAACGCACCCAGTGCCTCTCTTTTTTTTTTTTTTTTTTTTTCAGCTAAATTCTAAATTTAGCCACCCAATCAACTGAGGTAATGGCCAGATATGACCGACTCAGTATAAGAAGATAGATAGATAGATAGATAGATAGATAGACAAGTATTGTCCCTGTTTTGATCCCGGTGGGGCGGGTCGTATTTAATTATTTTAGATTTTAGTTGTAATTAATCATATATATATATTTAATTGTTTACTTTAGCAACAACACAAGCTTATCCACTTATATATATTATTTTGCGAATATGTGCCATCTATCTATCTATCTATCTATCTATCTATCTATCTATCTATCTATCTATCTATCTATCTATCTATCTATCTATCTATCTATCTATCTATCTATCTATCTATCTATCTATCTATCTACTGCATCACCCCCTCGCGGGGATTATGTGCAGGTGCGCGTCTGTGCAAAAGTTTCCATAAGAATTGTTAGTGAGGGTGGAATAAAGATGATATGGTTAAAATGTTAGAAGTCAGAGAGCAAGCTGACAGTGAAAGTTAAAAAATAAAACTGCGCACCGGCATTTATGACATTGAATGGCTGACTGTACACACTGCCCTTTTGAAAAGCTCGAAAATGGGCAGTAGTGCATTTGGGATGGCAGCCGATTCCATTGCACGATTGCGAGGGGGTAGAACGAGTATTTATAGTAATATACGCTTGTATGGATCTGACGGTAAACCAGTGGGTGCGAATTATTTTGGGAGATCCGGATGGGGTGCTCGACATACGGTGGCAGGTCAAAGGCTACTAAGCTGTGAATGATTTTATAAAACAGGCAAAGCCGGGACTCACTCCTTCTCTGTTCAAGGGAACGTCAGCCAAGGTGGTTTAACATCTCAGTAACACTTGCTTGTCTGGAGTAGTTGTCAAGTGTCCACAGGCCTGCTCTACGTTGGACCATTTCAATTTTATGGATGTTACTTTGGGTGTAGGGGCTCCAAACAGAGGAGGAATATTCAACTAGGGGGCGCACCAGTGTCTTGTATGCCATTTCACGGATGGCTGGGGATTTTGTTCTGATGCTGCGTTTAATGAACCCCAAGGAACGGCTTGCTGATGAGCATACATTTTTGACGCGGGTGTTGAAGGAAAGGTTGCCACTGATCTCTACGCCCAAATACTTAGAGCCTCCAACCGATTCAAGAATCTGGCCATGCAGCAGGTATTGACTTGGGACAGGGGTTCTAGCACGTGTGACGTGTATGACGACACACTTACTTGGATTGAACTCCATGTCCCATCGTAACTCCCACTCATGAAAGCAATCTAGATCCTGCTGTAATATCTGATCTTGCAGGCTGGAGACTGCCAAGTAGATGGCTGTATCATCAGCGAACAACCAAACCTTTGATCTCGTGTTGTCGGGTAAATCATTAATGTATATCAGAAAAAGTATTGGTCCAAAGACGGAACCCTGAGGGACCTCAGATGTCACAGGCACTGTGGCAGACTTTTCATTCTCAAGAAAACTGTTAGTGTTCTGCCAGAGAGAAATGCCTGTATCCATTTCGGGCTGGGACCTCTGATCCCATAGTTGTGGAGCTTTAGCAGGAGTTTCTGATGGCTGACCTTGTCAAATGCTTTTGAAAAGTCGAGCAAGACAAGGTCAGTTTGGCTACCTACCAAAGAGTTCCTCATTAGAGCTTCAATCAGTGTCACAAGCTGGGTCTCACATGAGCGTTTGCTTCGGAAACCATGCTGCAAGTCGTACAGCAGGTTGCACTGGTCCATGTGAGAAACCACATTGGTAGTGACGATGTGCTCTAGCACCTTACATAAGATGCTAGTCAGTGATATTGGCCTGTACTTTGATGCAAGGCTAGTATCTCTTTTTTGAAAAGGGAACAGACGTATGCAGTGTTCCAGTCTTTAGGTACCCTACCACTATCTAGTGATTGCTGGAATATAACCTGTAGGACAGGTGCAATTATCTGAAACCTTATGGATATTTATGACCTTACCCGACATGTTGTAATTGTCCCGTTCCCGCTACGTAGGCTTGGATCCAGCATTAGTGCTCGATCAAAGAAATATCAAGATTGACAGTATACCACCAAAAATATCTAGTATATCATCAGACAAAAAAAATCTGCGAATCTTAGCATACCCCAAAAAAGTTTACAAATTATGTTGGCTTGCCTTCTGTATAGAAAGCAAAATGTGTTTTAACTAATTTCTGCCTATAATGATTGTATTTAGTAACAAAAGAGCTTTAAGCAGTTTCTAACAGTATAGCTCTGTAATTACTATAAAACAGAAGTAAAGGCAATGGTCAGGAATCGATACAATTAACCCACAGCTCCCATCAGAGACAGAAAGAAACACAAACATGAACTAATTAGACCTTAATAGAAACACCAATAGGACAGTTACCTTCCCACTAAATGGCTGATTGGCTATCCAAAACAAAAAGATATAAGCAATACACACACTCAAAGAAAAAATAAACCGCGACAGAAGAAACACATTGGGACGGTCAGTGAAAACAATTTCACTGGGGGCCTTGAATCGATTTTAAGCAGCCGCAATCCTCGCCCTTACTTCCCCCTGAATTGTTGTGCAGGAAGGAAAATAAAAACAGAATTAAAAAAAGCTTCTGATATGAATGATATAATGTGCCAACAATACGAATTAAGCATTTAAAGCAAAAATATATAAATAATAATAATAATAATAATAATAATAATAATAATAATAATATTGTTTGTTTGATTTGAGGTTTAACGTCCATATCAACACTGTAAAGGTCATTTTGGAGACGTTGCTTCCAATTTTGTGGGACTTTTACCCGACACTGAGATGAAATGACATCTCAAGCCCTGTCGCCCAATGAAACCAATAGGGTTTATAAGCATGGACTCGCACCGCTTCGCCTGGGCAGGCTTCCAGGGCTGTTCTTCTGTGGCGGTTTATTTATGGTGTTGTTTGTTGCTTGCTGTGTGTGTCGCTTGTGTCTTTTTGTTTTGGATGGCCATATGGCCATTTCGTGGGAAAGTAACTGTCCTTATGGCCTTCCTTTGTTTGGGTTTCCATTATGGTTTGGTCGCTTAATGTTTGTGTTTCTTTCCCTTTGGTGTCTTTGATGGGTGGAGTAAGTTAATTGTATCGATTCCTGATCTTTGTTTTACTTCTGCTTTTTAGATCCTCTAAGAGGGTTACCAGTACTCGTGTGCGGGTCGGTTTCAGCTCTACGTGGGAGCATCATCTTTCTGCAAGCCCCGATGAACGGGGGCCGTTAATAATAATAATAATACCAAAGATATTTGATAGCCCCAAAATATATTCAGGTTTAGAAGTGACCCCCCTCCCTCCCCCCCCCCCCCCCCCCCCAAAAAAAAAAAAAAATCTGCTAAATGACTAGACCCATCAGAATACCAGCTTTTTCCTAAAACCCCCAAGATACTAAAATTCAAAATTTTGAATCCCAAAAATAGTCCCAGCCTATGTAGCAGGCAAAGTTCAGAGTGCCCCTCTAGGGTTTTGTCACATTGTTTAGTAAGCACACGATGTTCACGAAATTAATGCGATTAATTGTTAGGTGTGAAAACACGTGCTCTATGCAAAGTTAAACTTCTTTAATTATCTGTTTATCTTTAACAGTGTCGGCGAACAACATTTCAAAAAGGTAAAATTGCCATAATTGGTTTATCTTTTGTTTCCAACCGGCCCCGATAGCTCAGTTGGTAGAGTGTCCGCTCCGGGGAACGGGAGGTCTCGGGTTCGATCCCGGGCCGCGACATACCAAAGTCGTTAAAAATGGTACTAGCTGCTCCTCGTTTGGCACTCAGATTTACGGGGTAGAGCTAGGACTGGTCGATCCAGTGTCAGGATAATGTAACTGGGTGTGGTATCATGTAATGTGTCTGGGACATGATACTTCAGTGAGGCAGCACTATAAACGTGAGCATTGGGCTCCCTGTCGCAACCAGACACCGTCGTGATATGACTGAAAAATTGTTGAAAGCGACGTTAACCCCGAATTCACACACACACACACACACACACACACACACACAAACACACATCTTTTGTTTCAAGAAAACCTTTCCAACACTGACGTCAGGGCTATTTTAGCTTCGCCCGAAAGTCTGTTTTATTCATTGCATGTCAGAAAGAAGTAGATGGCCCCCGCCAGATCTATGTGAACGATGGCAACATCGACTTTGCGGGACAGATAAGCCTTATTTATAGTTTGTTTTGCTTATTGTACTCACTGTTTTAGGTATGACATTTTTCAGTCCGTTAAACATAGTATCCGTGAAGCTACAGTTTTGTTATCATTTATTTATTTATTACCCATTACCATAACACACCCGTACGACAAAGTGCTTTTTTTTCAGATCTCCAAAATCTTTTCTTATTTATACTGCAAACATGGGTCGTGGGTGCTCGTTAGAACCGCCTCATGGATGTGGTTCCAGCGAGTACGCACAAACTATGTCTTAGAGCGGAAATAAGAAAAATAACGTATACCTCCGTAAACCCGAGTTTTCTCAAAATAAAGTTGGGTTTAGTGGGGTGTTCACATTTCAAATGGTGCATTACAGATTATACGTTTAGTTCCAGGTCGAAAGGAATATTGGTCAAGCTACATGTTCGTGTTTTATTTATTTATTTATTTATTTACTTATTTACCCCCCCCCCCCCCCCACACACACACACCGGAGGGGAGGGAACACGTTGTTTTTGGTGCAGATCCCGTTTGCGTCGGCGTCAGCGTCAACATCGGCGTAACCTGTTTGAAGCACTTATGGATGGATTCTGACCAAACTTGTATAGTTACATCATTACGATAGGGGGGGGGGGGATAGTCATTAGGTTATGATGATATTGACCTTCCTTTCAAGGTCGCAGCGCCCCCCAACAGACATTTTTGGGCAAGAAATGACTTGTCTTCACTCTAACTCATTAACGAATTGATTAATCTTAGTCAAACTTGGCACAATATATTATTACACAACATACCGCAGATTTGTTTAGATTTTGGTGACCTTAACCTTTTTTCAAGGTCACAGGCTCTCCAGAACAGTCAATTTTGGGCCAACAATGGCATGTTAGCACTCTATCTCATTAACGAATTGATTAATTTTATAAACTTAGTGCAATATATCATTACAACATATCGCAGATTTGATTAGGTTTTTGGTGACCTTGACCTTTTTCAAGGTCACGCCACCCTCTATCTCATTAACGAATTGATTAATTTTAGTAAAACTTAGTGCAATATATCATTACAACATACCGCAGATTTGATTATACTTTGGTGACCTTTATGCAAGGTCACAGGCCCCCAAAACAATCAATTTTAGGCCAAAAATGGCTTGTCTGCACTCTATTCGTTAACGAATTGATTAATTCTATTCAAACTTGGTAAATATATCATTACAACATACCGCAGATTTGATTAGATTTTGGTGACCTTGGCCCTTTTTCAAGGCCACAGCCCCCCCCCCCCACACACACACACACACACACACACGCGCACACAAAAACCAGTTAATTTTGGGTCAAAAATGGCTTGTCTGCAACATATCTCATTAACGAATTGATTAATTTCAATCAAACTTGTTACAATATATCATTACAACATAACGCATATTCGATTAGGTCACCTATTTTTCAAGGTCATAGCCCCACCCCCCAAAAAGTCAATTTTGGGCCAAAAATGGCTTGTCTGCCTTCTAAAGTCAAGGGCTTCCGAAACCTGTTGTTTTGGTACCAGAAAATGGCTATTCTGCACCTTATACCATTTAAGAATTGATGAATGTTGGTCAAACTCGGTACAATATTTAATTACAGTTTACCAAATTTGATTAGATTCTGGTGATCTGACCTTTTTAATGAATGTATTTGTTTAATGTCACAGGTTCCCGAAAACTGTCAGTTTTTGGCCAAAAATGGCTTGTTTGCAGCTTACATTTTGGTGACTTTAACCTAGTTATTAAAGTCAAATGGGTGTTTAAGATACGCCTATTGAAATATATTGAAAATTTTACGCCCCAAAAATGAAAAATTACAGATAAAAACTTCCGATATTTTTCATATTTCTGCAGAAAAAATAAATTGTGGGTGAGGTGCTTCTAACACAACTATGTGTTTGAGCAAAAATAATGCATACCATCGTAAACGCCAGTTTTGCTATACAAAAGTGGGGTTTCAGGGGATCAGAATTACATAGACATGCTTTCGTGATTTGATATGGCGTTTAGTTCATTGTAACTGCAGATTCAGACATTTCATGTTTTCAGGTCAAACGAAGTATACCAGTGAAGCACTGAGTTTATAGAGTTTATTTGGTTGTTTTGATCGATTACGGTGAAATAATTCACAAGTGTTCTAAGGTTTCCGAGTAAAAAACGAGTGAGCCTTAGAACACGAAAGCCTTAGAACACGAGTGAATTATTTCTCCGTATTCAATCAAACAACAAAATAAACTGTTTAATACATTTCCATTCATGTTTTACTTTTGAATTTTCAAATTCAACCATTCTGATTCGCAACCAAAATAGTTCCAGTCAGGGTACGGTTTTCAGGAGGCGTGGTTTATTTTTAAAATCAGCCGCCATCTTGTTTTCATTTCAATGCAAAAATCATCCTGTCCTTGAAATACAGATATACAAATGTCATGAAATTGGAACTGTATTTTAAAGAAAATAATACTTTATCATCGTGTTGCTGGTCTCTCCTCGAAAACGTCAATTGGGCGCGAAAATTGAAGTCTAATTTCTATGATTTATCAGATTTTTCCGCCAAACATCAATTATTGTTATTGTTGTTACCAACGACGTCAGCAACGTCGCCTAGCAATTATGACGTTTAAACGTTCGAAAATCAGAAATGAAATAATTCACTGTTGAGCGATTGTCGGTTTTTCTTTCACTGAGAAAAATAGGTAAGTCATTGTTAGAAATGTAATAATCCATTTTATCTTATGACGTCGCGTCTATGAATGTGATAATGCCATGTAATAAATTCGATAATCCACTAGTGGATTAAATATGCAAATTAGCTAAATACGCCCCGTAACGTTACATGTATGACGTCCTTAACGACGTTGCGTTTACTAAAGGCGGAATATTGATATTTTTGTTAAGGTCAAGAATACGTACATGGGCTCTCCCATACATTTTTTTTTAATTTTGCATACGAGTAGAACTAAACATGTTACATCAAAAATGCAAGAAAAAATATAGGTCACCAGCTTCGTTTAGGCGCTAGAACCGCTTGAAAATCTTAATCGTTTCTATAGAGGGCAACGGGAATCCGAAAAAAAAAAATCGCCGAAATTTCCATTTTAATTTCATGTAACAAATTAACTGGCCCATAGACTTTTTTCAAAAACTAATAATTCATGACAATGCTATTTCTGATCATAACAAGCTGAAAAAGTCCTTGACTACCAGGTTAGTTTTCGAAGTACAGCCAGATAAAGAAGAGTGGGGGTCTACGTTTTCTGACGTTATTTATAGGCGACGTTACAGTTTCTTACCGGCAACGTCAATTGGCGCACCAAAACATTATTTCTAGCGCGATTTTTCTTGAAACGTACGAACTTATGAATATTTAGTTTACCTAGTTTATCGAGATTATCGCATGGTTTTGGACTGCAGAATGCCAAATATTAATTCAAAATACAAAATGCTGTTAGCAGGATGAGTTCTGGTGTTGAATGATCTATGCATCCAGAACGTATACAAAAGTGGTCCTCCGAGGTCTAGTGGCTAGGACCCTGACTCTTAATCATTAGCTGTCTCATCGCTGTGGTTCGAGCCTCGCTCGGGTGAGACGACATTTTCTGCAACGGAAGATAATATGGGTTTTATCCGGTACTCCGTTTTGCGCCGACCACTGGTGAACGTTCGATTCAAATTAATTGAACTTATTTTGAATGGGCCGTAAAACAAAAACAAAATCGAGCAAAATATGCGTCTTCATACACGAGCGCCCGGTAAAGACTCAGACCAGCTTGCTCATTCATGATGTCCAGTCAGCTGCTTCGCTGTGTGCTATATGGATGACGTTGACTCAAAACGTCTTCACACAGCTTGCCACAGCTCATTTATGCCACTGCGCAATTCAAAATAAATAGATCTTATTATTTTTTTGTTTACGGCCCTTTCAATTTTTTTTACTTATATCGAGGTAGGCGAAAATTCTGAGTACCTTGAATAAAACCACCTGACCTTTCCTTGCATAACTTGACATCTCACAAAAGACCCGAGCCAGACTCGAACCCCAGCGGTGAGACACCTAATGGTTACGAGTCAGCGCAAGTGGATTTTGTGGTACACGCTGTTTGATTTGGGCGATCGAATCGATAAATCAATAAGGAGAGCAGTACGACCCGCCAATGTTTTGCTCTATAATCAAGCGGTTTTTCCCCTTTATTGGTTTTGAAGAAACGTCTTTTTATTTTATTCCTTCTTTCCAGTCTTTTCCTGAAAATTCTTCTGTTTCAGTCTGTTTCTCCCTCACTAAATTAAGCATAATTATTGTCTTTAGCGGTCGCCAAGATATATTTTCTGGTTTTCACATATGATCCGATTAAAAGCCTTTTTTGTCTGCATTTTTATTTACAGTACTAACGGCGATGCACGCCGAAATTTTGACGGTGACGTTGTAACGTCCTTCGCAACGCGCGTAAATTATTGCGCCATTCATTTACGTATTCTTAACCTTAAAAAATCGTGAATAAAATGCGTTTTAAATACCATTAGATAAATAGAATCTTGCATTCGTGCTCATGTATTATTAAATTTATTAAACTCGTTGAAAAGGGATAAAATGCTCGGCAAATCCTCGCATTTTATCCCCTTTCCTCATGTCGTTTAATAAATTCAATAATACATGGACACTCATGTAAGATCTTCTATAGTCATGCTATTAGTCATATCTATCATATGATTTATTAACACAAGATGTTCTGACTTCATTGAACAGGGATTTTTACCCGAACGATAATTCTAGATATCTTTATAAATACAGTAGAACTTCAATGGATCGAACACCTTGGGAACCTCTCAAATCTGTTCGAGACAGGGGGAGTTCGAGCCACTGAGGGTGATTGCTATGACGCATAATGAGATACTTTTGTACATCTTTTTCGGTATTCTATAATGAAAATGTATGCTGTGTATACTCATTAGAATCGCCTCAATGAGGCGATTCTAATGAGTACACACAGCAAACATTTGTAATATAAAAGACGAAAATCTTCTAAATTACCCCGCCTATTTCGTATATTGAGGGTTCCCCTAGGGGCTTGGGAACGTGTTCGACACAGCCATGGTCAACGAGCCATCGGTGTTCGAGCCATCGAAGTTCCACTGTACAGCTTACAATCGTCAAGTTAACAAGCCCCAGTAAACCTCATTTTATATGGAGGGAGGTCAGGTTTACACGGGTAAACATTATTTTCTTTATTTCTGCTCGAAAATTCACAGTAATTTGCATAGATGTGTTAACGGAATGTCGCGTTTCTTACCAAAATGTATCAATATGTATGTTGCAGTACTTTGCGGAAAGAAGGGGAGATCTAACCTTAAAATATCCTTAGGCTGACGTGACATGGCGATAAAGCAAACAGGAAATAGGTTCCGTAAAAGAGCAATCATTTGGAAACAAGGAATGAATGGAGTGTTCAAGTTTTTCCTGACCAGACTAGCTTGGTTAGGCCTCATCCCGGTGTCTCTCAGACTGTTCTGTCTGAACGGATACAGTCTTTGCTGAGCGCAGCGGTCAAAGCTAAGCCTATACATCATTTGACGGACTTCATTTTTTTTATCAATTCACCCACAGTTACTAATGCGCCTGCTATTGTCCACGTGGCTTTCGCCGACAATGTACAAAATCTACGATACTGTTATATGGGCCCCGCCAAGCGATTTTGGTACTTATCGCCTGTGCGAGCAGCGAAGGTTCAGGCGAGCCTGCGCATCCGCGCAGTCTCGCCAGAACCTTCGCTGCTCGCTCATACAAGCAGTGAATCAAGAGGAACCTTCAGACAGAAAGCCATATCCATGGCCCCTCTGAATGACTGGGCATGCGCAGTTAAAATTTGTAATGACGGAATGCTCGAAGTAACAAATTCGCTTGGCGGGGCTCATACATAATATCGCTATTCTTGTCGCTGTGACATCAGAGCACAGTGTAAAGGAGGGGTTGGCTCTCTGTTAAACAAAGACTGCTAGACACTGTAGACCTCGCCCAGAGGTTATACTTTTTTATGCTCAATTCAGCTAAGCATGAAATTTGTAATGCCCATAGTTATTAAAATACAAAAATCCGCATTTTACTCTGCACAGATCAGCCCAGAATGTCACTTATCATTCTCATAAATTTTAAAATGCCAGTATTTGTTGGCAGAAAAAAATTCATGCTCAAGTGAGTTGAACATGAAACAATTTTTTATAACATCGGGTCCAGGTCCGATACCACGGAATGCGGCATCAGGGTCTTCACTGTTTGTTGAAACACAGGAACTTATACGAAACAATCAAATCCATTCTCCCAGCCTAGATTCAGACACAATCGACCCACCAGTGCTGTCAGTGCTTTGATTGACAGGTAAGCCCAGATCAAGGGAGAAAAGAGAGATAGTAGAGCGACATACAGGAAAGGGGAAAATGATTGAAAGTTAAGAAACGGAAGAAATTAAAAAATGCTCCCTTTGTTTGACGCCCGGTAACTTACTAAGCCACCTCAAAAGGACTTCAAAAATAGGTAAAATAATAAAACGTGCAGCCGCAGGTGTCCCTGTTGAAATAGGGTTTACCCGGGGTTGGCGTTACATAGACTTTTTGACATGCGCAATAGTTGGCTCATGAATTCCCTATTAACTTGACAATTAAGTCGATACAAGAGAAAAGGGCCACTGGCATTCTTCGATTTATTTTCTTTAAATGTGAGCTCGCAGCCAACTATAAGGATTAATCGCAAGACTTTTTGTATGAAACGACAACAAAGTCTGTTCTACATGCCTACGTACAGCAAAGACTCAGGCGAGCCTGCGCTTATGCGTAGGCTCGCCTGAGCTTTTGTTGTTCGCCTATGCGATAAATAGACCTTTACCCGTGAGCTGGCTCAATTTAATATTTTATTGCTAAATTCAATACCCCTATTGTTTTTAGGCGTCATTTTAGACGATTTTTTAAACTAAATTTTTGAATGCCAACGGAGCACGATAAAGACATATTCACTATAGCTGAGGCACAACAAAGCCTACTAGATACAACGTAAGAATGTAAAAGTACACTGAAGGAGGCCACGCCGCATCACCACAGTTTAATCAGTGCCTTCAACATCTCTCTATATCTATCATAAGGTATAATTGTTCTCGCGCGAACATGTTCATGACCAGACTACATGGATGCATAGGCTGTTCTATGCCTTCGCTGTTTGTTTCTGTCACCTTTTAGGGTTTGCAATGCCCCGGCTAAACTATATACTGTAGCAATTTAAAAAGTGAAAAACATACATACAAATGCCAAACCAACATGTAATGTTCTTTCTTAAAGAGTTTTGTTCAGAGAGATACACCCGGAACATAAGTAAATTCGGAGATATCCTGTAAAAGTGGCAGTATGAACATTAGAAACCAAAATTAAACATAAATTTTATGAAATACAATTTGGAGTCCAACAATCGTTTCTCATTGCATTGAATCAAGGGCGAGGCAGCAACGCAACTTTTGAACAAATAAATAATAGGAAACTTTCTTTATTTTCTATGTTTTAAGATTGATATAAAGATACTAGCATTTAATCACTGACAGTATTTGAGTGAAGATGGATACATCTTTAGCACTTACAGAAATGAATACTATAACGCGGAAAAATTCAATCGAAACAAGTGCTGACGCTGAAGTCAGTCATAAGAAGAAACTGAAAATAAACCGTTTTCTTACAAGAGCAGTATCACTTCGAAAGCGAGCAACTGATGACCGAATAAAAAGTGAAAGAAGCAGTCAAAGCAATTTTAGCAATAAAGTTGATTACCCATGTGGCCCTTGCGTAAGAGAGAAGAAACTCATTGAATCAACTAGCTTCTGCAAGGATTGTAATGAGAGACTCTGCCAGCAGTGTGTGCAGTTTCATAAGAAGTTCCAAGTTCTCAGAACGCATGCTATCGTAAATATTGTAGAACATCTGGCAGTAAAAGAGGCAAAGAAAGCTGAAAAGAAACTGGTTCATAAGGTTGATGTTAGATGTAAACAACATCATGGAAAATTAATAGAACTGTACTGCCCAGAACACGATGAAGTGGGGTGTAAAGTCTGCATGGCTATCAACCATAAAACTTGTGAAAAATCTGAATATGTAGTTGATAAATGTGAAGGTGTGTCACACGGAACTGAACTGATGGCCGTCAAGAAAGACCTTCATAGTGTGAGGATTCAGGTTGCGGATCTTAAGGTACAGCGAAAGGATGATCTGAAGCGTTTAACAAAAGAAAAAGACAATATTTTACAAACGCTTCAAGAATTTCGAAAAACTGTTAATGAAATTTTAGACAAGTTAGAGAAAGAAGTTAAGCAAAAACTGCACGCGAAATTTGACCAAGATTCAGCTGTAATCAAGACTGATATTACTAAGTGTGAGGAAATGGTTGCAAAAACGGATGGCTTATTGGAAAAACTAAGAACTGGACCTGAAGCACATGTATTTGTACATATGAAAGCAGATGCACGGAGTAATTTACGTGCAGGTGAAAAAGTGGCCACAACTGTAATGGGCCACTTAGGTCGTGAGGGAGTGCATTACACTATTGACGAAGAAGTTAAAAGCTGGTTCAGAGAACTGACGTCGCTTGGCCGGTTTGATCATGAACTTGGAAGTTATACTGGCGTTTTGGTAGGGGACTTTGAACTTACGTTAGAAACTGACGTAGCGAAGACGGAGTGCATCTATAACGGATCAGCATCTGTGCCAGACAACCGGTCTTATAAGGGGCGCACCGTAGTAACTGACTGGAAAAATAAGCGACTGAAACTTTTAGATAAATCCTACAGGGTAATTGCCCACTGCGATGTTACCGGTGTTCCATATGGTGTCTGCAGTGTTGACTCTGGTCAAATAATAACCAGCTTAAGAGATGACAAAGTGATCCAGTTTATTTCAGTGGATTACAAATTGAGGCCGGGAAGAAAATTTAAAATCGACGAATTTTGTCGAGGAATCGCATTCCATGACGAGGAGATTTATGTTGCGTGTGGAGGTGGTGCTGGTGAAGACAAAGGTCAACTGCGCGTATACAACATGACTGGTGAATTTGTGCGAGTAATCGACGAAGATATCCACGGTAAACCTATTTTCTCTTCTCCAAAAGATATTGCAATAAATAACGAAGGAACTAGAATATATGTATCTGACAGAGACCGAGGCGTTATCGCTGTAAGCAAGAGTGGAAAGGTTAAATATGTTTTTAAAGATCCAGCACTTAAAACTGCCTTTGGAATATGTACCAACGAAAAGGATGAGTTATTTGTAACTGGATATGATTCTAATAATGTCATACATGTTGGCCCAAATGGCAAGATTTTGGGCGAAGTTCTCACCGCTTCGGATGGGATTGTCAAACCAATATCTATGTGTTGTCATGAAAATCCAATATCAAGATTGTTGATAACAACAGAACTAAGTAGTGCTTTGCATGTTTATGAATTGTTAGACAATTGATTCTATTACACATGCCGTCTGATTGGATAACCTAAAATTTGCGAGGATGTATTCTGCAGAAACCTTTTACCACGTAAAGTCGCCTGTCATTTGGTGACATTCGGTTTTATGATGCTGACAGCTCATACTGTTTTTGACAAAAAGTACAATTTTTAAATCTTACAAATTCATAAGTGCATTAGAATGGGATAACAGCATTAAAAATTGTCATTCAGGGAGGTAAACCATCCTTTTTACTGTCGCAAATTACGTTTTACCTCTCCACTAACTCGTTTCCATAAAAGGAAATTTCTGTTCATAAAACTGCCGATTTACTTGTCCAAATGGCAATTATGATTTTACCACCTAACGGGCTCCGCTACTTATTTTTTAGCAAAAATATAAGTATAGACTCTCGCCATAGTGTTTTTGCTGTAAATTTTTACAGCTTACAAATAAATAAGTGTATTAGAAAGAGGGTTGGTAAAGCATTAAAATTGTCATGTTTGGGTGATAAATCATCCTTTTACGATGGCAAAATTACGTTTTAAGGCTCCGCTAACTCGACCGTCGCCATAAAAGGAAAAGTTCCCATTCATCTCCCCGAATGACGGCACTGTTGAATACAATTATCCCCTAAATTTGGATATGAACGAACAGAATAATATTGAGCGCTCAACGTGATTTTTGCTACATTTTATGACTCGTGAGAATGCAACACATTCGAACTCCCTTCGGGACTATGAAAATTAAATTTGTTCAAAGTACAGTCGAACTTCAATAACTCGAACACCTCTGGGACCATGAAACTTTGTTCGAGATAGGAGTAGTTCGAATTACTGTGGTTTACCCATAGTGCCAGCTTATGAGGCATAATGAGGATTGCTTGAGACTATCTTAACGATCTTCCATAAAATAAAGGTATGTTGTGCATACTCATTAGAATCGCCTCATTGAGGCGATTCTAATGAGTACACACAACATATCTTTTAAAGAATAATTCAGAATAAAAAAAGCATATATTGTCCAAAATATATTGATGTCTGGAGCATTGGGAAGGGAACGAAAGGGACTTTATAACAAGTTCGAATTAGCCATGGCAAACGAACTATCCGTGTTCGAGTTACGGAAATGTCACTGTAGTTGGAATTACTGATGGTTAGTCATAGCGCCATGACATGAGGCATAAAGGGGAACAATAAAGGATATCTTTACTATCCTCTAATTAAGTGTGTATACTCATTAGAATCGCCTCATTGATTAATGAGAGAACACGCAATACATAGTATACGCAACATGCCTTTTAGAGGTAGAACCAAGAAAATGAAATTTTCGTACGTTTGAAAGAAATGAATTAGTCGAAAATTGATTTCCCTTGATTGGGTTTTCTCCGATAGGTGCCTTTGCCCAGTCCGATAGGTGGCCTTAAAGTAAGTCCACGAGATTTTCAAGTCATTCAGCTTTGGGAATGACCTACAAACGGATGTGTCTTTTTTATGATAATGTGCATGATAGTGTAAGTGGTTTTCAAGTCCAAAAGAATGTTGCTAATATATAACCATATGTTAATATAATATGTTTGGCGGTCGGTACACCAAATCATTCCTTGTTTTTGGTTAATAGAAGTAGAGGCAATGATCAGGAATCGATACAATCAACCCACAGCTCCCATCAGAGACACCAAAGAGAAAGAAACACAAACATGAAGCAACAGACCCCAACGGAAACACCAACAGCGGAAGGTCAAAAGGACAGTTACTTTCCCACAAAATGGCCATAACGCTATCCAAAATAGAATACTATAAGCGATACAAACATCCAAAGACAAACCATAAGAAAAAAAAACCGCGACAGGAGAACCGCCTTGGAACGGTCAGCGGAAACGAATTCCACAGGGGTGGGGGGCTTAAATCGATTTTAAATGGCCACAATCCTCGCCCTTACTTCCGTCGCGATTAAGATTAAGATTGCAACGGAGAGGTTTGAGCAAGGCAAACCTACTAAAATACCCATATACAGCAGAACTTGATGGCTCGAACATCGATGGCTCGTTTATCATGGCAGAGTCGAACCCGTTCTTGAGTCCCTAAGAAATGTCTCGACATAAGAAATAGTTAGGGATAATATAGGAGATCTTATTATCTTGCAAATAAATTCTGTATGTACTCATTAGAATCGTCTAGATTAAGCGATTCTAATGAGTACACACAGCATACAATTATAGTAGTGATTATAGAACACGGAAAAGATGTCCCAGAATTATTCCCGTTATGCCTTCTAGCAGTAACCCTCAGTGTCTGGAACTATCCCTGTCTCGAACAGATTTTCGAGGTCCCAGAGGGGTTCAGTGTCCAAGCCATCCCATCTGGCACACGTCGCCAGGGCAACGTCAAATCAACGTCGGTGCAACATCATGACGTTGCACCGATGTTGATGTGACGTTGCATAAATGCCATGACGTTGCACCAACGTTGATATGACGTCACAGTTACGTCATGTTCCGCTGGGATTGAAGTTCGACTGTATACGGATATCTGGAGTCACTGGAAAAAACCCTCTATAAAGACTCAAGAGTAAGCTTGAATTAGCCACGGTAATCGAGTTATCCGTGTAAGTGAAGTTTTACTGTATACATGTATTCAATATGAGCCACGTTACCTGAAAACAGTTCTCCGGGTTTTGCGACAAGGTATGACAAACCTACTGTTACAACAAGGTTAAAATGTTTAGATGCAGAACCTGGAGTTGCTGCACTATTCCAGAAGCGAACACTAAGGTGTTGACCAGACTCCGCGGATGCGCAGAATGGTCTAAACCTTGGTTGTTCACAAATAGCAAAACCCGCAATGCTGCATTTATATGTTCGAGTTTTTGATTACCTAACTCTTTAAGGTCACTAATACTATTCTTTAATACTTCTACACATTAATTCTAACACGAGTTGCTTACAAGATCCATTAATGCCCCCGTCTATCGGGACTTGAAGAAATAGATGGGCTGCATAAAGCTTCCAGGCAGAGCTGAAATCGACCTCACACAAGTACTGGTAAACCCCATGGAGGATTTAAACCTGCCCAGGAAAAGCAGTGCGAGTCGGACCGCCCATGCTTATAAACCCTATTGGTTTCATTGGGCTACAGGGCTTGAGATGTCATTTCATCTCAATGTCGGGTAAAAGTCCCAAAAATTGGAAGCGACGTCTCCAAAATGACATATACAGTGTTGACGGGGACGTTAAACCTCAAATCAAACAAAACATGATCTATTAATTGAACTGTGTATTTTCCTTGTAGTTCAGTAAGCGAAAAGAATTTGTATCTCACATTTATTGACTGCAATTAAACGGTTTTGTTTTTCCATAGACACTTTGTGGAAAAAATAAGACTGGATCTGATTGTTTTGGGTACAATATTAAAAAGAAATTTTGAGGGGTATTATGAGGGTGCGTAAGGAATATAGTGGACTCAGTACCATTGGCGTTTTTGTGTGGGAAGTTGTGTTTCAAACTTGCCAACATGTACATTGTGCTTTATCCTGACTTTGGAAAGAAGCAATACAATATGCTTACTCAAAAGTTGTAGCACTTTAGTCACAAAGATAAATATATAGCTGCCAACAAGATATCGTTTTATTGTAATATTTCAGTTATTTGTTTCAAATGAAGTTTATCTGTCGCGCTTTATTTTTGTTATGGTTTGTCTTTGGGTGTTTGTGTCGCTTATATAATTTTTGTTTTGGATAGCCAGTTGGCCATTTTGTGGGAAAGTAACTGTCCTTTTGGCTTTCCGCTATTGATGTTTCCATTAGGGTCTGTTGTTTCATGTTTGTGTTTCTTTCCCTTTGGTGTCTCTGGTGGGAGCTGTTGGTTAATTGTATCGAATCCTGGTCATTGCCTTCACTTCTATTTTTATAACAGTTAATTGAAAGGGACTAAAAACAATTTGCTATTTACCCAAAGTTAGAAATAATGTCGTAATGTCCAGGATAATTGAAAGGGACTAAAAACAATTTGCTATTCACCCAAAGTTAGAAATAATGTCGTAATGTCCACGATAAAATTTTGAAAACGTTTTGCGCAGTTTATGATACCGATAGCCTTGTTTTAGAAGTTTAGCTGTTAAAATTATGTTGCAGTCATTAAATTCATCAACAAAACAGAAAACAAATCTGCAACAAGGGGAGCACATTTTGTACCTATCGGATTACCAACTACTTCACTTCTATTTTGTCTAAATAATTGAGATCCAAACCTTATATAGATATTATCCAATAAAAAGGAAAGTGCCTCACAAACCGCTTGGCATGTCCAATATTCATTACAATTATTGTCATCTCAAGAAGCAAAATAAGCATTTCTATCACAGACGCTTTTCGCGAAGAAAAATAGTTTCAATTAAAGTAAATCGTTTTTCTTTAATTAGATCATGAGGTAAATTTGTGTAAATAGTAGAAAAATTGTACGCCGGCAAACTCGATCCACGAAAATCTCTTGCTTTCAGTTTATTCAAAACTTCACTAGAATTTTTATAGACAAAAACATGTTAATGCCAGAATTTTCGTAAGCCTTTTCACAGTATCTGGCTCCAAGGTTTTTAAAAGCTGTTAAACAAAGCGTAAGTAATTTAGTAAGTTCGGTTGTCGTACAAGAACTAGAATTGGCTATAAACTTTATATATATATTCAGATTTCCAGGCTGGAAGTGCCTATGTGGAAAGGCTCAAATGCATATTTAAATAAAACCGAGATTACCATAATATTCAGAGCTTGGGTTAATTGTACACATAGCGATTCCTGATCATTTCCTCCACTTCTATTTTTATAAGGATATTTGTGAAGCTTCGGTAACCAGTATGATGTAGGAAGTTTTTCTTGGTCTTCCGTTATACTAACATTGAAACTTGGTATGCGTTGAAGATGTTCTTTGACGATAGTAGTTTCATCTTCAGGAATCTGAACGTAGGTCTTAGTACTACCAAGTTCTTGTCTGATAGTATTTACGTGGTGCAGCCGACAAACTAGTTTAGCAGTTAACAATTTATTACGAGTGTTGAAGTCAGTTACATGACTATTAATGTTGTACGACAGACTGCGTGCATGGTAGTCAACCCAATCACGGTTGACAACTTCGCTTCCCTCTTTAATTTCACTCCGGTGCGTTAGGCCTCAGATTCTATGATGGTTCCAGCGAAAAGGCTTACTGAGAATTAGAATTTAATTTTATGTAATGTTGGTTGATTCCTGATGCTCTGTCTCTGGTAGGGCCAATGGGAGTCAAACGGTTGGTTTTCTTTTTATCCAGAATTTCAGTGGTTTCTTGCTGTCGAGTCCTCACCGTTGTTTCATCTCTGTGGTTGTTTGATTTTGTGTTCTCGGAGATGTTGCACTGATGAGGAGGCCTTCATGAGGACTGAACAAATTATTTATCTAAATCGCGACTGAAGTAAGGGCTAGAATTGCGGCCGCGTAAAATCGATTTACGCCGCCCCCCCCCCCCCTCCCACTCCCCCGAGTGAAATTCTTTTCGCTGGCCGTTCCAAGGCGGTTCTGCTGTCGCGGTTTATTGTGTTATGGTTTGTGTCTATCGCTTACATCTTTTTGTTTTGGATAGCTAATTGGCCATTTTGTTGGAAAGTAACTGTCCTTTTGGTTTTCCGCTATTAATGTTTCTATTAAGGTCTAGTTATTTCATGTTTGTGTTTCTTTCCACTGTGTGTCTCTGATGGGAGCTCTGGGTTAATTGTATCGATTCCTGATCATTGCCTTCACTTCTATTTTCCATTATATTCAGATTTACCAGCTGGAAGTGCGTATATGGAGTGGCTTAAATAGATATTCTTTAGTTTAATAAATCCGAGACTACCAATATATTCAGCCCAGCTGGCAGTGCATATATGGGGTGGCTCAAATGAACATTCATTAGTTTAGTAAACACGAGGCTCACATTTTGTTTTGATTTTCCCAGCTGGATGTGAGTATTTGGAGTGGGTCAAATGCATATTCTGTATTTTATTCCGATTTTCCCAGCTGGTAATGAGTACGTGGAGTGGAAATGAATATTCTATAGTTTTATAAATCCACGACTTCCATTTTATTCCGATTTTCCAATCTGGAAGTGAGTACATGGAGAGGCTCAAATGTATAAATTTAGTTTTATAAAACCAGGACTACGATTTTAGCTGACAGTGAGTACGTAGAGTATTCTGTAGTTTAATAAAACCAAGATTCCCATTTTATTCCGTTTTTCCGATCTGGAGGTGAGTACGTGGAATGGCTAAAAAAAAGAGAATATTCTGTAGTTTTATAAAACCAAGACTCCCATTTTATTCCGATTATCCCATCTGGAAGTGAGCATGTGGAGTATCTGAAATGAATATTCTGTAGTTTTACAAAACCAAGACTCCCATTGTATTCCGAGTTTCCCAACTGGAAGTGAATATACGTGGAGTGGCTGGAATGAATATTCTGTAGTTTTATCAAACCAAGATTCCCATTTTTCCCATTTCCAACCTGAAAGTGAGTACATGGAGTGGCTTAAAAATGCATGTTCTGTAGTTTAATAAAACCGAAACACCCATTTCATTCCGATTTTCCCATCTGAAATTGAATACATTAGGTGGCTGAAAAAAAATGAATATTCTGTAGTTTTGTAAAACCAAAACCCCCATTTTATTCCGATTTTCCCAGTTTGAAGTGAGCACGTGGAGTAGCTGAAATGAATATTCTGTAGTTTTATCAAACCAAGATTCCCATTTAATTCCGATTTTCCCATCTGGAAGTGATTACGTTGAGTGACTGAAATGAATATTCTGTAGTTTTGTAAAACCAAGATTCCCATTTCATTCCGATTTTCCCATCTGGAATTGAGTACGTTGGGTGGCTGAAATGAATATTCTGTAGTTTTATCAAACCAAGATACCCATTTTATTCAGATTTTCCCATCTGGGAGTGAGTACATGGCTGAAATGAATATTCTGTAGTTTTATAAAACAGGCTCACAGTTCATTCCGATTTTCCCAGCTTGAAGTGAATTTGTGAAGAGGCTCAAAAGTATATTAGTTTTATAAAACCGAGACGCACATTATATTCCGAACTGGAAGTGAGTAATGAAATGTATACTGTTCACAAAAAGTAGGGGATATTCGGGTTCTTTCAAGCCCATCAGCCTAACATTAAGAATAATCAAATATCGGGTATACCATGTCAATTGACTATCATGCGTTGAGCAATATGATATTTATGGTCGAGTGGCGTAGCACGGGCACATAAATTGTACATTGGGTCGCACGTTAATTTTAACATTGGTGACAAACCGGTTTATTGATGCGAGATTTCGATAAAACTTTCTCTACCGACTGTTGCAGTGTTGTATGGATTGATTTCAAAAACAAATTCGTTATTAGAACCATGATTCGGCTTACGGAGGCTCAACGCTGGAGATCCGTTGGTATGCTCCAGACCGGAAGTACGCAGTTGCAGATGGCAAATATTATGAATACGTCACAGTCAGTTGTCAGTCGACTATTGGCACGCTATCGTAGGACAGGAGCAGTAGTGGATTTGCAGAAAAAAGGACGCCCAAAAAGTATTTACGAAGGCGATGACCGCCTTGTTGTCAATCAAGAGTTACTCAATCGGAGATTGACGTCAACAGATATTCAGCAATACCTGCGCCGAGTAAGAGGGGTTATTGTCTCTGGACAGAGGGTCCACAATCATCTTCACTCGAGTGACATTACGGCAGTGCGTCCGCAAGTTGTACTGCCGTTGGAAGCTAGGAACCGTAGAACACTTTTTGCGTGGTGTACACAGCGCAGACGTTGAAACATTAATCAGTGGTCTCACGTTATGTTCAGTGTCGAAATCCGGTTTAACTTGGACTTTCCTGCTGGTCCTAGAAGAGTCTGGCGTCGTATTGGTGAACGTTATACAGACCCGGCTCGAGTTGCTCATGGCCGATATTGAGCAGGGTCTGTTATGGTATGGGGTGGGATCACCATGACTGGAAAAAGAGACATGCATGTGTACCAAGGTAGAGTTGAAGGACTGAACTATCGTGATAAGGTGTTGGCTCTTTACGTGATACCGTTTGCTCGACGCCACGGTCACGGATTCATCTTTCAGGACGATAACGCTTCGGCTCATCGGGCACGCGTCGTCACTGAGTACCTTCAACGGCAAAATATTCGGACATAATGAAGTTCTTCAAACAACATCTCCTCCTGAAGCAAAGGTCCAATTGATGGGAGGCATCATGATGACATGGATATTCAGAGTTGTCGCTTTCCATTGATAACCAATCTGAAAGTATTGAAGCTTTTAGCTCCACTTCTAGATATTTAGATGATTTATTAAATATTGATAATACCTATTTCGATGGTTTGATCAGTCAGATTTACCCCCCCCCCTCCCCCCCCCAGAACTTCAGTTAAATAAAGCAAATTCTTCTGAAACCGAGGCCCCGTTTTTGGATTAACACCTATCTATTGTAGATGGGTTTGTTTCGTGCAAAAGTTATGATAAACGCGATGACTTTGATTTTGAGATTGTAAATTTTCCTTTTTTGGATGGTGATGTTCCTCGTGCGCCATCCTATGGCGTTTATATCTCGCAATTAATTCGATTTGCTAGAGTGTGTAGTCATGTAACTGACTTCAACACTCGTAATAAATTATTAACGGCTAAACTTCTTAATCAGGGTTATCGGTACCATAAACTACGCAAAGCCTTTTCAAAATTTTATAGGTGCCATTCTGATTTAATTTCAAAATTCAATATTGGACTTAAATCTCTTCTGCAACAAGGTCTATCGGAGCCCGAATTTTATGGTGACTTAGTATATAAATTCAGAAAAATATATAACCGCAATGACTTCAGCACCCAATTTCGTAAAATCATTCTTCGATATAAAAAGATTGGGTACAACATGGATGTTATACGACAGACTGCATGCATGGTAGTTAACCCAATCACGGTTGGCAACTTTGCTTCCCTCTTTAATTGCACGCCGGTGGGTCAGGCTTCAGATTTTATGACGGTTCCAACGTAAAGGCTTATTGAGAATTAGAGAGATCTAATTCAAGGTAATGTTGGTTGGTGCCTGATGCTCTGTCTCTGGTCGGGCCCATCGGAGTCTAACTGCTGGTTTTCTTTTGCTCCAGCATTTCAGTGGTTTCTTGCTGTCGAGCCCTCACCGTTGTCTCACCTCTGTGGTTCTTTGATTATGTGTGTTCACGGAGATGTTGCACTGATGAGTTAGGAGGCCTTCATGCGGACTGAACAAATTATTTGTCTAAATCGCGACGGAAGTAAGGGCGAGGTTTGTGGCCACGTAAAATCGATTTAAGCCCCTCAGTGGAAATCTTTCCACTGACCGTTCCAAGGCGGTTCTTCTGTGGCGGTTTATTTAGGTTGTTGTTTGTTACTTACTGTGTGTATCACTTGTGTCTTTTTATTTTGGATGGCCATATGGCCATTTTGTGGGAAAGTAACTGTCCTTATGGCCTTCCTTTGTTTGGGTTTCCATTATTGTCTGGTCGCTTAATGTTTGTGTTTCTTTCCCTTTGGTGTCTTTGATGGGTGGAGTAAGTTAATTGTATCGATTCCTGATCTTTGTTTTACTTCTACTTTGCTAAAATTGTTCAGTTGCGATATCCATGATGGCCGCCATGGCTGTCACCTTGGAATTATTCAAACGAAATCTCCCAAACCAGAGGTCTGATCAGGTTGAAACTTGATGGGAAGCATCTGGGCTACTTGAAGATTCAGATTTTCTAAACTCATTCCATTCTGATATCCTACATGGCCACTGGTGGCGATCTTGAATTTTTTTCAAACAATTTCTTCTGCTGAACCAGAGGTTGTGTCAAGTTGAAACTTCTTGGAAGGCATCGGGGCGAAATGGAGATTCAGATTTGCTGAAATTGTTCAGTTCCGTTATCCACGATGGCCACTTTAGCAGCTTTCCTGGAATTCTTCAAATGCTATCTCTTCCCCAACCAAGGGTTGGATTGAGCTTAAACTTGATGGAAGGCAATGGAGATTCAGCATTTCAGTGGTTTCTTGTTGTCGAGCCCTCACCGTTGTCTCACCTCTGTGGTTCTTTGATTATTTGTGTTCACGGAGATGTTGCACTGGTGAGTTAGGAGGCCTTCATGCGGACTGAACAAATTATTTGTCTAAATCGCGACGGAAGTAAGGGCGAGGATTGTGGCCACGTAAAATCGATTTAAGCCCTCCAGTGGAAATCTTTCCATTGACCGTTCCAAGGCGGTTCTTCTGTGGCGATTTATTTATGTTGTTGTTTGTTTACTTACTGCGTGTATCACTTGTGTCTTTTTATTTTGGATGGCCATATGGCCATTTTGTGGGAAAGTAACTGTCCTTATGCCTTCCTTTGTTTAGGTTTCCATTATGGTCTGGTCGCTTAATGTTTGTGTTTCTTTCCCTTTAATGTCTTTGATGGGTGGAGTAAGTTAATTGTATCGATTCCTGATCTTTGTTTTACTTCTACTTTGTTTAATTTGTTCCGTTCCGATATCCAAGATCAATGGTCACGGAGGCCATCTAAAGACATCTCCTCCCAAACCAGAGGTTAGATCATGGGAGGATGGAAATTCAGATTTGCTTAAATTGTTCCATTTCAAATGTACAAGATGACCATCATGTTGGCCATTTTGACATTCTTTAAAGTACATCTCCTGAACCAAAGGTCGGATGGAGCTGACATTTGATTGGCGGCATTGGGACATGGAGATTCAGAACTGCTGAAATTATTCTTTTCTCTTATCGCTTTCACGTTGGCCACCTTGAAAATCTTCAAACACCGTCAAGTTGGATTGAGCCAAACTTGATCGAAGGGATTGGGGTGACATGGAGATTCAGACTTCTTAGTACCATTCTGTTCTGATATCCCAGATGGCTACCATGTTGGCCATCTTGAACATTTTCAAACCACATCTGCTACCGAATGGTCTGTTGCATTGAGTTGAAATCGGTGGGAGGCATTTAGGTGACATGGAGATTCAGAATTGCGAAAATTGTTGCATTCTGATATCCCAGATGGTGACCATCTTAAAATTCTTCAAAGCACCTGTATAGTAATTGCATATAAGATTTACAGAGAGTGACAGCTCAGGTGTTGTTAGTATATGACAGACTCGCTGAATAAACAAGAATATTCGGTATTGTGGCTTTTTTGCAAGAGGCCATACACACCATAGCTTTGTTTGTGTTGCAGTTGTATTCACATGACCTGTTCACTTGGTTTACGTTTTAGCTCAGCTCCATGTCAGCTTATGCCATGGCCTGTTGTCTGTCGTCCGTCTTTAACTTTTCACATTTTGGACATCTCCCGAATCCGAAGTCAGATTAACATGATACCTGGCAGCCATCTTGAAATACTTCAAACGGCATCTCCTCCCGAACCAAAGGTCGAATTGAGATGAAACTTGATGGGAGTCATCGCAGTGACAGGGAGATTCAGATTTGCTAAAATCATTATGTTGCAAAACCCAAGATGGCCGGACATCTTGAAATTCTTCAAAACGACATCTCCTCCCAAACCAAAGGTCGAATCATTATGAAACTTGATGGGAAGCATCTGAGTGACATGGAGGTTCAGATTTGCTGAAATCATTCCGTTCCGATATCCTAGATGGCCGCCATGGCGGGCATATTGAAATTCTTTAAACGACATCTCCTCCCGAACCAAAGGTCGAATCGAGCTGAAACTTGATGGGAGGCATGGGGGTGACATGGAGATTCAGATTTGCTGAGATATCCAATCTGGAACGCCTTCTTAGAGATCCGAACACAACCATTCTAGCCAATCTAAATCTGCATGTCACCCCGTTGCCTCACATCAAGTTTCAGCTCGATTCGGGTGATGTCGTTTCATCTTGATTCGACCTTTAGTTCGGGAGATCTTGTTTAAAGAATTTCAAGATGGCCGCCATCTTGGATATCGGAACAGAACGATTTTAGCAAATCTGAATCTCCATGTCACTCTGATGTCTCCCATCAAGTTTCATCTCGAGTCGACCATTGATTCGAGAGGGTATTATTTTGTGAAGAATTTCAAGATGGCCACCATGGCGTCCATTTTGAATATAGGAACAGAACGATGTTACCAGTCTGAATCTCCATGTCACTCCGATGCCTCCCATCAAGTGTCATCTTGTTTCGACCTAAGGTTCTGGAGGAGATGTCATTTAAAGAATTTCAAGATGGCTACCATGGGGGCCAGCTTGGATATCGGAACAGAATGATTTTATCAAATCTGAATCTCCAAATCATCCCGATGTCTCCCATCATGTTTCAGCTTCATTTGACCTTTAGTTCAGGAGGAGATGTCATTTGAAGCATTTCAAGGTGCCCGCCATGGCGGCCATCTTGGATATCGGAACGGAACGATTTTTAGCAAATCTGAATCTCCATGTTGCCCCGATGCCTCCTATCAAGTTTCAGCTCAACTCGACCTTTGGTTTGGGAGGAGCTGTCTTTTGAAGAATTTCAAGATGGCCGCCATGGTGGCCATCTTGGATATTGGAACGGAATGAATTTAGCAAATCTGAATCACCATGTCACCTTGATGCCTCCCATCAAGTTTCATCTCCATTCGACCATTGGTTCGGGAGATGTCATTTGAAGTCTTTTGAAGTCTTGGATATTGAAACAGAATGATTTTAGCTAATCTGAATCTCCATGTCACCCCTATGCCTCCCATCAAGTTTCATCTCAATTTGACCTTTGCTTTGAGGGGAGATGTCGTTTGAACAATTTCAAGATGGCCACCATGGTGTCCACCTTCGATATCTGAACAGAATGATCTTAGCATATCCGAATCTCCATGTCACTCCAATGCCTCCCGTCAAGTTTCAGCTCAATTAGACCTTTCGTTTGGGAGATGTTGTTTGAAGAATTTCAAGATGGCCACAATGGCAGCCAGCTTGGATATCAGAACAGAATGACTTTAGCAAATCTGAATCTCCATGTCGCCCCGATGTCTCCCATCAAGTTTCAACTCGATTTGACCTTTAGTTCAGGAGGAGATGTTGTTTGAAGCATTTTAAGACACCCGCCATGGCGGCCATCTTGGATATCGGAACGGCATGATGTTAGCAAATCTGGTTCTCCATGTCACCCAAATGCCTCCCATCAAGTTTCAGCTGAATTCAACCTTTGGTTCGTGGTGAGATGTCCTTTTATGGCTTTCAAGATGGCCACCATCTTAGATATCAGAACAGAATGATCTTAGCAAATCTGAATCTCAATGTCACCCCGATACCGCCCATCAAGTTTCAGCTCAATTGGACCTTTGGTTCAGGAGGAGATGTCGTTTGAAGAATTTCAAGATGGCAGCCATGACAGCTATCATGGATATCACAACAGAACAATTTTAGCAACTCTAAATATCTATGTCATCATGATGCCTCCCATCAATTCAACCCGGCCCCCGCCCATCGGGGCTTGAAGAAATATATGGGCTGCATGATGCTTTCATGCAGAGCTGAATCCAACCCACACACGAGTACTGGTAAACCGCTTAGAGGATCTAAGCCTGCCCAGGCAAAGCGGTGTGAGTGTCGGACCGCCAATGCTTATAAACCCTATTGGCTTCATTGGGGGACAGGGATTGAGATGTCATTTCAATGGGTAAAAGTCCCACAAAATTGGAAGCAACGTCTCCAAAATGACCTTTATAGTGTTGACGGGGCGTTAAACCTCAAATCAAACAAAGAAACATCAATTCAACCTTTGGTTCAGATGTTGTTTGAGGTATTTATAATGGCTGTCATATCGGAACGGAACGATTGTGGCAAATCTGAAACTCCATGTCACCCTGAAGCCTCCGATCAAGTTTCAGCTCAGTTCGACCAGATGTCGAGGCATCTGAGTGACATGGAGGTTCAGATTTGCTCAAATCATTCTTCTCCGATATCCCAGATGGTCGCCATGGCGGGCATATTGAAATTCTTCCAACGACATCTCCTCCCGAACCAAAGGAAGAATTAAACTGAAACTTGGGTGACATGGAGATTCAGATTTGCTAAAATCATTCTGTTCGGATATCCAAGGTGACGGCTGTCTTGGATATGTGATCAGAACAATTTTACCAAATCTGAATCTTCATGTCACTCCAATGTCTCCCTTTAAGATTCAGCTAAACTTGACCTTTGGTTTGGAAGATGTCTTTGAAGAACTTCAAAATCGCCACCAGTGGGGCCACCTTAGATAGTGGAATGTAAAGATTTTAGCAAACTGAATCTCCATGTCATCCCAATACCTCTCATCAAGTTTCAACTCAATTCGACCTTTGGTTCGGGAGGATGTCATTTGAAGAATTTCAAGATGGGCACCATGACAGCCATCTTGGAAATCCAAACGGAACCATTTTAGGAAATCTGAATCTCTATGTCACCCAGATGCCTCCCATCAAGTTTCAGCTCAATAAGACCTTTGGTTCAGAAGATGTTATTTGAGGCAGCCATCTTGGATATTGGAAAGAACTATTTTAGCATATCTGAATCTCCATGTCTCCCCAATGCCTCCAATCAAGTTTCAGCTCAATTTGACTTTTGGTTCGGGAGATGTCGTTTGAAGAATTTCAAGATGGCTGCCATCGGAACAGAATGATTTTAGCAAACCTGATTCTCGATGGCACCCCGATGTTTCCCATCATGTTTCAGCTCAATTGGACCTTGGGTTCAGGAGATGTCTTTTGAAGAATTTCATGATGGCTGCCTGGTGGCCATCTTGGATATTGGAATGGAACCATTTTAGCAAATCTGAATCTCCATGTCGGCCCGATGTCTCCAATCAAGTTTCAGCTCAATTCGACCATGGTGGCCATCTTGGAAATCCTAAGGGAAACATTTTTAGGAAATCTGAATCTCCATGTCACCAGGATGCCTCTCACTAGATATCAGTTTAATCTGAATTCTGGTTCAGGAGATATAAAAAAAATGTGAAAAATTAACAACGGACAGATGGACAACAGACACCGGAAAACAGGCCATGGCATAAGCTTTCGCAGGCGAGCTAATAACTGAAACTGATAACCTTAAATTTCAACATGCGACTACTGCTGTGAGGGGAGATTCTTTTCAGTACAAAATGTGTTAATAACACTCTCAAACTTGAAGTAGAACTGTCTTCAAATTTTTGTGACATCAGCTTTTTCCTGTCAGTGATTTGCAGATGAAATGTGCTCAGTCTGTCACCTGCATGGACTGAGTTTAGCATTTTAGCATTTTTCCAAGTGATTTTACAGGTTTTGTGGCCTATCTTTCATGATGCTGCAGTGGAAGTTTTTTTCTCGGCGTTTGTTAGATGAAGATCTTGTCTTCTTTTATTTGATTCTTTCCCCTGGGATCAATTGAGTTGAAAAATATTATGATACAGAAATAGGTGTTCATACAGCAGCCGCGGCCCACGCCCAATGGGGCTTTTAGAAATAAATGGGCTGCATGATGCTTCCACGCAGAGCTGAAACCGACCGCAGTACTGGTAAACTGCTTAGAGGATCTAAACCTGCCCAGGTAAAGCGGTGCGTGTCGGACCGTCCATGTTTATGAACTCTTGGGCGACAGGTCTTGAGATGTCATTTCAACTCAATGTCGGGTAAAAGTCCCACGAAATTGGAAGCAGCATATCCAAAATGACCTAAAGTGTTGCAGGGAACGATAAACTTCAAATCAAACAAAAAAATCATACAGCAGCCTAGTATTGCACGGGATTGGTTTCTTAGGCATACTCTTTTAAGGCAGTGTGGCATCTGATCTGGGCTTGCATTGTTTGCCAGAGTCCCATTGAGGGTTTATCATATGAAATGAGTTAAATCAATTTTTGGCTGATTGTCAATCTCCCCAAAATTAGAGCACATTATCTTTTCCCTTTGTTGATGTCCATGACTGTGGTGACCACTGATTTGAAGGGAATCTATTGATGTTTTTTTTTTTTTTTTTTTGTAGAAAATAGCTCCACTATTCTTAATTTCTTCCTGCTGTGAGGTCAGTGTTGGGCAAAAGGATTATCTATGGAATCTGGACTGGAATTTGGCAAACAGTGTAGACCCGGATCTGGCTTAAAACTGTTTGCAAAGGTAGGGGTTATCGTGGCTTAGCAGTAGGGGTTAACCCTCTCACACATAGATATGACTTTAATGAGTCTCCGCACACCCCTTTCCATAAATCTGCATTTCACGACCCTGGATAGCTATTTTAGGTTAGGAAAAGTTGTTCACAAAATTACCTGTTTATTTGTGCAGCTCCCCACAAAAGACATACCTATGAGTGGTTTGAAGGGGCAGGGGTTTGAAGTGGGGGTGGGGGTGATAATCCAAAAACAATTGTGGGTGTGGCCCAACTGGCCGCTGAATTGAAATCAGGGTGTCTGGCGTCAAAAATGCCTCGAAATTGACTCTGGCAAAACATGCTGCAAACAGTGAAAATTGCTAGTGCCAATCCCCTTAATTTTTGCCTTGACAGCTGCATGAAGATTAAGATCTGGTCAAAAATACTTGTGAAATCACACTTCTTGTCAACTTTCACACTGGTAAAGGCAAGCGCGCAGGGTAAGGAACAAACACTACGGATAAGGAAATTTTTTCGATCAGGATAAAAAAGAAAATGGCGGAATGGGTATCACACTTGCAGGTTTGTTGTTGTTCTAGATCTCGTGTTATGGTTACTAATCAATACGGCTACTCACATTAGCTTCACGGAAGACACATATTATTCACATATTTATATTCGATGGTCCGAATTCGGCAGTTACATCCAGTCAAACGGAGAACCGGACACAGGAGGTATGTACGGAGATGGTTATTGAAATCAGTAACCATGCCAGTCACCATGCAATACGCATGCGCCGACTGGAGTGCTGGCTCCACGTTTTGCATTTCCGGCCTGATTTCCTACTTTCGATTTATTATTTACAACCAACTGACTGACAACCTGTTCACCTGAGAATACTAAGTCTTAGGTTTATCAATGTAATAATTAATTCTAATGATCCACACACACTAGAACTAAGACTGTGTCATATGTTAATTCTTACACATGGTATTTGTAATCATACATCCTCTATCAGCTGAATTGTCCGCTGGAGAGAAAATTGTCAATAAATTCGTCATGGTCCTAGTACGGCAAATGTCACTGTGAAGGTAGGGTATTGTATCCCGTGGTGACTGGGAAGTATGGCAAGCCATTTTACTATTTATTATTGAGAGTGTGTGTGTGTGTGAATTCGGGTTTAACGTCGCTTTCAACAATTTTTCAGTCATATCACGACGGTGTCTGGTAGCGACAGGGAGCTCAATGCTCACTTTAATAGTGCTGCCTCACTGAAGTATAATGTCCAAGACACATTACATGATACCACACCCAGTCACATTATCCTGACACTGGGTCGACCAGTCCTAGCTCAACCCCGTAAATCTGAGTGCCAAGCGAGGAGCAGCTAGTACCATTCTTAGCGACTTTGGTATGTCGCGGCCCGGGATCGAACCCGTGACCCCCTGTTCCCCGGAGCGGTCACTCTACCAACTAAGCTATCGGGGCCAGTCTATTTATTATGAATTGTAGATATCTTATTTATTATATAAGATATCATATATTATATTAGATATTTATTATATATGATATCTTATATATATAAGATATCTAATATAATAAATAAGATATCTTATATAGCATATAAGAATATGATATGTTATATAAGATATCTTATATATTAGATATCTTATATAGGATATAAGATATCTAATATAGGATATAAGATATCTAGTATGATATATAAGATATCTTATTTACCAAAATATATAAGCTATCTGATATGCTAAATAAGATATCTAATATAGCATATAAGATATCTTATATAACATATCGGATATCTTATATATTACATAAGATATCTTATGTAATATATAAGATATCTTATTTAATAAGGGAAATAAGATATCTTATATGATATATAAGATATCTCATATATTATATAAGATATCTTTATGTTATATTAGATATCTTATTTGGTATATTAGATATCTTATTTAGCATATCAGATATATATTCCAGTAAATAAGATATCTTATATCCTATATCAGATATCTTATTTAATATATTAGATATCTTATATAGCATAACAGATATCTTATATAATATATAAGATATCTTATTTACCTAACTATTTAAGATATCTTATATGACAAATAAGATATCAAATATATTTTACCAAAAAAATAATGAAGTCTCCCCGAAACTGCCAAGGAATGACTACCCCCATTTATGCCTAACATTCCAGAAACCCTGGCAAACAGTGCAGGCCCAGATCAGATCAGGGCCTACACTATTAATAAAATGTTCAGCTTTATTCAGATTACACAACCTCTCATCATGTGTCATACCTAATTTTCGAAATGGGCTCCTGTCCTAAATAAGCAGGAAGATTGCATTTGGTAAAAAAAAAAAAAAAAAGATAAAAGGGACAAAGAAAAATTGAACTAATTATGCGAAAAGTAGAGGCAGAAACCAGGCTGAATATATGGACAGTCTGGTGAGAGTCTTTGTTTTTTGTTTTTGTCAAAATACATGCAATGAGCAGTGCTTGGCATAACTCAAGTTTGAAGTTAATTAATACTTCCACTATCTTGTAAGGGAGGGTTATTAAATTATACAAACAAAAGCAAGCTGGATTTATTCTCTCTCTCTCTCTCAAAAAAGAAAGATGTTGTCTTTAATCTGATCGCACGTGTTTGGGAACCCCGTTTTATTTATAAACACATATGTACAATTACAGTTTATAATTAATAATTATAATTTCTCCAGTCCTCTGTAGCAGTCTAATGGAGAGGTAGTGACTATTATTTGTCATTTCTTTCCAATTTATATAATATATCTTATATGTTAATTAAGATATCTTATTTATCAAACTTATATAAGATATCTTATATGTTAAATTAAATATCTGATATACCAATTAAGATATTTTATATACAAATATAAATAAGATATGTGATATAATATATCAGATATCTGATATGTTATATTAGATATTTTATATGCTATATAAGATATCTTATTTAGTATATGAGATATCTTATATAGCATATAAGATATCTTATATGTTTTAGTAAACAAGATATCTTATATGTTATATAAGATATCTTATATGTTAAATAAGATATCTTATATAACATATAAGATATCTTGTTTACTAAAACATATATCATATCAGATATCTGAATTGCAGAATTAAATAAGATATCTCATATAGGATATAAGATATCTACTTTAGGGTATAAGATATCTTAATTGTTATATCAGATATCTTATATAGTATATAAGATATCTTATATAATTTTTTTTACATTCCATAATAAATTCATAATTTCTTTGCATCAAACAAAGTATCCTTTTACAAATCCTTACCTACCTTCATTTATGAGGTGCCATTTTACTATTTAATTGAAATTCAAGATTTTGTTTGTTTGTATTGGAGTTAAACGGCCCAGTCCTAACTATTTAATTCATTTTTAAGCCAGTCAGTTTACCATTCCACACTTTTAGTGGGCAAGTTTATACGAAAGCTGTTAACCACATTTCGAAAACACTGCCTATACAAATACATTGTAAAGTTTATCGCCACAAAAAGGAAACTTTAAAGATGAAAAATTGATATTTTTCTTATTTCTGCTTAAAATAGAGATTCTGGTTACATGTTAGAACCGCTTCCCGAGGCGGTTCTAACGAGTACCCACAATCTATATCTTGGAGCAGAAATATGAAAAAAAAGGTTTACCCCTGCCAACCCAAGTTTTACTATATAAAAGTGGGGTTCAAGAGGGTCAAATGCTTTATAGACACGCTTCATGATAAGTACAGTGCACATTCTTTCACAGAAACGGACAACTGCCCTTCTTGAATCAGCATAATGGAGAAAATGACTGTAAAATAGATTTCATGATCCATGTCAAGGAAAGAATGTTGCCGACACCGACATGACTCGAACACATGTCCTTCTGATCACCAGTCAGACCTACATCTCACTGAGCTACCGAGGTCAGCTTGAATTTCAAGATATTTGTTAATAAAATTTCTGATATCTATAATAAAATTATTGGATTGCAATGTATATTATTAGATATGTATAAATAATATTAGATATCTATTATCTATTTTATGATATACATAATGCATTTAGGGACATCTATAATTCGAATTATAGATATCTTTTATTCGATGGAAAGATGTTAAATATTTAAGAACATATAATTACATTTATTGATATCAATAATATAGTTTCTTTTATTCATTATTGAAAATTGTGACATCTATAATTCAGCCTTCTAAATGATATCTATAATTTGATTTTTAGATATCTATATATGCAAAGGAATTATATATGTATATATCTATATATTGAAAAATAGAGAGCTATAATTTAAACATATATTAGATATCATTATTATAGATATTATCTATAGATATCATTATTATAGATATTATTTATAGATATCATTATTATAGATATTATTTATTGATATCTTGCAATAATTATTGATTTACTATAGTTTATTACAGATTTCTATAAATCAAATTATAATTATCAATAAATCATATTATAGATATGAACAATTAACATTATTGATATCTATAATTATCTGTATTTTTTGCTATCATAAAATGAAATTCATGATATGTTATATATATTTCTTGATATCAATAGATTTGTTTCCTGATATCAATAATTTCTTTGCATATATAAAATCTAAAAATCAAACTATAGAGATCATTTAAAAGGCTGAATCATAGATATCACAATTTTCAATAATGGATATCATAAAATACATTTTTGTAATGAATAAATGAAATTATTGATATTTTATAATATTTATCTATATATTGAAAAATAGATAGCTATAATTTAAACATATATTAGATGTCATTATTATAGATATTATTTATAGATATCATTATTATAGATATTATTTATAGATATCATTATTATAGATATTATTTATTGATATCTTGCAATAATTATTGATATACTATAGTTTATTACAGATATCTATAAATCAAATTATAATTATAAATAAATCAAATTATAGATATGAACAATTAACATTATTGATATCTATAATTATCTGTATTTTTTGCTATCATAAAATGAAATTCATGATATGTTATATATATTTCTTGATATCAATAGATTTGTTTCCTGATATCAATACTTTCTTTGCATATATAAATATCTAAAAATCAAATTATAGAGATCATTTAAAAGGCTGAATCATAGATATCACAATTTTCAATAATGGATATCATAAAATACATTTTGGTCATGAATAAATGAAACTTTTGATATTTTATAATGCTCTTTAATATTTGGTATCCATATATCAAAATAAAAGATATCTACTATTGAAATTATTGATAACCATTTACTAACTATGGATATCATGAAAAAAATATATATCTAATATCAGTAATGTTAATTATCTATAATTTGATTTATAGATATCTACAAACTGATTTATAGATGTCATTATTACAGATGTTATTTATCGATATCTGACAATAATTATTATTAAACTGTAGTTTATTTCAGATATCTATTAATCAAATTATAGACATCAATAAATCAAATTATAGATATGTACAATTAACATTATTAATATTTATAATTATCTGTATGTTTTGCTTTCATAAAATGAAATCCGTGATATGTAATATATATTTCTTGATACCAAAAGATTTGTTTCCTGATATCAATAATTTCTTTGCATAAATAAATATCTAAAAATCAAATTATAGAGATCATTTTAAAGGCTGAATCATAGATATCACAATTTTCAATAATGGATATCATAAAATACATTTTTGTAATGAATAAATGAAACTATTGATATTTTATAATGCTCTTCAATATTTGGTATCCATATACCAAAAAAATAGATATCTACTATTGAAATTATTGATAACCATTTACTTACTATGGATATCATGAAAAAAATAAATATCTAATATCAGTAATGTTAATTATCTATAATTTGATTTATAGATATCTACAAACTGATTTATAGATGTCATTATTATAGATGTTATTTATCGATATCTGACAATAATTATTATTAAACTGTAGTTTATTTCAGATATCTATAAATCAAATTATAGATATCAATAAATCAAATTATAGATATGTACAATTAACATTATTAATATCTATAATTATCTGTATGTTTTGCTTTCATAAAATGAAATCCGTGATATGTAATATATATTTCTTGATACCAATAGATTTGTTTCCTGATATCAATAATTTCTTTGCATATATAAATATCTAAAAATCAAATTATAGAGATCATTTAAAAGGCTGAGTTATAGATATCACAATTTTCAATAATGGATATCATAAAATATATTATGGTCATAAATAAGTGAAACTATTGATATTTTAAAATGCTCTTCATTATTTGTTATCCATATATCAAAATAATAGATATCTAATATTGAAATTATTGACAACACTTTACGTATTATGGATATCATGAAATAAATAATAAATATCTAAAATCAATAATGTTAATTATCTATAATTTGATTTATAGATATCTACAAATTGATTTATAGGTGTCTATAACAAAGATATAGGATATCAATAAATATTATTACATATCTATAAATAATATTAGATATGTATTATTTATTTCATTATATCCATAATGTGTTAAGGGATATCTGTAGTTCCAATTATAGATATCTTGTATTCGATATAGAGATATCAAATATTGATGAACATTTCAGGATATCAAGAATTACATTTATTGATATCCTTCATATATTTTCTGATATCCATTATTGAAAACTTTGATATCTATTATCCAGCCTTGAAATGGTATCTGTAATTTGATTTTTAGATATCTATATATGTAAAGGAATCATGGATATCATTAGACAAATTTATAGATATCAAGAAATATATATTACATATCATTGATTACATTTTATGATGTCAAATTATTGATAATAATGTCAATCATACATATCTATAATTTGATTTATAGATATCTATAATTTGATATATAAATATCTAAAATACAATTACAGATTTCTCCGAATTGTATTAAATAGTAATAGCGCATCATGCCTAATACACTTGTCATGTTGACTCATACCGCTGTCATTATGACTCGCATAGCTGTCATGATTACTCATATACCTTTTGTCCTGACTCAAACACGTGCCACTCTATATCACTTTGACTCGTTTAGCTCTTGCTATGACTCACTTTGACCCATACAGCTGTCACGGTGACTCATACTTCTGTAACCATGACTTATCATGCTGTCACGAGTTGCATACAGCATGGATCATACAGCTGTCACGACTACTTAAACACTTGTCAGCATAACTTATAAAGCTAATGACTAATACTGCTGTCACCATGAATCATACGCCACCATAAATCAAACAGCTGTCATCTTGACTCATACAGCTGTCAGTGATGCATGCATCTGGCATCATGGCTTTTACAGCTGACACCATTACACATAGAGCTGTCACAATGACTTATGTAGCTATAACCGTGACTGGAAGCACAAAGCAGTAAATATTAACATTACCACAGTTATGTTCTAACAATCTAATTAAAAATAGTACTGTTACTCTTCACAAACAATTATATTAAAAAAAAAGAGTTCAAATAATAGCTATATGAGTCCAAGTGGTAGCTTTATTAGTCATCGTAAAGTAAAACATGTATGAGTCATATTGACAGCTGTTGTAGACATGGTGACAGTTGTAGCAGTCATGGTGGCAGCTGTAGGAATCATGATGTGAGTCATGTTGACAGGTGTATAAGTGATGTTAACACTTTCTGTTCTAATTGGTTTCATATACACATGTAAACTGATTTACTATGTTATTTTTCATATATATTGTGTAAGTCATGTATACTTTGCAATGTATGATTCCACTGATATTGTAATCAGTATTTCATAAATAAATAAAAGAACTATCAACAGGACTCACATAGCAAAAAACCTTCATTCCGACAGCTTTCACCATGAATCCCAAAGCTATCTCAATGACTCATATAACTGTCATCATGATTCGTGCATCTCTAAGCGTGATTCCTAAAACTATCCCCTTGATGAAAGCAGCTGTCACCATGGCACATACATCTGTCTCCGTGATTCATACAGCCATCGGTATGTCTCATCCAGCTATAAGCATGACTCATATAGCTGTCACCAGGGGTCAGTGACACCCACAGCTGTCTCCAAGGCTCATACAGCTATCACAATGACCCATATAGCTGTCATAATGACTCTCATACTGCTGTCACAATGACTCATGCAGTTGTAACAATGGCTCATACAGCTGTCTATATGGCTCATACAACTATCACCATGACTCATTCAACTATCATCATGACTCATACTGCTGCCACCATGACTGATAGAGCTGTCATCATCACTCATACAGCTATCGCCATGACGTATGCGGACAGCACTTTCATAGCTGTTAGCATGGCTCTTCCAGCTGTCTCTGTGGTTCTTACAGCAATCACCATGACTCATACCGCTGTCACCATTACTAATTCAGCGATTGTCATGACCTATTCAGCTATCACCATGAATACAGCAAACATCTATCTCCATATCTACTGTAGGTATTGCGATGACTCATACAGCAATTAGATCACTCACACAGCTGTTACCATAACTCATACAGCCAATAGTCTTTCTGTGCTAATTTGTTGCACATACACATGCCACTGATTTACTATTTTATTATTTCTTATATATTGTGTATACCATGTATGCTTTGCAGTGTATGATACCACTGATATTGTTTTCAGTATTTCATTTATAAATAACAGAAATATCAATATGACTAACACTGCTAATACCTTCATTCATACAGTTTTCACCGTGACTACGATAGCCATCACAATGACTCATATAACTGTCATCATGATTCATGCATCTCTAAGCGTGATTCCTACAGCTATCACCGTGCTGAAAGCAGCTGTCACCATTGCATATACTTCTGTCTCCGTGACTCTTACAGCCATAAGTATGTCTCATACAGCTGTATGCCAGACTCATATAGCTGTCACCAGGAGTCATTGAGCTTTCACTTTGACACTTACAGCTGTCTCCAAGGCTTATGCCGCTATCATAATAACCCAAACAGCTGTCACAATGACTCATACTGCTGTCATCATGACTGATACAGTTGTAACCATGGCTCAAACAACTATCACCATGACTGATACAACTATCATCATGACTCGTTCTGCTGCCAGCATGACTGATAAAGTCGTCATCGTCACCCATACAGCTATCGCCATGACGATGCTAACAACACTATCATAGTGCTGTAAGCATAACCCATGGAGCTGTCATCATTGATCATACAGCTGTCTCTGTGGTTCTTACAACAATCACCATGACTCATACTGCTGTCGCTATTTCTAAAGTAAAGTAATTATCATGCCCCATTCAGCTGTTACCATGACTAACACAATGTCTCGGGTATCTTAATTTCACATACAGCTGTCACCAATACTTATTCTGTTTTCAACAGTTATAGCTTCTATAGCCATCAGCATGGAATATGCAGCTGTATCCATTGGTCATACATCACCTTAAAGGCTGTCACAATGACTCAAATAGCTTTCTTTACGACTTCTATAGCTCTTACAATCACTACTCCAGGTGTCAGCATGAATCTTACGAAGGTAACCATGACACCTTGTCACCATGACTCATACAGTTACCACCATGACTCGCATCCCTTCCACTAAGACTTATATAGCTTTCATCGTGTCTAATACAGCAATCACTATAACTAATACAGCTGCCACGACGACTCATAGCATAACTCATACGGCAATCACGATAACTCGTACAGCTATCAACACGACACAAACAGCTATTACAATAACTCATAGAGCTATTTCCATGACTCGGATATCTCTCAGCACGACCTTTAAAGCTTTCACCAAGACACCTATGGCTACCACCTTTACTCATTCAGGTGTTATTTTGACTTTTTAGCTATCGTAAACACCTATACGGCTGTAACCATGACTAATACAGCTGTTAACATCACACATACAGCTGTCCCCATGACTCACTAATCTTTCATCATGACTACTGCTACGAGTGTCAGTATAACTACTACAGCTATCAATATGACTAAAGCATCTTTAAAAATGGCTCATACGATCGTCATCATGGCTTATATAGCTATCGCCAATGCTCAATGCTTACAGCTTCCACAGTCACTCTTACAACTGTCACCATAATTCATGCAGCTCTAAACGTGATCCCAACAGCTATCACCATGGTGAATGCAGCTGTCACCACAGCTCATACAGCTATCTCCATGACTCATAGAGCCACCAGTCTGTGCTCATACAGCTTAAAGCATCGCTCATATTGCTATCGGCAGGGTTCATACAGCAAACACTATGTCTAATACAGCTGTAACAATGAGCCAGATGACTACGCCTAAAGCTGTCTTCATGCCTGGATGACTCGAACGGCTGTCACAGTCACTCATTCATTGACCACCATGGCCCATATAGCTATCATAATGACTAATACAGCAAGCTCCCGCCCATAAATAAATCGGTATGCAAAATGCTTCCACGCAGAGCTGAAACCGACCGCACATGAGAAGTGGTATGCAGCATAGGTCTAAGCCTGTTCAGGCAAAACGGTGCGAGTCGGACCGTCCATGCATATAAACATTTTGATTTCAAAGGGCGACAGGGCTTGGGATTTCATTTCATCTCAATGTCGGGTAAAAGTCCCACAAAATTGAAAGCAACATTTCAAAAATGACCTAAATAGTGTTGACAGGGACTTTAAACCTCTATTCAAACAAACAAACAAACAAACAAAGAAAAGACTAATAGAGCTATCTCAATCACTCAAACAGCTATCACCATGAGGGTTGAAGCTATTACCATCACTCATACAGCAATTAAGATGACACATACAGCTGCCACCAGGACTCACATAGATATTACCACGACTTCAATAACTATCACCATGAATTATACAGCTACCACCATGATTCATACAGTTATATTTATTCACATACAGCTGTCACCACGACACACAGCGCATTCAATAGCCATATCTCTAAAACTGTCACAAAGAACCATGCAGCTGAAACCAATCGCTCATACAGCTGTCCATATCAACATGACTCACACAGCTTTCCTCTCGACTCCTACAGCTTTCACCATGACTTCTTCAGATGTCATCATGTCTCATACAGCGGTCCCCATGACACATACAGCTGCCATCATGACGCATACAGCTGCCAGCACGACTTCTACACGAATCATACGGCGCCCAAAATGACTCGGATATCTTAATTTCATATACAGCTGCCATAAAGACTTATTCCTTTTCAACAGTCGTATCTCCTGTAGCTATAAATTATGCAGCTGTAACCATTGTTCATGTAGCTATCAACATCGCTTATAAGGCTGTCAACATGACTCACACGGCTTTCTTTATGACTTCTACAGCTGACACTATGACTACTTTAGTTGTCACCATGACTCTAACAATGGAACCCATGACACCTATAGCTGTCACCATGACTCAAACAGCTGTCAACGTTGCTCGCATCCCTCTCACTAAGACTGATATAGCTTTTGTCGTGTCTAATTCAGCGATCACTATAACTTATACAGCTGACACGACGAGTCATATCATGACTTATACAGCCATCACGATGACTCATACAGCTATCAACACGCCACCACGACACATACAGCTATGACCATAACTCAAACAGCTTTTACCATGACTCCGATATCTATTAGCACGCCTTTTAAGCTTTCACCAAGACACATACAGATATCGCAATTACACATTCAGATGTCACATTGACTTGTATAGCTATTGTTATGACCCATTACCAATTCAACTGTTAACATCACACATACCATGACTCACAAATATGTCATCATGGCAACTGCTGCTTTCAGTATGACTACTACAGCTGTCAATAGATCTTTCAAAATGGCTCATATGGCTGCCATCATGGCCTTTACAGCTATCACATGACAACAGCTTTCACCGTGACACTTAGAACTGTTACCATAATTCATGCAGCTCTCATCTTGATCGCTACAGCTGTCACCATGATGAATACAGCTGTCATCTTAGTTCATGCAGCTATCTCCGTTACTCATACAGTCATCACTCCGTGCTCATACAGCTATGAGAATCGCTCATATTGCTTTCGTCAGGGGCCATAAAGCTTACACAGCTATAACAATGAACCAAATGACTATGCCTAAAGCTGTCTTCATGCCTCATACAGCTATCAGCATGAATCAAACAGCTGTCACAGTGACTCATTTAGTGACCATTATGACTAATATAGCTATCACTATGACTAATACAGCAAGCCCCGTAAACCTCTATTCAAATAAACAAAGGGAAGACTAATACAGCTATCACAATTACTCGTACATATATCACTTTGAAATTTTGATTCTTGTAGCTATTTCCATAACGCATACAGCTATTAAGATGACTCATACAGCTTTCACCGTGACTCACGCAGCTATCACCACGACTTCTATCACTATCACCATGATTCATACAGCTACCAACATGACTCATACAGATATTTTAATTTCAAACACAGCTGTCACCAAGACCCATAACACTTTCATCAGCCATATTATCTAATGTAATGTCACTATGATTTGTGCAGCTGCAACCATTGTTCATACAGCTGTCCATATCAACATGACTCACACAGCTGTTCTCACGACTCCTACAGCTGTCACCATAACTGCTTCAGATGCCATTATGTCTCACACAGCGGTTGCCATGACACATACAGCTGTCATCATGACGCATACAGCTATCAACATGACTCGCATAAGTCTTCACAGTTGCTCACACAACTGTCAACATGACTAATACAGCTAGCCCCATGACTTACAATGCTATCATCATGACTCATTGAGCTGTGACCACCATTAAAGCCTCCGCGGGTGTAGTGGTTAAACTACTCGACTTAGAAACCATGTATCTTGGGGGTTCGATTTGGGCAGATAATGTTATCTTAGTGCAGATTATGTTTTCCTTTCCTTTATGATCATACGCCTTGCAAACTATATTGCTGTGTATGAAGATACTCAATAAAACCGAGTCTCCGATTTTCGTTCTTTATGTGTTCTTTGTTTCCAAAGGCAACCTTTACCTCACTGCAGCTGTTGTTAAGTGCCGTGTGGCGGCCGTAAAAAGTCTCCCTGTGCTTCATCATAGGGCAGATTATATTTTCTTTTCCTCTGGGATCATTGAGCCTATTTTGTTTACTTTGAATATCGAATATCGCTTAAGCCGGTGCTAGGCATATGCAGCCTTGCAAACTATATTGCTGTGTATGAAGAGCCTCAATAAAACCGAGTCTCCAATTTTCGTTCTTGTGTGTGTTCTTTGTTTCCAAAGGCAACCATTTAGCTTTTTATTCTCCAGACTTTTGGATAAGTCTTTAAACTGAGGTCAACTTTCTATATGATCTTAGTTGTTGGTGGGAGAAAACATGCCTCAGCACGCATGTACACACACACACACACACACACACACACACACACACACACACACACACACACACACACACACACACACAGAGCTGTCACCATGACTTACATGTATACTGCTTCCACCATGACGACTACATCTGTCACTACGACTGATAAATGTACGTATCACTACCACAGGGACACATTCATTTATTACCATGACTCTTTTAGCTATTACTAGGACTTAAACAGCTTCCACCATGACACCTAAAGCTATTACCATTACTCATACTGATATTACTGTGACTAATACAGCAATCAACACGACTCACGCTGCTAGCGCATTGACGACTAAAGTTATCACCATGACTCATACAGCTGCCACTTTGATTCATACAGCTGTCCCTATGACGTATAAAGCTGCCAGAAGACCAAAGCAGTTGTCACAATGACTCTTTCAGCTGCTGTCATAATTCAGAGGTTGGTGCTATCGTTATTACTATACTACAGCTGTCACCATGACTCCTTCATGGGCCAGTCTGGCTTATACCACCATGACTCATACAGCTGTCCCTATGACGTATAAAGCTGCTACAAGACCTATACAGTTGTCACAATGACTCTTACAGCTGCTGTCATAATTCATAGGTTGCTGCTATCGCTATGACTACACTATAGCTGTCACCATGACTCCTTCATCGGCCACTCTGGCTCATATCACCATGACTCATACAGCTGTCCGTATAAAGCTGCCACAAGACCCATACAATTGTCACAATGACTCTTACATCTGCTAAGCCCCGCCAATAGGGGCTTGAAGAAATATATGGGTTGCATGATGCTTCCAGGCAGAGCTGAATCCGGCCCGCACACTAGTACTGGTAAACAACTTAGAGGATCTAATAAAAATCAAAAATGAGTTCCTTTAAGAGCAATGAAAATATTCATAAGAAAGAAGATGGGTCATACTACGTAGTTTCGGCTAATAAAGACTCATCAGCGACCCTGCAACGATCCGGCAACGAAAGCCAGAGGAAGCATACTGCAATTTTGCGAATTTCGAATAGGCAGTCGACCCAAAGACTGATACAAATCAAAATGAGGTCCAAATAATTAAAAACCTGTCTAGAATTTGAGTCTAAACTAATATTTTATTTCTGATTTCTCAGAATATTCACGCTGATCTCAAAGGACCAAAAGTAAAATATAAACTGCACTATGATTGATGTACGGGGAGACGTTTTACGGCCGCCACACGGCACAACACCAGCTGCAGTGAAGGCAAATAAAAATCAAAAATGAGTTCCTTTAAGAGCAATGAAAATATTCATAAGAAAGAAGATGGGTCATACTACGTAGTTTCGGCTAATAAAGCCTCATCAGCGACCCTGCAACGATCCGGCAACGAAAGCCAGAGGAAGCATACTGCAATTTTGCGAATTTCGAATAGGCAGTCGACCCAAAGACTGATACAAATCAAAATGAGGTCCAAATAATTAAAAACCTGTCTAGAATTTGAGTCTAAACTAATATTTTATTTCTGATTTCTCAGAATATTCACGCTGATCTCAAAGGACCAAAAGTAAAATATAAACTGCACTATGTCCAGGAACCGCGGTGCGAAGCGGACCGTCCATGCTAATAAACCATATTGGTTTCATTGGGCGACATGGCTTGAGATGTCATTTCATCTCAATGTCGGGTAAAAGTCCCACAAAATTGGAAGCAGCGTCTCTAAAATGACCTTTAGAGGGTTGACGGGGCCGTAAAACCTCAAATCAAACAAACTTACAGCTGCTGTCATAATTCAGAGGTTGCTGCTATCGCTATGTCTACACTATAGTTGTCACCATGACTCCTTCATCGGCAACTCTGGCTCATATCACCATGACTCTTGCAGATGTCACTATGGTTCATAAAGCTAATATAGACTCATAGAGCTATCATCATGTCGCCTTAAGCTGTCACCATGGCTAATAAACTATCATCCTGATTCACACAGCTTTCATCATGACTCACACAGTTATAAGCATGGCTCATATAGCTTTAAATATAGGTCATACAACTATCACTATGACTATCCCCCAGAATCACATAGCCAAGATAATCCTGCACCCTACGATATTCTGTTCCATGTTGTAGTACTTGCTTCCAAAAGATTATCCCTTATATATGACATTTTAACTTCAGCTGGTGTTTAGGGAATGTGTGGCGGCTGTCAAAAGTCTCCCTGCCCTTCGGCATAGTTTGGGTTATATTTTCTAGTCCTTTTCGATCATTGATTCCACTGCTTAAATTTTAGAATATTTGAGGGTCACTGGCAAGGCCTAAATGCGGAAACTAGCTAGTCCGTCCCATAAAAACTTGGTTCCGTATTGTAGCCCTTGGTTGCTTGCAAAGGATTGCCCATTATATAGAACATCATGCAGTTATTACCATGTATCAAATGGCTATCACCATGTCACCCGCAGCTGACTTCCTGACTCATACAGCTATCATCATGATTCATTTAGCTGTCATCATGACTCATTCAGCTATCCCCACAAATCATATTGCTATCACTGTTACGCCTGTATTACCTTGGCACATACAACTATCACCATTACTCATACAGCTGTCACCATGACTAATACAGCTACCACAAATACTTCTGCAGCTGTCAAGATTATTCATAAATGATTCAGATTCTGTCTCATGAATGAATCAGTGAAATTTGTTCAAACTTGGTACAATATATCATTGTGACCGACCTTAGTTTTTGATGACCTTGACCTTATTTCTAAGGTCAAAAGTCCCCAAAACTGTCAATTTTGGCTTATCTGCACAGGTGTCTTGAATGAATAGCTGTAATTTGGCCAGACTTTCTAGAACATTATTTTTACAATATGTCATTGTAACCTACCAAAGATTTGGTTTGCTTTTGGTGACCTTGACCTTTTTTCAAGGTCACAGGCCCTCCAAAACCGTCAATTTTAGGTCAGAAATGGCTTACCAGCACCCTTTCACATGAGCGAATTGTGATATACTTTTATCTACTCTGTAAACAGTAGATATTTACCGTAAACTTCGCATAAATGTTACGTACCCTGAGTGGTTCTACAGAAAAAAGGAATTGTAATTCTGGTTTACTTCCTTTCGGAGATATGGCCCCTTTGAACATTGAAAATAGTCACCTTATTCATGTATTAATGTCAACTTTATTAAGGGAAAGACTAATGCACCTTCACTTTGAATTCATTTTGACAGTGTTTATGGCAGCCCATCGGGGCTTGAAGAAATAGATGGGCTGCATGATGCTTCCAGAGCTGAAATCGACCACACACAAGTACTTGTAAACCGCTTAGAGGGTCTAAGCCTGCCCAGGCAAGGCGGGGCGAGTGGACCCATCCAAGGTTATAAACCCTATTGGTTTCATTGAGAAGTCATTTCATTTCAGTTTCGGGTAAAAGTCCCACAGAATTGGAAGCAACTTCTCGAGAATGACCTATACAGTGTTGACGGGGATACTTAACCTCAGATCAAACAAACAAGTGTTATGGCACTTGCTTGATGAAAATTAGTGGCAAGGCATAATGCATTGCTTTAATTTTTCTAATGGCATACTGCACTTGTTTTTTTTTTTTTTTTTTTTTTTTTTTTTGATTTGAGGTTTAACATCCCCATCAACATTGTAAAGGTCATTGTTGGAGATGTTGCTTCTAGTTTTGTGGGACTTTTACAAGACATTGAGATGAAATGACATCTCAGGCCCTGCAGCCCAATGAAACCAATATATTTTATATGTATGACGGGCCCAGCTCGCACCACTTTTTCCTGGTCAGGCTTAGAACCTCTAAGCAGTTTACCAGTACTCATGTGCCCTCTGTTTCAGCTCTGCGTGTAAGGATCATGAAGCCCAGTCTATTTCTTCAAGCCCCCATGTGTGGGGACCAGTATACATTTTGATTGTTTTCATACAGCATGCCTTTTTGATCTAATTTGTATAATTTCTACATTTAGGCATGATATAGTGAAGCTGGAGACTAAAGATCGCTGCCATGAGGAAGGTACAGTACAATATTTGAGGAACCAAAGGAATTTTGTAAGAACTTTTTACTCGAAATTAGGAAAGCTTTGAGTGAGTTGACTTAAGATTACAGTTTGCCAATTAGACGTGTGCCATTAATTGGTGTAGTCTCAAATATGTTATGCTATCCAATTGATAGGAGTTGTTTAGATGATTCCATTTAAATGCCAGTTAAAGTTAATGGGGCTTGACCAGAAAATATGCAAAAGTAGGATTGGCTCAGCCGTTACATATTTTAGGTGAAGCTTTAGACCTATGCTATAAAATAAAAGTGAAGGCATTGATCTGGAATCGATACAATTGCCTCACACCTCCCATCATTGACAAGAAAGTGATGTTCCATGTATCATATACTTGTAATTACAGGATTATACTAAATCGTTAAATACAGTTATAAAATCAGACTAAAGATTTTTAGCTCACCAGAGCCGAAGGCTGTGGCAGATCTTATAGGATAGGCAGTTGTCCGTCGTCTGCGTAGTATGTCTGGCATCAACATTTACAGACAACATCTCTGCTGAAGCCACTGGTCCGATTGAGATCAGGATGTATCTGTAGCATCCTTGGGTTGTAGGATTTAAAGTTTATGTTTTTTTATGAAATAAGTGTGGTTGCTATAGCAACTTTGAGTTTCCATAGACTTCTGATGGGGAAAACTGAAAAATTGTATTAACTGCAAAGCTTTTGCAGATATTTTGACAAAACTTATGTTCCTCGTGTAGTCTAGCATGTTCCAACTGATTTTAGGCATACTGTTCCTTTTTAGCTCGCCTGTACTTTGTACATGGAGAGCTATTGTTGTCATCTCGGTCGTCTGCGTGCGCGTTTGCATTTGTATTTGTGTGATCCTTCCCGTCACACTTCTTAAAGTTATTCAAATGCTTAAAACTCAACAGCCACTCATATTTGGAACTTAAGTACCTGGGAGGGTCTTCTGATGTTTAAAGAGAACCGACCGCTGGGTTTATGCCCCTGAGTGGGCCTAGGGGTCAAAATCTAGAACACCAATGTAATTCTGTGTTAAAGTTTTTGAAATGCTTATATCTCAACAGTCACTCATCACAAAACATTCATACTTACAACTTGGATACCTGGGAGTGTCGTCTGAGATTCCAAGACAACACACCCCTGTGTTCATGCCTGGAAATGGGGATGGGGTGGGGCTAGGGGTCAAAATCTAGGACACCTTTGTAATTTGTTGTATACGTTTCCATTATGCTAACAAGTTTTAGACACAATTGGTTATACATCAACCAATCAAGTGACATTGGTTCACGTGTAAAAGGGTGAGGGGGATGATGACCTACATTTCACAGTCCAGTGATTTTGCCTTATACCTTGAAGACTATTTGTAGGAGAAATGTCATACCTGGGATATTAGTTCCATGTGACTCCATGATTGACCTCAAAATATATCTAGGCCACTGTGACCTATATATTTAATGGTTCAGCGATTTTGCCTATTATCTCGAATACTATTTGATGTAGAAATGTCATACCTGGGTTATTAGTTCCAAGTGACCTGCTGATTGACCTCAAAATATATCTACATCAGTGTGACCTATATGTCATGGTTCAGTGATTTTGCCTATTATCTTGAATACTATCTGATGGAGAAATGTCATACCTGGTTTATTAGTTCCATGTGACCCGATAATTGACCGCAAAATATATCTAGGTCATGGTGACCTACATTTCATGGTCTATGATTTTGCCTATTACTTTTAATATTATTTGATGGATAAATGTCAAACCTGGGTTATTAGTTCCATATGATCCCATTATTGACCGCAAAATATATCTAGGTCAGTGTGACCTATATTTCATGGTTCAGTGATTTTGCCTATTATCTTGAATACTTTTTGATGGATAAATGTCATACCTGGATTATTAGTTCCATGTGACCCGATAATTGACCGCAAAATATATCAAGGTCAGTGTGACCTATATTTCATGGTTCAGTGATTTTGTCTATTATCTTGAATACAATTTGATGGAGAAATGTCAAGCTTGGATTATTTATTCCACGTGACCCCATGATTGAGCTTGAATTATATCTAGGTAAGTGTGACCTGTATTTCATGGTTCAGTGATTTTGCCTATTATCTTGAATACGATTTGATCGAGAAATGTCTCACCTGGATTATTAGTTCCATGTGACCAGATGATTGACTTAGAAATATATGTAGGTCATTGTGAGCTATTTTCATGGTTCAATGATTTTGCCTTATATTTAGACACAATTTAATTCTGATATGTAATATCTGGAATTATGTTCCATGTGTCCCAGTTATTGATCTAGGTGAGTGTGACCTATATTTCATGGTTCAGCAATTTTACCTTATATCTTGAAGGCGCGAAACAGGCGAGCTATGCTGTCATGTAACAGCTCTTGTTAGTTTTTGCCAAACCAAAATGCCAAAAAGAATAACTAAAAAAATCATCTCCCCAGAAACTATATGCTCTATGAGGCTGAGGCTCAATGGACATATTCACCATATTTTCCCTTACATGTTTAGTGTTTTTCTTTTGTTTTTATTTTTCATGAAATTCTGCTCATTATTTTGGTTGCTATGGCATCTTTGAGGTTACATATCCTTATAATGGTGAAAATAGAAAAATGGTAGTTACTGCCAAGTCTTGCAGATATTTTGACAAAACTTTCATATTAATATCCTTTATGCTGTCATCTATCTGATTTTAGGCCTAATGATCACTTTTATTTGTTGCTTGGCTGCCATGGAAACCGAAATGCCAGAAAAATACTTAAAAAAAACAACATCTTCTCAGAAACCATATGGGACTGAGACTTTATGGAAATATTCACAAAATTTGCCATATCATGTTTAATATATTTTATGAAATTCGGCTCTTTAGTTTGGTTGTTATGTCAACTTAGAAGTTCAATAGACTTGTAATGTGGAAAATTGAAAACTGGTACTGACTGCCAAAATATAAGTGAAGGCAATGATCAGGAATAGATGCAATAAACCCACAGCTCCCATCAGAGACACCAAAAGGAAAGAAACACAAACATGAAACAACAGACCCTAATGGAAACATCAACTCAGAAAGCCAAAAAGGACAGTTAATTTCTCACAAAATGGCCAACTGGCTATCCAAAACAAAATAATATACGCGACACAAACACTTGAGACAAACCATAACAAAAATAAACTGCGACAGAGGAACCACCTTGGAACGGTAAGTAAAATGAACCCCACTCCGATAGGGGGGGGGGGGGGGGGGGGGGGGGCTTGAATCAATTTTTCATGGCAACAATCCTCGCGAATACTTCCGTCGCGATTTAGACAAATACTTTGTTCAGTCCGCATGAAGGCTTTCTAACTCATCAGTGCAACATCCCATATTGTTAATACGTGAAAGTACATCAAGTACATGTTTTTGATGAAAAGTCATGCTTGAATGGCCCCCGGGATGTGGCCAGTTTAGACCCCAGGGACATGATTGGCACAATTTATGTAGGGGACCACTTGACATTGCTACATGCTTAATATATATGCTCTGCGCCTAGTGGTTTCAGAGAAGAAGAATTTTTAAGCTTTTTTCCATTATAAGTCTATGAGGGCTAAGGGGCCCGGGGAGTGGCCAGTTTAGACCCCAGAGGCATGAATGGCACAATTTATGTAGGGGACCACTTGACATTGCTACATGCTTCATATGTAAGCTCTGGGCCTAGTGGTTTCAGAGAAGTTTTTCCCAATGTAAGTCTATAGGAGCTATATGTTGCCATGCCAACAAGAGTTTCCATCTGATCTGCCCCAAAACATAATGCATCTTTTCCCCCAACCTGATAATGCCTCTCATGAAATTTAATCATGATTGGCCAACTGGCTTTAAAGATATACTTAGTTGAACATGTGAAAGGACGATTGACGACTGATACATGTACGTATCACTCATACAGGGACAGATTCATTTATTACCATGGATCCTATACTATTACCAAAGGACTTAAACAGCTTCCACCATGACTCTTATAGCTATTACCATTAATCATACTGGTATTACTATGACTAATACAGCAATCACCACGACTCACACAGCTAGCACATTGACTCCTAAAGTTATCACCATGACTCATACAGCTGCCATGATTCATACAGCTGTCCCTATGACGTATAAAGCTGCCACAAGACCCATACAGTTGTCACAATGACTCTTAAAGCTGCTGTCATAATTCAAAGGTTGCTGCTATCGCTATGTCTACACTACATCTGTCACCATGACTCCTTCATCGGCCACTCTGGCTCATATCACCATGTCTCGTGCATATGTCATTATGGTTCATAAAGCTATCACCATGGCTCATAGAGCTATCATCATGCCGCCTTAAGCTGTCACCATAGCTAATAAACTATCATCCTGATCCACACAGCTTTCATCCTGACTCACACAGCAATAAGCATGGCTCATATAGCTTTCCCCATAGGTCATGCAACTATCACTATGACTATCCCTTAGAATCACATAGCCCAGAAAATCCTGTACACTACTACAACCGGCCCCGATAGCTCAGTTGGTAGAGTGTCCGCTCCGGGGAACGGGAGGTCACGGGTTCGATCCCGGGCCGCGACATACCAAAGTCGTTAAAATGGTACTAGCTGCTCCTCGCTTGGCACTCAGATTTACGGGGTAGAGCTAGGACTGGTCGACCCAGTGTCAGGATAATGTGACTGGGTGTGGTATCATGTAATGTGTCTGGGACATGATACTTCAGTGAGGCAGCACTATAAAAAGTGAGCATTGAGCTCCCTGTCGCAACCAGACACCGTCGTGATATGACTGAAAAATTGTTGAAAGCGACGTTAAACCCGAATTCACACACACACTACGATTTTCGGCTCCGTGTTGTAGCCCTTGCTTCCAAAGGATTATCCCTTATATATGCTATTTTACCTTCACCACAGCTGGTGTTAAGGGAATATGTGGCGGCCGTAAAACGTCTCCCTGGCCTTCATCATAGTGTGGGTTATATTTTCTAGTCCTTTTGGATCATGGATTCCACTGCGAAAGTTTGAGAATATTTGAGGGTCACTGGCTAGGCCTAATTGCGGAAACTAGCTAGTCTGTCCAAGAAAGACTTGTACACTACGTTGCTATCACTATGTCAACCGCAGCTACCTTCATGACTCATACAGCTTTCATCATGATTCAGTTAGCTGTCATCATGACTCATGGAACTGTCACCATGAATCAAACAGCTGTCATCATGACACATACAGCTATCCCCACGAATCATATAGCTATCTCGGATACGCCTGTATTACCTTGGCCCATACAGCAATCACCATAACTTATACAGCTATCAGCACGACTAATACAGCTACCACAACTACTCATGCAGCTGTCAAGATAAATCATCGAGCTCTCACTATAACTCACACAGCTATCACACAGCTTTCACCATGAATCATATTTTAGAATAATTACTCTTATAGCTATCACCATTTGTTATACAACTATCACCATGATTCGTATTGCTGTAATTATGTGTCATACAGCTGTCCCCATGATTCATATACCGTAGCTACCATCATGAATCATATAACTACTCTTACAGCTGTCATCTTGGCTTATACAGATATCAGAGTGACCCATGCAGCTGTCAACAAGGCCATTAAACTGTAAAAATTGACTTATACAGCTATTACTATGACCAGTTAGTGTACTACATATATCTAACAATCTTCAAGCCAAATATTCATGTTGGAGAGGTACAGATAAACACCTCGTTTTTCATCACTATAAGAATATAAAAATATGCAAATATATATATATATAAATATATATGACTATATTGTGATGAATGTTACAAGTTTTAAAATGTCTGCAAAATGTACAGATCTGTCCATGTTCATTAAAGAAGTTGGAGGGGCATATTACTTCTGCTTCGTTCGTCCGTCTGTCTGTCCGTTTTGATGCGTAACATATCCTAAGAACCGCGTATGCTAGCGTTTTGAAATTTTATATACGGATTCCTCGTGGACAATTAGGTGACGCGATTTTTTTCTCATCCCCTTTCGAGAGTTATTGCCACTTGATTTTTTTGTGGGGGGTGGATAAAATCTTGTCAGCAAAATATCTCAAAATTCATTGGAGCTAGAACATTGAAAGTTAGTGAATAGATTTGTGGTGATGAGTTATGACCCTTTGTCACTTTGGGTATTTGTACATTGTACCTCTGTATGTTTTGTGATACAAAGCATAACTTAAGAATTGCGTGTGCTAGGGTTTTGAAATTTCATATATGATCTTATCCGGAGAATGCCCTTTTCAGGAGTTATTGCCCTTTGAATTTTTTTTTAAAAGCTTGTCAGCAAAAAATCATAAAGACTATAAGAGCTAGAGCCTTGAAAGTTGGTAAATAGATTGGTTATGATGAGTAGATGACCGGATGAACTTTTGATAAAATTCCGAAAAATACTTCATGAGTTATGGCCTTTTGTCACTTTGGGTATTTGTACATTGTATGTTTTGTGATGCATGACATAACTTAAGAATCGTGTGCCAGTGTTGTGGATAGAGTGCTGGACTACTAATCAGATTGTCGATTATGAATCAGAGGGTTCAAATGTTCAAGAGTTCAAATGCCGGTGGAGGAATGGAAATTTGTTCTCTTTTGTTATTATTTTCTTTTTTCTTCATAAACAGTTATCATCTCCCTCGCACAGTGAGTGAGTGTTTGGGTTTTACGTCTCACCAACAGCTTAGGTCATACGGGGACGGGACCTCGGTTTAAAGACTCATCCGAAAGCCCGGGATCGATCCAATCTCTGTCACTCGCACAAAAAATTAGAAGTGGCGGCAATGATCAGGAATCGATACAATCAACCCACAGCTCCCATCAGAGACACCAAAGGGAAAGAAACACAAACATGCAACAACAGATCCCGATGGAAACATCAATAGCGGAAAGCCAAAAGGACAGTTACTTTCCCTCAACATGGGCAATAGGCTATCCAAAATAAAATAATATAAGCGGCACAAACACCCAAAGACAAACCATAACAAAAATAAACCGCGACAGAAGAACCGCCTTGGAACGGTCAGCGGAAACGAATTCCACTGGTGGGGGGATTAAATCGATTTTACGTGGCAACAATCCTCGCCCTTACTCCCGTCGCGATTAAGACATAATTTGTTCAGTCCGCAAGAAGACCTCCTAACTTATCAGTGCAACATATCCGTGAACACAAAAATCAAACAACCACAGAGATGAAACAACGGTGAGGACTCACAGCAAGAAACCACTGAAATGCTGGAGCAAAAGAAAACCAACAGTTAGATTCTGATGGCCAAGTTGTTAGGGAATGGGGATATTGCATTTATACATGCATGCACGTGTGTGTGTGTGTGTGTGTGTGTGTGTGTGTGTGTGTGTGCATTTGTGTGCATGTATGCATGCATGTGAGAGTGCATGCATGCATGTATGTGTGCATGCAAGTCTACATTAGTGTATGTGCATGCTTGCATGAGTGTGTGTACATGCATGTGTGCTTGCATGCATGCTTGCGTGTTTGCACACGCATATGCATTCATGTATGTATGTGTGCATGCATGATGGCATACATGTGTGTGTGCGCATGCAAACGTGTGTGTGCATGCATGTGTATGTGCATGCATGCATGTGTGTGAGTGTGCATGCATATGTGCATGTGTACATGTGTGCATGTTTGCATGACTCGCATCCCTCTAAAAAATGTCCATAAGTATCTGTCAATCTTTTATATTTAAATTGCGATGAACTTTTCCTTGTTTTTCAGAATCAACATGGAGGGGAAGAACAACAGTTACAGACGCTAAAAGCAGGAAGAAGTGAAATGAATTATAAATAAAAATTAAATAAAATACTGTCTGCCAACAAAATTCAGTTGTTTTCTTGCTTACTATCAGTTTTTGTTTTGTGTGTGTGTGTTTTTTTTTTTTTGTTTTTTTTTTTTTTGTTTTTGACATGCCGGCATTTAACATGGCACGACTTAGGGACCTTTTTTTCTGTCCATTTGTTTGTTCACCCACCAGCCATCAAAATAGATGTGAAGGCAATGATCAGGAATCGATAAATAAAACCACAGCTCCCACTATCTAGAGACACCAAAGGGAACGAAACACAAACATGAAACAACTAGACCCTAATTGAAATATCAATTAACACAGAATGGCCAATTGGCTATCCAAAATAAAACAATATAAGCGACACAAATACTCAAAGACAAGCCAAAAAAAAATAAATAAACAAACCGCGACAGAAGAACCGCCTTGGAACGGTCAGCGAAACGAATTCCACTGGGGGTTTAAACTGTGTTTTGTACAAATAATTTTGCAGTGGAACTTTCTTATAGAATTGGGACATAGCGAGTTCACAGGACTCATAAGAAAAAAAAAATGTAAATAGATCACCAATATGCTGATAACCAGTGCAAGTATAGTGCGCATTCAGCTTTTAGAAACGGACAAGCAGAAGAGGGCGAAATACCATAGAATATAGTCCGTGATCATTCTCACTCGCAAGAAACATCCTCAGTCTAGAGATGATCAATCCCTCGAGCTTGCGCATTCAATTGAGCCACTGGGATACTTTATGGACACAAAGCTGCTGTTGAAATAAATTATGCCTATACTGTTAAAACAAATTAACAAGTCCGGGAAATACATACCCATTTAGACCCCACTTCATACATATGAAAGTAGGGGGTGGCAAGGGTATTCATTTTTACCATATTCTTACCCACAGCATAGACGTATATACTCATTAAAATTGCCTCGAACAGTCTGTTCTAATGAGCACTAACAATCTAAATTTGAACCAGAAATAGGAAAAGTGCCACAAACTTCAATAGATGAAGAACAACTGACAGAAAGCAGTGTAAGATGTGTGTGTTATAATGGGTCCCATTGACAGAAGTACTGAATTGAAGAGCTTATACATTTTCCAATGTTTTACAATGTCATTAACATGCTGATTAAAGCATCAAAAATAACATTGATGAAATTATTCGGAAATGTAAGCAGAGAAACGTTTGTTAAATGCATTGCCAAAATATTCGCACAATAAAATGACGTCTGTAAACGTGTTAGAAATGTTAATAAAATCGTACTGAAGGCAATGATCAGGAATCGATACAATTACGGCTTACAGCTTATAAGAAATAAGCCTTCCCAGGATAATGTGGTGCGAGACGAACCGTTTTTTAGTTCACCTGAGCCAAAGGCTCAGGGTGAGCTATTGTGATCATTCACCGTCCGTCGACGTCGGCGGCGTCGTCCGTCCGTCCGTTTACAATTTCTTTAAACATCATCTCCTCCTAAACCACTGAACAGATTCTGACCAAACTTGGCAGAAAAGATCCATATGTGGTCCTCTCTCAAAGTTGTTCAAAGAATTCAATTCCATGCTGATCTCTGGTTGCCATGGCGACGAAAAGGGGAAAATAAGAAAAATCTTTAAAAATCTTCTACTCTGAAACCAGAAGGCATAGGTCTTTGATATTGGTATGAAGCTTCATCTAGTGGACCTCTACCAAGATTTTTCAAATTATAGCACTGGGGCCAAAATGCCTCCATGCCGTGGCCCACTGTTTTTACATAGGCTTATATAAGGAAAACCTTTCAAAATCTTCTTATCTGAAATCCAAAAGCCGCGTCTTTGATATTTGGTATGAAGCTTCATCTAGTGGACCTCTACCATTATAGCCCTGGGGCCAAAAATGGCCCCGCCTCGGGGCACACTTGTTTAATAAAGGCTGATATAGGGAAAACATATAATATAAAAATCTTCTTGTCTGAAACCAGAAGGCCCAGGTACTGAACCTCTACCAAGATTGTTCAAATTATAGCCCTGGGGCCAAAAACGCCCCCCCCCCCCCCCCGCGCCAGGGCCCACTGGTTTTATATAGGCTGATATAGGGAAAACATATAAAATCTTTTTGTCTGAATACAGAAGGCCGAGGTCTTTGATATTTGGTATGAAGCTTCATCTAGTGAACCTCTGCCAAGATTGTTCAAATTATAGCCCTGGGGCCAAAAACGCCCCCGCACCGGGGCCCACTCGTTTCACATAGGCTTATATAGGGAAAACATATAAAAATCTTCTTGTCTGAAACTTGAAGGTCCAGGTCTTTGATATTTAGTATGAAGCTTCATCTAGTGAACCTCTACCAAAAATTGTTCAAATTATAGCCCTGTGGCCAAAAACGCCCCCCGCGCCGGGGCTCACTGGTTTTACATATGCTTATATAGGGAAAATTTTAAAAATCTTCTTCTCTGAAATCAGAAGGCCCAGGTCTTTGATATTTGGTATGAACCTCCATCTAGTGGACCTCTACCTAGATTGTTCAAATTATAGCCCTGGGGCCAAAAACGACCCTGCCCCGTGGCCAACTGGTTTTACATAGGCTTATATAGAGAAAACCTTTAAAAAATCTTCTTCCCTGAAACCAGAAGGCCCAGGTCTTTGATATTTGGTATGAAGCTTCATCAAATGGACCTATACCAAGATTGTTCAAATTATAGCCCTGGTGCAAATAATGCCCCTGCGCCGAGACCCACTTGTTTTACCTGGGCTTATAAGGGAAAACCTTTAAAAATCTTCTTGTCTGAAACCAGAAGGCCCAGGTCTTTGATATTTGGTATGAAGCTTCATCTAGTGAATCTCTACCAAGATTGTTCAAATTAATACCCTGGGGTCAATCATGCCCCCATTCCGGGGCCCACTGGTTTTACATAGGCTAATATTGGGAAAACATATAAAAATCTTCTTCTGTGAAACCAGCTGGTCCAGGTCTTTGATATTGAGTATGAAGCTTCATCTAGTAAACCTCTACCACGATTGTTCAAATTATAGCCCTGGGGCTAAAAATGCCCCCGCGCTGGTGTTCACTGGTTTTACATAAGCTTATACTGGGAAAACCTTTAAAAGTCTTATTGTCTGAGACCAGAAAGCTCAGGTCTTTTGATACTTGATATGAAGCGTCATTTAGTGGACCTCTTCCAAGATTGTTCAAATTATAGCCCTGTGGCCAAAAATGCTCCCGCGCCGGGGCCAACTGGTTTTACATAGGCTAATAGAGGGAAAACCTTTAAAAATCTTCTCGTTTGAAACCAGAAGGCCCAGGTCTTTGAAATTTGGTTTGAAGCTTCATCTAATGGACCTCTACCATGATCGTTCCAATCATAGCATGGGGGCCAAAAATGGCCCCGCCCTTGGGTCCACTGGTTTTACATAGACTTATAAAGAGAAAACGTTTGGAAAATCTTATTGTCCAAAACCAGAAGGCCATGCCTTTTATATTCGATGTTAAGCTTCATTCAGTGGACCTCTGCTTAGGTTGTTCAAATTATAGACCTGGGTCCAAAAAAAATTGCACCGCCCTGGGGCCTACATGTTAATCTCTTAGCTCATGTGAGCGATATAGGACCATCATGGTCCTCTTGGTTAAACCCTTGCGGTTTCTTTGGGTGGTAGGCCTTGAGATGTCAGTTTATCTCAGTGTCGGGTAAAAGTCCCTCAAAATCTAAAGCAACCTCCAAATATCCAAAATGGTATTGCCTGGGAAGTAAAAACTATTGACAAACAAATCTTAGCTATCACCACAGTTAATATGGCTGTCATCTTAGTAGCACAGCTATCATCAGAGGAAGAACGACTTATACTGTCAACTGGGTCATATATGTCTACACGGGTAAGTTTCACAGCTATCACCACAGGTGATGAGGGTGTTACCTGAGTTATACGAATGTCACCACAGGTTGAATTGCCAGGTAGAATGGCTATCACAACTGATGCCGCACACACCTTTTACCATTAATATTTTGGCTTGTATGGCTTTGAACTTATTCTCACAAATATCACCACAGGTAATATGGCGATCACCTAAGTTTCACTGCGATCACCACAGGTAGTATGGCTAACTCTTCAGTTTTACAACTGTCACCACGGGTTGTTAATCAATGACCTCTGTCTCACAAAAGTCACAATAAGTAGTATGGTTAAAGGAGTTTAACAACTATCAACAAAGTCAACATTGGTATCACCCGAATTTTTCAGCTACCACCACAACACCGCAGTTAATATGGCTATCACCTCAGATTCACAGCTGTCACCACATATATTATAGCAATCACTTCAGTTTCACCGCTGTCACTATAGGTATTATGATTATCACCTTAGTTTCTCAGCTATCACCACAATATGGCTAAGACCCGACATTCTCAGCTTTCCTTCACAGCAGGTAATATGGCTATCACCAGAATATTCACATATATCACCAAAGGTTATTTCGCTATCACCTCAGGTTTACATCTGTCACCATAGGTAATAATTATAGCAATCAACTATGCTTCACAATTGTCACAACAGGCAGTATGATTATCGGACGAGTTTCAAAGCTATCACTGCAGGTAACATGGCTATCACCTCAGTTTGACAGCTGTCACCACAGTTTATATTGTTTTCAACAGAGTTTCACAGCTATCACCTTAGGTAATATGGCTATCACCTCCGTTTCATAGCGGTCATCTCAGGAAATATGGCTGTCGCCTGAGCTTCACAACAAGAAATATGACTATCACCTGATTTTCACAGCTATCATCGCAGGTAATACGGTTCTTGCCTGTATTTTACAGCAATCGCCTCTGTTTCATAGCTATTGCTAAATTGAGTATGGATATCACCTGAGTTTCTCAGCTGTCACCACAGGTAGTAAGGCTATCATCTGAGCAGGTAATATGGCTTTAACAGCTACCACGACAGGTAATATGGCTGCCACCTCAGTTTCATATCTTTCACCTCAGGCAATATGGCTGTCACCTGTATTTCACAAGAAGTAGTATGACTATCATCTGATTTTTACACATGCCATTATAGGTAATATACATATCACCTCGGTTTAGCAGCTGTCACCACAGGTAATGCAGCACTCACCTCTATCACCGCAGGCTATATATGGCCACACCTGAATAACAGTTGCCACTATATATAATATGGCTATCACCTCAGTTTCACAGCTGTCAGTCCAGGTAATAAAACAGAAGTGGAGGCAATGATCAGGAATCGATACAAATAACCCACAGCTCCCATCAGAGACACCAAAGAGAAAGAAACACAAACATGTAACAACAGACACCAATGGAAACATCAACAGCGGAAAGCCAAAAGGACAGATACTTTCCCACAAAATGGCCAATAGGCTATCCAAAATAAAATAATATGAGCGACGCAAACACCCAAAACAAATCATAACAAAAATAAACCGCGACAGAAGAACCGTATTGGAAAGGTCAGTGGAAACGAATTTCACTTGGGTGTGGGTGTGTGTGTGGGGTGGGGGGGGGGCGGCTTAAATCGATTTTACGTGGTCACAATACTCGCCTTTCCGTCGCGATTTAGACAAATAATTTGTTCAGTCCGCATGAAGGCCTCCTAACTCATCAGTGCAACATCTCTGTGAACACAAAAGCTCAAACAACCATAGAGATGAAACAACGGTGAGGACTCGAAAGCAATAAACCAATGAAATGCCGGAGCAAAAGAAAACCAACAGTTAGACTCCGGGGTAAGGCTTTCAAATTAGTCTTATAGATATCGCCACGGGTAATATGGCTATCTCCTGAGTTTCCAGTTTTACAGCTGTCAACACATGTGATGTGACTTTATGCGGACTTTAACAATTATTTGTCTAAACCATAAAAGAACCAAGGACGAGGACTGAGGCCATGTAAAATCGATTTAAGCCCCTGAGTTGAATACTTTTTGCTGACCATTCCAAGGCGGTTCTTGTGTTGTGGTTTATTATTGTTACAGTGCGTCTTTGCATGTATGGATTGCTTATGTCTTTTTATTTTCGATCGCTGTTTGGCCATTTTTGTGTGAAAGTAAAAGTCCTTTTGGCTATCCGCTTGTGGTGTTTTCATTAGGATTTAGTTATTTCAATTTCGAATTATTTCCCATTGTTGTCTCTGTTAGGAGATTAGGGGTAATTGAATCCATTCCTGATCACTGTCTTCACCTCTTGTTTTAAACCCTGTTTCACAGCTATCACCAAAGGTGGTATGACAAACACCTCAGTTTCACAACTGTCACCTCAGGTTATTAAGCAATGACCTCCGTTTCACAAATGTCAGAACAGGTAGTTTGGTTATCACCAGAGTTTCACAGCTTTCAGCAGGTAATATCGCCATTACCTCAGTTTCTTAGCTATCATCACATCACCACAGGTAATATGGCTATTACATAAATTTCACAGCTGTCATAACATAATATATAGCAATCATTTTACCATGTATGGTAGTATGGCTGTCACCTTAATTTCACAGCTATCACCACAAGTAATATGGTATCATCTGAATATCTCAGCTTTCCTTCACAGCAGGTAGTATGGTTATCACCTGATTTTTACATCTATCACCAAAGATCATATCGCTATCACCTCAGACTGACAGCTGTCACCACAAGTAATACAGCAATCCACTATGTTTCACACTTGTCACAACAGGTAGAATGGTTTATCACCTGAGTTTCAGAGCTATCACTACAGGTAACATGGCTGTCACCTTAGTTTGACAGCTGTAACCACAGGTTATATTGCTGTCAACTGAGTTTCACAGCTATCACCAGAGCTAATATGGATATCACCTCCATTTCACAGCTGTCACCACAGGAAGTATAGCTATCATCTGAGCTTCCCACAAACATAATCACCTGAATTTCAGAGCTATCATTACAGATAATACGGCTGTTATCTTGGTTGACAGCTGTCACAACATGTTATACAACAATCACCTCTGTTTCACAACAGTCACTAAAACTCGTACGGTTAACGCCATGTTTTCCCAGCTGTCACCACAGGTAGTAATGCTATCACATGAGTTCACAGGTTTTTGTTTTCATTGATTGCAGTTTAATGGCCCAGTCAACACTATGTAATTTTTGAGCCTGTCAGTTTACCTATCCACACGTTTCCTGGGCTGTCTTGTACATAAGTGGTTAACCAGTACAGTGTACATTCTTTCGCCAGAAACTGACAACTGCCCTTCTTGAATCAGCGGAAGGGAAAGAATGATGATAGAAACGATATAATGATCAATCTCCACGAAAAAATACTGCCAACCCCGGCAAGTATTGAATCCGCGTACTTCTGATCACCAGTCAGACGCATCACCGCCGGTAATATGGCTATAAACTCACTTTTACATCTACCACCACAGTTAATATGGCTGTCACCTCAGTTTCGCATTTTACACCTCAGGTCATATGGTTATCACCTGAGTTTCACAAGAAGCAGTATGACTATCATCTGTAATATGCCTGTCACCTCGGTTTGACAGCTGCCACAGGTAATACAGCAATCAAGTCTGTTTCACAGCTATTCCCATAGCTTGTTTGGCTATCCCCTTAGCTTGACAGCTATCACTACAGGCTATATGGCCATCACCTGAGTAGTATGGTTATCACCAGAGTTAAACAGCCATCGCCAAAGGTAATATCGTCATCACCTCAGTTTCACAGCTGTCACCATATATTATATAGCAATCGTTTAACTATAGGTAGTATGGCTATCATTTTAGTTTCAGAGCTATCACAACAAGTAATATGGCTATCACCTGACTTTCTCAGCTTTCCTTCACAAAAGTTAGATTGCTATCACCTTAGTTTGACAGTCGTTACCACAGATAATATAGCAGTCAACTATGATACATAATTGTCAAACAGTTAGTATTGTTATCACCCAAGTTTCAGATGTATTCCTACAGGTAACAACGATATCCCCTCAGGTTATATTGCTATCATCTGGGTTCCATAGCTATAAATGTATGTAATATGGCTATCACCTCCATTTCACAGCTGTCACCTCAGGAAATATGGCTATCACTTGAGCTTCACAACAAGAAATATGACTATGACTTGAATTTCACAGCTATAATCACAAGTAAAACGGTTATGACATCGGCTGACAGCTGTCACAAGAGGTAATGCAGAAATAACATCTGTTTTACAACTGTCGCTACAACTAGTATGGTTATCACCTGGCTTCATTGCTATCACAGATGGTAATGTGGCTATAACCTCAATTTTACAGCTACCACCACAGGTAATATGGCTGTCACCTCAGCTTCACATATTTCGCCCGAGTTTCACTATGCTTAGTATATGTATCATCTGAATTCCACAACTATCATTATAGGTAATATGCCTATCGCTTCGGCTTGTCACCACCAGTAGCACAGCTGTCACCTCTGTTTCACAGCTGTTTGCAGAGTTAGTATGGCTATCCCCTTAGTTTCACAGTTATCGCCACAGTTAATATGGCCATTACTTGAGTAATAGTTGCCCAAATATGTAATAAAGCTATCAACTAAGTTTCATAGACTATCACCTGAATTTCACAACTATCTCCAAAGGTATTATGGCTATCACCTTAATTTGACAGCTGACACCACAGTTTTTCACCTACATTTTATAGCTATCACCACAGGTAATATGGCTATCACCACGGGTAGCATGGCTATCATCGCATATCTGCGAATTTGTTGTGAGTTGTTGTTTAGTGTTTTCTAATGGTCTGATCACCCCCTGTGGGGAAGAGAGGGCTGATTGTTCCGTTTCATAAACACTCGTATTTTTTCTTGTTTTGTGTTTGTTTCCTCTTCCTGTCGTGAGTGGGCTGTGTCTTGTGACTGTGGCGCTCCCTGGGTCTTTCTTTTAAATTTTCACAGCTGTCGCTAAAGATGGTATTTAGCACCCAATTTCGTAAAATCATTCTTCGATATAAAAAGATTGGGTACAACATGGATATTATACGACAGACTGCATGTATGGTAGTTAACCCAATCACGGTTGGCAACTTTGCTTCCCTCTTTAATGGCACGCCGGTGGATCAGGCCTCAGATTCTATGACGGTTCCAACGTAAAGGCTTATTGAGAGTTAAAGAGATCTAATTCAAGGTAATATTGGTTGGTACCTGATGCTCTGTCTCTGGTCGGGCCCATCGAAGTATAATTGTTGGTTTTCTTTTGCTCCAGCATTTCAGTGGTTTCTTGCTGTCTAGTCCTCACCGTTGTCTCACCTCTGTGTTTCTTTGATTATTTGTGTTCACGGAGATGTTGCACTGATTAGTTAGGAGGCTTTCATGCGGACTGAACAAATTATTTGTCTAAATCGCGACGGAAGTAAGGGCGAGGATTGTGGCCACGTAAAATCGATTTAAGCCCACAGTGGAAATCTTTCCACTGACAGTTCCAAGGCGGTTCTTCTGTGGCGATTTATTTATGTTGTTGTTTGTTACTTACTGTGTGTATCACTTGTGTCTTTTTATTTTGGATGCCCATATGGTCATTTTGTGGGAAAGTAACTGTCCTTATGGCCTTCCTTTGTTTAGGTTTCCATTATGGTCTGGTCGCTTAATGTTTGTGTTTCTTTCCCTTTGGTGTCTTTGATGGGTGGAGTAAGTTAATTGTATCGATTCCTGATCTTTGTTTTACTTCTACTTTGCTGTCACCCCCGTTTCACACACAAAACCTATCATCTCCGTTTTCACAACTGTCGTAAAAGAAAGGTAATACAGTAAAGACCTCTTATTTACAGCTGTCACCACAGGTAGTCACAGCTATCACCACAGGTAATATGGCTGCCACCTGAGGTGCACAGCTGTCATCACAGGTTATATAACAATCACCTCAATTTCACAGCTGGCAATATAGGTAGTATGGCTATCACATGATTTTCACAGCAATCAAATCAGGTAACATGGCTGTCGCCTTAGTTTTACAGCTTCTACCACAGATTACATCATTTTTAGCTGAGTTTCTCAGCTTTCTTAATTGATAGTTTGATATTCACAGGTAACATGGCTATCACATTACTTTCTCAGCTGTCACCAAAGATGGTATACATATGACATTAGACTTACAGCTGTTACTATAAGATATATAGCTATCATCTGTGTTTCACATCTGTCGTCCATAGGTAATATAGCAATCACCTGTGTTTCATCATTGTCACCAGAGGTAGTATGGCTATTACTTGAGTTTCACAGCTATCACTTCAGCATAACACTTATTACCACAGGTAGTATGGCTATAGCCTCAGTTTCACAGACGCCACCACAGGTAATCTTGCTATAATCTGACATTTACAGTTGTCACCTCGGGTGATATGCTATCACCTCGTATTCACAGCTATCACCACAGGAAAACAGGTTTCACCACATGTAATATAGCATTCACCTGTGTTTCAAAATTGTCACCACCTGCAGAATGGTTATCACCTGGGTTTCACAGCTACCACCACAGGGAATAAAGCTATCACATTAGTTTCACAGCTGGATTTTACATCAGAGATACAGCTGTCACCACAGAAATATGTCTATCACCTCAGTTTCACAGCTATCGCCAGAGACAGAATAGAAATCACCTGTGTTTCACATTTTTCACCAGAGGTAGTATGGCTATCACTTGAGTTTCACAGCTATCACCTCAGCATTACATTTATCACCAAATGTAGAATGGCTATCGCATCGTTTCACGGCTTTCAACATTGGTAATATGACTACAATCTGAGTTTTACTTTATCACCGCAGGTAAGATGCTATCACCTCGGTGTCACAGCTATCACCATAGGAAGTTTAGCTATCACATCAGTTTCACAGCTGTCATCAATGTTATATAGCAGTGACCTTTGTATCTCCATTATCGCAACAGGTAGAATGTCCATCAACTGAGTGAGTGGGTGTTTGAGTTATACATCCCACCAAAGCTAAGGTCATACGGAGACGAGACCTCGGTTTAAGACACATCCGAAAGTCTGGAGAAGCCCGGGATCGATCCTGCGATCCCTGGTTTACAAGGCGACTATCGTAACCACTACACCACGGAGGCTTCTATCCATCACCCGAGTCTCACAGCTAACAGCACATATGACATGACAATCACTTCACTTTCAAATCTGGTAGTATGGCTATCTCCTCGGTTTCACAGCGGTCACCACAGGTGTTATGGCCATCGTGTGAATTTCACAGCGTTCGCCACAGGTTATATAGCGTGAGTTAAACAGCAATCATAACAGGTTATATTGTTTCTCCTCAGTTTAGCTGTCACCACAAATAATATGGTTATCACCTGGGTTATAAAACACAACTGTTAGCTGGGTATCACCACAGTTGCACAGCTTTCACCACAAAATAGAAGTGAAGGCAATCACCAGGAATCGATACAATTATCTCACATCCCCCATCCAAGACACCAAAGAGAAAGAAACATAATCATAAAACATTCACCACAATGAAAACGCCACAATCGGAAAGACCAAAGGACAATTACTTTCCCACAAAATGACTGTCCAAAATAAAAAGATACTGTCACAATAATAAACCACAACAGAAGAATCGCCTTGGAACGGTCAGTATTTTTACTGGATGGTGAAATCGAGTCTAACTGTTGCTTTTCTTTTTGCTGTCGAGTCATCAGCGTTGTTTCATCTCTGTGCTTGTTTGATTATTTGTGTTCACGGAGATGTTGCACTGATGAGTTAGGAGGCCTTCATGCGGACTGAACAAATTATTTGTCTAAATCGCGACGGAAGTAATGGCGAGGAGTGTAGCCACGTAAAATTGATTTAAGCCCCCTAAATGGAATTCGTTTCCGCTGACCGTTCCAAGGCGGATCTTCTGTCGCGGTTTATTTTTGCTATGGTTTGTCTTTGGGTGTTTGTGTCGCTTATGTTATTTATTTTGGATAGCCTATTGGCCATTTTGTGGGAAAGTATCTGTCCTTTTGGCTTTCCGCTGTTGGTGTTTCCATTAGGGTCTGTTGTTTCATGTGTGTTAATCCATCCCTTTGGTGTCTCTGATAGGAGCTGTGGGTTGATTGTGTCGATTTCTGATCATTGCCTCCACTTCTATTTTACATGGCTATCGAATGTTTTACAGCTGTTTTTTTTTTTTTTTTCATGAATTATGGTTATCAACACAGTTTACCAATTATCACCACAGGTTATATGCCTATGTACAGTTTAACAGCTATAACCACATACTATGTGGATGCCACTACAATTTCGCTGCTATTGATTGATTGTGTTGGGGTTTAACGACATGTCAACTCTTGTGGGTCACTTTGTGTCGTCTCCCAGAAAAAAGGAGAAAAGAGAAAGAAGAAGTAGAGGAGATGAATGAGAGTGGGCAGAGACAGCGCTAAATAAATGAAAGTGAAGAAATAGAAGAAATACCAGCGTTACCTTCTATCCTTAACTGCTGCTAGGCCAGCAAGCCTTGCCTAACTGTAAGCCAATATCACTTGGCGCCCAGTTGATGCAACACCTTCGCCTCACCCAACCCCCCCCCCCCCCCCCCCCCCCCCTATTTTGCAGCTATATGTAATCTGTCACAACAAGTTATGTGGCCACTACTACTGAAACATAACTATTACAACAGGTTATGTGACTAACACTTACTTCACAGCTGCCACCACAAGATATTTGGCTACAACACGACATGTTTACTTTACTACCACTACTATGTCCAGCGGTCACCTTAAGATATATGGCTATTATAACAGTTTCAAGGCAGTCACATCGGGAATATGAAATTAACTCGATTACAAAACTGTTACCACATAGTTTAAGGTTATCATTACAGCTTTACAGCACAATCTCAGGTTCAAAATACCATAATTTCTAATCTGTCACTACATGTTATATTACTATCACTGCAGTTTCTCATATGCAACCACATTTTATATGACTTTCGCAACATATTCACTGCTATCACCATACACTAAATATCTATTATCTAAGTGTCTCCACATAGTGTAGTGGTTTTGCTACTCGACTCATAAACCAGGGATCGCAGCTTATAAACGTGTCGCCACCGTTTCTGTCATCGAAATATCAACATAGGCTATATAGCTATTTACACAGTTTCAGCGCTGTCGCCGCTGGTTATTTTGATAATCAGCACATTTTCCATGACTATCACCACAGGTCACATGTGTAATATTACTTTCACAACAGTTTCACGGCTATAACCATAGGTAATAAATAACGACACTATCACAGCGCTCACGGCAGATTACATGGCTATTATAGCAGCTCACAGTTATCCCCGAAGCTATATTGCTATCACAACAGTTTTGCTCTTTCACCACCCGTTATATGGTTATCCAGCCAATATCACAGCTAAAATCACATGGTTATTTAGATTTAAACACAGTCTCATACGTGGCTTTCGCCACAGTATAACAACTATCACCATCACCACATGTTTATTAGGTTTCAGCACCTTTTTACAGCAGCTGTCACCATGGGGTTATTTAAATTTCATTACACTTGCACCTTTACCATAGGTTGCGTCGCTATAACCACAAATTCGAAGCTATGACCACAGGTTATATGGATTTCAGCAGAGCTTCACAACTGCCACCAAAGGTTATGTGGCTATCAGCGCAGTTTTACAGCTATCACCACATGTAATTTAGATTTTAGCACAGTTTCACAGCTATCATCACAGTTTCACAGTTATCACCGCAAAATATATAGATTTGTTTGTGTTTCTTTCCCTTAGGTGTCTCTAATGGGAGCTGTGTGTTAATTGTATCGATTCCTGGTCAATGCCTTCACTTCTATAAAGTACATTTACATGGATGTCGCAGTCCATAAGTTTATTTGACTATCACCACAGTTTCATAGCGTCGACGTTGGTATCACCACAGTGTTACATCTATCACTACATATTATTTAGATTTCATCATAGTTTGACAGCTGTCACCATTGGTTATGTGATAATCCCTGCAGTTCCACGGTTCATTAAGGTTTTAGCACAGTTCCAAAGCTGACATCACAGGTTACATGGCCATCATCACAGTTTCACAGATATCACCACAGAATTTACAGATTTCAGCACAGTTTCACAGCTGACACCAAATGCTTTTATAGATTTCAGCACAGTTTCAGAGCTGTTACCAAAGGTAACGCAATAATCAGCACAGAGCAAAGCTTTCCTCACACGTTGTTGAGTTTTTAGCTCAGATTCATAGCTGTCATCACACGTTACGTGGGTGTCATCACCGTTTAACAGCTATGACTACAGATTATATAGGTTTTAGCAGCACAGATTATATAGGTTTTAGCAGCACAATTTCACAGCTGTCACCACCGGTCACACCAATTCCACAGCTTTTCCCACAGATTATATAGATTTCAGCAGTTTCATAGCTGTCACGTGTGCACAGGTAATGTGTATATCGCCAAAGCTTCACAGCTATTACCACGGGTTATTTATAAATTTCAGCGCAGTTCATAGCTGTCACTTCACGTTACGTGGCTATCACCACAGTTTAACAGCTATCACCATAGGTTATCTCGATTTCAGCACAGTTTAACCTCATCATCACAGGTTATTTGGATTTCAGAACAGCTTCACGGTAGTCACCACAGTTACGTGGCTATCGCGGCAGTTTTACAACTTTCACCACATGTTATTTATATTTCAGCACAGTTTCACAGCTCCCACCACAAATAATATTGATTTCAGCACACTTTCACAGCTGTCACTACTCGCAAAGGTTATTTGTCTATAACAATAGTTTCACAGCTGTTGTCGCCATAGATTACATGACTTTTACGACAGGGTCACAGCTATCACCACAGGTAAATTATATTTCAGCACAGATTCACAGATGTAATCACCTCACAGTTTCACAGCTCCCATCATAGATAATATAGATTTCAGTACACTTTCATAGCTTTCACAACTCTCAAAGTTTATTTGGCTATAACTATAGTTTCACAACTGTTGTCGCCACATATTATATGTTTTTTTTTTTTGCGACAGTGTCACAGCTATCACCACAGTGAAGAGCTTATTAGAGGAGAGCACCAAACCCCTCTATTAAATACATACGGACAGTTGTTTCCGTGGATTTGTATCTGCTTGTTTAAAAGGCAGCCAGTTAACAGTTTCTGCCAAGGGCCATAAGTGTCAGATGCTGAAACCACAAAGTGTTTTATTACCCAGTAATCTGGAGTTTATATCACAGCCAGTGAATCAGACAATGTATTTGAAATGTATTGATGATCAGCTTATATAAAAGTGCTTTAGTGTTATGCAATTAATGGTCAGTTCTTCATTTATATATATGTGTTTTGTTTTGTTTTTCAAGGAATTAATCGTATTTTATTAAATGGACTGGCGGTAAGTTTTTACCTGATGCGACTTCAGTTTGAAGTAAACATTGATATAGATAAGAGGGTATTTGATTATACGATTAAAGGATAATTAATTAAAGGATACTTTTCTCCATACTTGGATATTCATTATAATCGCGAAGGCGATTCTAAAGAGTGCAGGGGAAACAAGGACAGTTATCCCTTTCAACAAACACTCAATGGAAAAAGGAAAATGTCCCTTGTAGGGACAATGTTCCAGATAAGGCCGGTTGCTTTAGTTAATTTTCAAAATGTTTTTACTCCTTAAGTTTTTTTTTTGTTTTTTTTGTTGCTGTATTTTTTGGGCCAAGACATTTCAGCTTTTCCTTTAATTTTGACGACATCCTTAGCTATCAACAAGAATAAAGACTGTTGAATTCAAGAAAGCATAGCCCATCTGCATCTCGGTTTCAAATGATAAAGCTCGTTAACAGAAATATGACTTCTGACATTAAAGTCTCACCACACTGTAATGATAACTAAAGATCATATTTGAACTTTTCTGTTTGAACCTAACCAATCAGATCAGTTTTCCGGAAATGGCAGGCTGAAGAGTTAACAGCTCTAATATTATGTACCACTTGCCACATGCTATTTAGATTTCTGCATAGTTTCACAGCTGTCACCACAGGCAACATAATAATCACTGCAGTTTCACAGCTGTCACCACAGGTTTAGTTTCAAGCATAGTTCCATAGCTGTCATCACAGGGTACGTGGTCATCACCACATTTTCACAGCTATCACCACATATTTTGGAGATTACAGCACAGTTTCACAACTGTCATCGCAGATTACGTGGCTATCACACAAGCTGCAGAGCTATAACCACAGTTTCCCATTTATCACCACAGGTTATCTAGATTTCAGTACAGTTTCACAGCTCTAACGCCAGGTTATTCAGCACAGATCACAGCTGTCACCACTGATTACGTGACCATCGCCAGTTCCACAGTTTTTATTACAATATTTCAGAATCCTGATGCGATAATTGGTCGAAACTAGAAAGTTTGGCCAAAACATGTACTTTCCATGCTTTTCAGTTCTGTTGTTTTGCTCTTCCAAATGATAAACCTTTCATAGAACATATTTGATGTGGCTATAGCAGGCGTTAATGGAGTGTGTGGCGGTCGTAAAATGCCCCCCGCCTTTCGTCATAATGTAGTTTATATTTTCTTGTCCTTCGGGATCATTGGTTTATAGTGGAATTTTGAAAATATTTCAGGGCCACTGATGAGGCCTTATTGGCCGAAACTAGCTGCTCTGGCCAAGTAACCTTTTGCGCTTCATGCTTTTCGGATTTGTTGTTTATTCCTTGCTTTCAAAGGATAACTCTTTTATAGAACATATTTCACAGTAGGTTATTTTGAATTCAACAGTTCCACAGCCGTTACCATAGGCTACGTGACTGGCACCACAGTTTCACAGCTATCACCACAGGTTATTTATAATTCAGCATCGTTTCATAGCTGCCACCATAGGTCAAATTGCCATCACCGATGTTTCACAGATATCACCACAGGTTATTTAGTCTTCAGTATAGTTTTATAGCTGTCACAACAGAAAACTCGCAGTCACAACAGGCAACTCGGCATCACAAGAGTTTCACAGCTTTCACAATAAGTTATTTTAATTTCAGCACAGTTTCACAATAAATAACATAGTTGTCATCACAGTTTCACAGCTGTCACTATAAATTATACAGATTTCAGTCGATTTTCACAGCTGTCACACAGATACTTGGCTCTCACCAAACTTTCGCAGGTATCACCACAGGTTATTCCGATTTCATCACAGTTTCACATCTGTCACCACAGGTTATGTGGTTATCACCACAGTTTCCCCAGGTTATTCAGAATTCAGCACAATTTCACATCTGTTACCACAGGTTATGTGGTCCATCTGTCACCACATATTACGTGGCTATCGCACCAGCTGTAGAGCTATAACCACAATTACCCATCTATCACCACAGGTTATTTAAATTTCTGTAGAGTTTCACAACCCTTGCGCCAGGTTATTTAGCACAGATCACAGCTGTCACCAGGGGTTACGTGACCATCGCCAGTATCACAGTTGTTATATAATATTTCTGAGTCCTGATATGATAATTGGTCGAAACTAGAAAGTTCAGCCAACACGTGTACACTCCATGCTTTTTAGTTCTAATGTGACTATAGCTGGCGTTAAGGGAATGTGTGGCGGCCATAAATTGTCTCCCCGCCTTTCGTCATAATGTAGTTTATATTTTCTTGTCCTTCGGGATCATTGGTTTCTTGTGGAATTTTGAAAATAAATTCAGGCCTTATTGACAAAAACTAGCTGCTCTGGCACAGTAAACGTTTGTACTCAAAGCTTTTCGGATCTATTATTAATTCCTTGCTACCAAAGGATAACTCTTATAGAACATACTATTTTGAATTCAGCAGTTTCACAGCTGTCAGAGTACGTGATTATCACCACAGTTTCACAGTTATCACCACTGGTAATTTAAAGTTTAGCGCTGTTTCACAGCTGTCACCATAGAGTAAATAGCCATCATCGCTGTTTCATAGATATCACCACAGGTCATTTAGTTTTCAGTATAGTTTTATAGCTGTCACGAAAGACAACTCGGCATCACAACAGGTAACTCGGCATCACCACAGTTTCACAGCTTTCGCAATATGTTATTTTGATTTCAGCACAGTTTCACAGCTTCACAACAAATAACATAGCTGTCACCACAGTTTCACAGCATCGTTTCATAGCTGCTACCATAGGTCAAATTGCCATCACCGATGTTTCACAGATATCACCACAGGTTATTTAGTCTTCAGTATAGTTTTATAGCTGTCACAACAGAATACTCGCAGTCACAACAGGCAACTCGGCATCACAAGAGTTTCACAGCTTTCACAATAAGTCATTTTAATTTCAGCACAGTTTCACAATAAATAACATAGTTGTCATCACAGTTTCACAGCTGTCACCATAAATTATACAGATTTCAGTAGATTTCCACAGCTGTCACACAGATACTTGGCTATCACCAAACTTTCGCAGGTATCGCCACAGGTTATTCCGATTTCATCACAGTTTGATCTGTCACCACAGGTTTTGTGGTTATCACCACAGTTTGCCATCAATTACTACAGGCTTTTAGATTTCAGTGCAGTTTCACAGCTGTCGCCAAGGTTATTTGGATTTTAGCACAGGTCACAGCTGTCACCACTGGTTGCCTGGCCATCGCAACAGTTTCACTGTTTGTTTTACTATATAATGATCATGATGAGGCTCATTGGACGAAACTAGTTAGTTTTGCCCAAGAAAACTTGTACACTCCATGCTTTCAGCTCTGTTGTATATTCGTTGCTTCCAAATGATAAGCCTTTCACAGAACATATTTGCTGTGACTATAGCTGGCGTTAATGGAGTGTGTGGCGGCCGTAAACTGTCTCCCCGCCTTTCGTCACAATGTAGTTTATATTTTCTTGTCCTTCGGGATCATTGATGGAATTTTGAAAATATTTCAGGGCCACTGATGAGACCTATTTGGCCGAAACTAGCTGCTCTGGCTCAGAAAACTTGTGCACTCAATGCTTTACGGATCTGTTGTTTATTCCTTGCTTCCAAAGGATAACTCTTTTATGGAACATATATCACAGTAAGTTATTTTGAATTCAGCAGTTTCACTGCTGTCACCACAGGCTATGTAACTAGCACCACTTTTTCACAGTTATCATCACAGGTTATTTATAATTCAGCATCGCTTCATAGCTGTCACCCTAGGTTAAATGGCCATCACATATATCGCTGTTTCACATATATCACCCCAGGTCATTTAGTTTTCAGTATAGTTTTATAGCTGTCACAGCATACAACTCGGCATCACAACAGGTAAATCGGCATCACCACAGTTTCACAGCTTTCTCAATATGTTATTTTGATTTCAACACGGTTTTACAGCTTCACATCAGATAACATAGCTGTCACCACAGTTTCACAGCTGTCTCCACAAAGTATACAGCTATCAGTACATTTTCACAGCTGTCACACAGATGCTTGGCTATCACCAAACTTTGACAGGTATCACCACAAGTTATTCAGATTTCAGCACAGTTTCACAGCCGTCACCACAGGTTAAGTTGCTATCCCCACAGTGTGCCATCAATCACCACGGACCTGTACATTCCTTGCTTTTAGGCTCTGTTGTATATTCCTTGCTTCCAAATGATAAACCTTTCATAGAGCATATTTGCTGTGACTATAGCTGGCGTTAATGGAGTGTGTGGCGGCCGTACACTTTCTCCCCGCCTTTCGTCAAAATGTAGTTTCTATTTTCTTGTCCTTCGGGATCATTGGTGGAATTTTTAAAATATTTCAGTGCCACTGATGAGACCTATTTGCCCGAAACTAGCTGTTCTGGCCCAGAAAACTTGTGCATTCCATGCTTTACGGATTAGTGTTTATTCCTTGCTTCCAAAGGATAACTCTTTTATGGAACATATTTCACAGTAACTTATTTTGAATTCTATTTTCTTGTCCTTCGTGACTAGCACCACTATTTCACAGCTATCATCACAGGTTATTTATAATTCAGCATCGCTTCATAGCTGTCACCATAGGTTAAATGGCCATCATCGCTGTTTCACAGATATCACCACAGGTCATTTAGTTTTCAGTATATTTTTATAGCTGTCACAACAGACAACTTGACTTCACAATAGGTAAATCGGCATCACCACGGTTTCACAGCTTTCTCAATATGTTATTTTGATTTCAACACAGTTTTACAGCTTCACATCAGATAACATAGCTTTCACCACAGTTTCATAGCTGTCACCACACAATTATACAGATTTCAGTACATTTCCACAGCTGTCACACAGATACTTGGCTATCACCAAACATTCGCAGGTATCACCACAGGTTATTCCGATTTCAGCACAGTTTCACAGCTGTCACCACAGGTTAAGTGGCTATCACCACAGTTTGCCATCAATCACCACGGACTTGTACATGCCATGCTTTTAGGCTCTGTTGTATATTCCTTGCTTACAAACGATAAACCTTTCATAGAACATATCTGATGTGAATATAGCTGGCGTAAAGGGAGTCTTTGGCTGCTGTAAAATGTCTCTTCGCCTTTCGTCATTATGTTGTCAATAATTTCTTGTCCTTCGCGATCATTGGTTTATTTTGGAGTTTTCAAAATATTTCAGGGTCAATGATGAGGCTGAATTGGCCAAAACCAGCTGCTCTGGTCCAGAAAACTTGTGCACTCCATGCTTTTCTGATCTGTTGTTTATGCCTTGCTTCCAAAGGATAACTCCTTTATAGAACATATTTCACAGTAGGCTATTTGAATTCAGCAGTTTCACAGCTGTCACCACAAGCTAGGTAACTAACACCCACTATAATAGCTATCACCACATATATTCATAATTCTGCCTCATTTCACAGCTGCCACCATAGGTTAAATGGCCATCACCGCTTATTCACAGATATCATCACAGGTTATTTAGTTTTGAGTATAGTTTTATAGCTGTCACAACAGACAACTCAGCATCACAACAGGAAACTCGGCATCAGAGCTTTCTCAATGTGTTATTTTGATTTCAGCACAGTTTTACAGCTTCACAACAGATAACATAGCTGTCAACATAGTTTCACAGCTATCACCACAAATTATACAGATTTCAGCACATTTTTACAGCTTCACAACAGATAACATAGCTGTCAACACAGTTTTACAGCTTCACATCAGATAACATAGCTGTCACCACAGTTTCACAGCTGTCACCACAATTTTATGCAGATTTCAGTACATTTTCACAGCTGTCACACAGATACTTGGCCATCACCAAACTTTGGCAGGTATCACCACAGGTTATTCAGATTTCAGCACAGTTTCACAGCTGTCACCACAGGTTAAGTGGCTATCCCCAAAGTTTGCCATCGATCACCACGGACTTGTACATTCCATGCTTTTAGGCTCTGTTGAATATTCCCTGCTTCCAAATGATAAGCCTTTCATTGAACGTATTTGCTGTGACTATAGCTGGCGTTAATGGAGTGTGTGGCGGCCGTAAACTGTCTCCCCGCCTTTCGTCTCAATGTAGTTTAAATTTTCTTGTCCTTCGGGATCATTGCTGGAATTTTGAAAATATTGCAGGGCCACGATGAGACCCATTTGGCCGAAACTAGCCGCTCTGGCCCAGAAAACTTGTGCACTCCATGCTTTACGGATCTGTTGTTTATTCCTTGCTTCCAAACGATAACTCTTTCATGGAACATATTTCAAAGTAAGTTATTTTGAATCCAGCAGTTTCACTGCTGTCACCACAGGCTACGTGACTAGCACCACTGTTTCACAGCTATCATCACAGGTTATTTATAATTCAGCATCAATTCATAGCTGTCACCATAGTTTAAATGGCCATCATCGCTGTTTCACAGATATTTCCCCAGGTCATTTAGTTTTCAGTATAGTTTTATAGCTGTCACAACAGACAACTCGGCATCACAAACGGTAAATCGGCATCACCACAGTTTCGCAGCTTTCTCAATATGTTATTTTGATTTCAACACAGTTTTACAGCTTCACATCAGATAACATAGCTTCCACCACAATTTCATAGCTGTCACCACAAATTATACAGATTTCAGTACATTTCCACAGCTGTCACACAGATACTTGGTTATCACCAATTTTTCGCAGGTATCACCACAGGTTATTCCGATTTCAGCACAGTTTCATAGCTGTCACCACAGGTTAAAGTCTTTCGCTGCCGTAAAATGTCTCCCGCCTTTCGTCACAATGATGTCTATAATTTCTTGTCCTTCGGGATCATTGGTTTATTGTGGAATTTTAAAAATATTTCAGGGCCAATGATGAGACTGAATTGGCCGAAACCAGCTGCTCTGGTCCAGAAAACTTGTGCACTCCATGCTTTTCTGATCTGTTGTTTAAGCCTTGCTTCCAAAGGATAACTCCTTTATAGAACATATTTCACAGTAGGCTATTTGAATTCAGCAGTTTCACAGCTGTCACCACAAGCTAGGTAACTAACACCCACTATAATAGCTATCACCACATATATTCATAATTCTGCCTCATTTCACAGCTGCCACCATAGGTTAAATGGCCATCACCGCTTATTCACAGATATCATCACAGGTTATTTAGTTTTGAGTATAGTTTTATAGCTGTCACAACAGACAACTCAGCATCACAACAGGAAACTCGGCATCAGAGCTTTCTCAATGTGTTATTTTGATTTCAGCACAGTTTTACAGCTTCACAACAGATAACATAGCTGTCAACATAGTTTCACAGCTATCACCACAAATTATACAGATTTCAGCACATTTTTACAGCTTCACAACAGATAACATAGCTGTCAACACAGTTTTACAGCTTCACATCAGATAACATAGCTGTCACCACAGTTTCACAGCTGTCACCACAATTTTATGCAGATTTCAGTACATTTTCACAGCTGTCACACAGATACTTGGCCATCACCAAACTTTGGCAGGTATCACCACAGGTTATTCAGATTTCAGCACAGTTTCACAGCTGTCACCACAGGTTAAGTGGCTATCCCCAAAGTTTGCCATCGATCACCACGGACTTGTACATTCCATGCTTTTAGGCTCTGTTGAATATTCCCTGCTTCCAAATGATAAGCCTTTCATTGAACGTATTTGCTGTGACTATAGCTGGCGTTAATGGAGTGTGTGGCGGCCGTAAACTGTCTCCCCGCCTTTCGTCTCAATGTAGTTTAAATTTTCTTGTCCTTCGGGATCATTGCTGGAATTTTGAAAATATTGCAGGGCCACGATGAGACCCATTTGGCCGAAACTAGCCGCTCAGGCCCAGAAAACTTGTGCACTCCATGCTTTACGGATCTGTTGTTTATTCCTTGCTTCCAAACGATAACTCTTTCATGGAACATATTTCAAAGTAAGTTATTTTGAATCCAGCAGTTTCACTGCTGTCACCACAGGCTACGTGACTAGCACCACTGTTTCACAGCTATCATCACAGGTTATTTATAATTCAGCATCAATTCATAGCTGTCACCATAGTTTAAATGGCCATCATCGCTGTTTCACAGATATCACCCCAGGTCATTTAGTTTTCAGTATAGTTTTATAGCTGTCACAACAGACAACTCGGCATCACAACCGCTAAATCGGCATCACCACAGTTTCGCAGCTTTCTCAATATGTTATTTTGATTTCAACACAGTTTTACAGCTTCACATCAGATAACATAGCTTCCACCACAATTTCATAGCTGTCACCACAAATTATACAGATTTCAGTACATTTCCACAGCTGTCACACAGATACTTGGTTATCACCAATTTTTCGCAGGTATCACCACAGGTTATTCCGATTTCAGCACAGTTTCATAGCTGTCACCACAGGTTAAAGTCTTTTGCTGCCGTAAAATGTCTCCCGCCTTTCGTCACAATGATGTCTATAATTTCTTGTCCTTCGGGATCATTGGTTTATTGTGGAATTTTAAAAATATTTCAGGGCCAATGATGAGACTGAATTGGCCGAAACCAGCTGCTCTGGTCCAGAAAACTTGTGCACTCCATGCTTTTCTGATCTGTTGTTTAAGCCTTGCTTCCAAAGGATAATTCCTTTATAGAACATATTTCACAGTAGGCTATTTGAATTCAGCAGTTTCACAGCTGTCACCACAAGCTACGTAACTAACACCCACTATCATAGGTATCACCACAGATATTCATAATTCTGTCTCATTTCACAGCTGCCACCATAGGTTAAATGGCCATCACCGCTGTTTCACTAATATCACCACAGGTTATTTAGTTTTCAGTATAGTTTTGTAGCTGTCACAACAGACAACTCAGCATCACAACAGGAAACACGGCATCAGAGCTTTCTCAATGTGTTATTTTGATTTCAGCACAGTTTTACAGCTTCACAACAGATAACATAGCTGTCAACATAGTTTCACAGCTATCACCACAAAGTATACAGATTTCAGCACAGTTTTACAGCTTCACAACAGATAGCATAGCTGTCAACACAGTTTTACAGCTTCACATCAGATAACATAGCTGTCACCACAGTTTCACAGCTGTCACCACAAATTATACAGATTTCAGTACATTTTCAAAGCTGCCACACAGATACATGGTCATCACCAAACTTTGGCAGGTATCACCACAGGTTATTCAGATTTCAGCACAGTTTCACAGCTGTCACCACAGGTTAAGTGGCTATCCCAACAGTTTGCCATCAATAACCACGGACTTGTATATTCCATACTTTTAGTCGCTGTTGTATATTCCCTGCTTCCAAATGATAAGCCTTTCATAGAACATATTTGCTGTGACTATATATGTCGTTAATGGGGTGTGTGGCGGCCGTAATCATGACCACAGGCTATTTATAATTCAGCATCGCTGCATAGCTGTCACCATAGGTTAAATGGCCATCATCGCTGTTTCACAGATATCACCACAGGTCATTTAGTTTTCAGTATAGTTTTATAGCTGTCACAACAGACAACTCGGTATCACAACAGGTAAATCGGCATCACCACAGTCTCACAGCTTTCTCAATATGTTATTTTGATTTCAACACAGTTTTACAGCTTCACATCAGATAACATAGCTTCCACCACTGTTTCCCAGCTGTCACCACAAATTATACAGATTTCAGTACATTTCCACAGCTGTCACACAGATACTTGGTTATCACCAAACTTTCGCAGGTATCACCACAGGTTATTCCGATTCCAGCACAGTTTCACAGCTGTCACCACAGGTTAAGTGGCCATCTCCACAGTTTGCCATCAATCACTACGGACTTGTACATTCCATGCTTTTAGGCTCTGTTGTATATTCCTTGCTTACAAATGATAAACCTTTCATAGAACATATTTGCTGTGACTATAGCTGGCGTTAAGGGAGTCTTTGGCTGCCGGGAAATGCCTCTCCGCCTTTCGTCATTATGTTGTCAATAATTTCTTGTCCCTCGGGATCATTGTTTTATTGTGGAATTTTTAAAATATTTCAGGGCCAATGATGAGGCTGAATTGGCCGAAACCAGCTGCTCTGGTCCAGAAAACTTGTGCACTCCATGCTTTTCTGATCTGTTGTTTATGCCTTGCTTCCAAAGGATAACTCCTTTATAGAATATATTTCACAGAGGGCTATTTGAATTCAGCAATTTCACAGCTGTCACCACTACAGTAACTAACACCCACTATCATAGCTATCGCCACAGGTATTCATAACTCTGCCTAATTTTACAGCTGTCACTATAGGTTGAATGGCCATCACCGCTGTTTCACATATATCACCACAGGTTATTTAGTTTTCAGTATAGTTTTATAGCTGTCACAACAGGCAACTCAGCATCACAATAGGAAACTCGGTATCACAGCTTTCTCGATGTGTTATTTTGATCTCAGCACAGTTTTACAACAGATAACATAGCTGTCAAAATAGTTTCACAGCTGTCACCACAAATTATACAGATTTCAGTACATTTTCACAGCTGTCACACAGATACTTGGCTATCACCAAACTTTGGCAGGTATCTCCACAGGTTATTCAGATTTCAGCACAGTTTCATAGCTGTCACCACAGGTTAAGTGGCTATCCCCACAGTTTGCCATCAATCACCACGGACTTGTACATTCCATGCTTTTAGGCTCTGTTGTATATTCCTTGCTTCCAAATGATAAGCCTTTCATAGAACATATTTGCTGTGACTATAGCTGGCGTTAATGGTGTGTGTGGCGGCCGTAAACTGTCTCCCCGCCTTTCGTCACAATGTAGTTTATATTTTCTTGTCCTTCGGGTTCATTGGAGGAATTTTTTAAATATTTCAGGCCCACTGATGAGACCTATTTGACCGAAACTAGCTGCTCTGGCCCAGAAAACTTGTGCACTCCATGCTTTACGGATCTGTTGTTTATTCCTTGCTTCCAAATGATAACTCTTTTATGGAACATATTTCACAGTAAGTTATTTTGAATTCAGCAGTTTCACTGCTGTCACCACAGGCTACGTGACTAGCACCACTGTTTCACAGCTTTCATCACAGTTTATTTATAATTCAGCATCACTTCATAGCTGTCACCATAGGTTAAATGGCCATCATCGCTGTTTCACAGATATCACCACAGGTCATTTAGTTTTCAGTATAGTTTTATAGCTGTCACAACAGACAACTCGGCATCGCAACAGGTAAATCGGCACCACCACAGTTTCGCAGCTTTCTCAATATGTTATTTTGATTTCAACACAGTTTTACAAATTCACATCAGATAACATAGCTTCCGCCACAGTTTCACAGCTGTCACCACAAATTATACAGATTTCAGTACATTTCCACAGCTGTCACACAGATACTTGGTTATCACCAAACTTTCGCAGGTATCACCACAGGTTATTCCGATTTCAGCACAGTTGTACAGCTGTCACCACAGGTTAAGTGGCTATCACCACAGTTTGCCATCAATCACCACGGACTTGTACATTCCATTCTTTTAGGCTCTGTTGTATATTCCTTGCTTACAAACGATAAACCTTTCATAGAACATATTTGATGTGAATATAGCTGGCGTTAAGGGAGTCTTTGGCTGCCATAAAATGTCTCTCCGCCTTTCGTCACAATGTTGTCTATAATTTTTTGTCCTTCGGGATCATTGGTTTATTGTGGAATTTTTAAAATATTTCAGGGCCAATGATGAGGCTGAATTGGCCGAAACCAGCTGCTCTGGTCCAGAAAACTTGTGCACTCCTTGCTTTTCTGATCTGTTGTTTATGCCTTGCTTCCAAAGGATAACTCCTTTATAGAACATATTTCACAGTAGGCTATTTGAATTCAGCAGTTTCACAGCAATCACCACAAGCTAGGTAACTAACACCCACTATCATAGCTATTACCACAGGTATTCATAATTCTGACTCATTTCACAGCTGTCACCACAGGTTAAATGGCCATCACCGCTGTTTCATAGATATCACCACAGGTTATTTAGTTTTCAGTATAGTTTTATAGCTGTCACAATAGACAACTCAGCATAACAACAGGAAACTCGGTATCACAGCTTTCTAAATGTGTTATTTTGATTTCAGCACAGTTTTACTGCTTCAAAACGGATAACATAGCTGTCAACATGGTTTCACAGCTATCACCACAAATTATACAGATTTCAGCACAGTTTTACATCTTCCCAACCGATAACATAGCTGTCAACACAGTTCTACAGCTTCACATCAGATAACATAGCTGTCACCACAGTTTCACAGCTGTCACCACAAATTATACAGATTTCAGTACATTTTCACAGCTGTCACACAGATACTTGGCTACCACAAAACTTTGGCAGGTATCACTACAGGTTATTTAGATTTCAGCACAGTTTCACAGCTGTCACCACAGGTTAAGTGGCTATCCCCACAGTGTGCCATCAATCACCACGGACTTGTACATTCCATGCTTTTAGGCTCTGTTGTATATTCCCTGCTTCCAAATGATAAGCCATTCATAGAACATATTTGCTGTGACTATAGCTGGCGTTAATTGAGTGTGTGGCGGCCGTAAACTGTCTCCCCGCCTTTCGTCACAATGTAGTTTATATTTTCTTGTCCTTCGGGATAATTGACGGAATTTTTAAAATATTTCAGGGCCACTGATGAGACCGTTTTGGCCGAAACTAGCTGCTCTGGCCCAGAAAACTTGTGCACTCCATGCTTTACGGATCTGTTGTTTATTCCTTGCTTCCAAATGATAACTCTTTTATGGAACATATTTCACAGTAAGTTATTTTTAATTCAGCAGTCTTACTGCTGTCACCACAGGCTACGTGACTAGCACCACTGTTTCACAGCTATCATCACAGGTTATTTATAATTCCGCATCGCTTCATAGCTGTCACCTGAGTTAAATGGCCATCATCGCTGTTTCACAGATATCACCACAGGTCATTTAGTTTTCAGAATAGTTTTATAGCTGTCACAGCAGACAACTCGGCATCACAACAGGTAAATCGGCATCACCACAGTTTCACAGTTTTCTCAATATGTTATTTTGATTTCAACACAGTTTTACAGCTTCACATCAGATAACATAGCTTCCACCACAGTTTCACAGCTGTCACCACAAATTATACAGATTTCAGTACATTTCCACAGCTGTCATACAGATACTTGGTTATCACCAAACGTTCGCAGGTATCATCAAAGGTTATTCAGATTTCAGCACAGTTTCACAGCTGTCACCACAGGTTAAGTGGCTATCACCACAGTTTGCGATCAATCACCACGGACGTGTACATTCCATGCTTTTAGGCTCTGTTGTATATTCCTTGCTTACAAATGATAAACCTTACATAGAACATATTTGATGTGAATATAGCTGGCGTTAAGGTAGTCTTTGGCTGCCGTAAAATGTCTCTCCGCCTTTCGTCATTATGTTGTCTATTATTTCTTGTCCTTCGGGATCATTGGTTTATTGTGGAATTTTTAAAATATTTCAGGGTCAATGATGAGGCTGAATTGGCCGAAACCAGCTGCTCTGGTCCAGAAAACTTGTGCACTCCATGCTTTTCTGATCTGTTGTTTATGCCTTGCTTCCAAAGAGTAACTCCTTTATAGGACATATTTCACAGTAGGCTATTTGAATTCAGCAGTTTCACAGCTTTCACCACAAGCTACTTAACTAACACCCACTATCATAGCTACAGGTATTCATAGTTCTTCATAGTATTCACCACAGGTATTCATAGTTCTGCCTCATTTCACAGCTGTCACCATAGGTTAAATGGCCATCACCGCTATTTCACAGATATCACCACAGGTTATTTAGTTTTCAGTATAGTTTTATAACTCTCACAACAGAGAACTCAGCATCACAACAGGAAACTCGGTATCACAGCTTTCTCAATGTGTTATTTTGATTTCAGCACAGTTTTACAGCTGCACAACAGATAACATAGCTGTCAACATAGTTTCACAGCTATTACCACAAATTATACAGATTTCAGTACATTTTCACAGCTGTCATACAGATACTTGGCTATCACCAAACTTTCGCAGGTATCACCTCAGGTTATTCAGATTTCAGCACAGTTTCACAGCCATCACCACAGGTTAATATGTGGCTATCACCACAGTTTGCCATCAATCACCACGGGCTATTTAGATTTCAATACAGTTTCACAGCTGTCACCCCAGATTATTTAGATTTTAGCACAGGTCAAAACTGTCACCACTGGTCGCCTGGCCATCGCAACTGTTTCACATTTTTTTTGTTTGTTTGTTTTTTGTACTATTTCAGGGTCCTGATGAGGGTCATTGGACGAAACAAGTTAGTTTGGCCAAGGAATACATGTATACTTTATGCATTTCATAGAACATATTTGATGTGACTATAGCTGGCATTAAGGGAGTGTGTGGCGGCCGTAAAATGTATCCCCGCCTTTCGTCATAGGTAGTTTATATGTTCTTCTCCTTCGGGATCATTGGTTTATTGTGGAATTTTGAAATAATTTCAGGGCCACTGATGAGGCCTAATAGGCCGAAACTAGCTGTTCTGGGCCAGAAAACTTGTGCACTCCATGCTTTTAGGATCTGTTGTTTATTCCTTGCTTCCAAAGGATAACTCTTTTATAGAACATATTTCCGGTTGGTGTTTTTGAATTCAGCAGTTCCACAGCTGCCACCACATGCTACGTGACTAGCACCACAGTTTCACAGCTTTCACCACAGGTTATTTATAATTCTGCATCGTTTAATAGCTGTCACCATAGATTAAATTGCCATCACCGCTGTTTGACAGATATCACCATAGGTTATTTAGTCTTCAGTATAGTTTTATAACTGTAACAACGGAAAACTCGCAATCACAACAGATAACTCGGCATCACCACAGGTTTACAGCTTTTTTTATTTCAGCACAGTTTCACCGCTTCACAACAGATAACATAGCTGTCACCACAGTTTCACAGCTGTCACCACAGATTAAAGATTTCAGCACTTTTTCACAGCTGTAACACAGATATTTGGCTCTCACCAAACTTTGGCAGGTATCACCACAGGTTAATCAGATTTCAGCACAATTTCACAGCTGTAACCGAAGATTATGTGGCTATGACCACCGTCTTATAGCTACCACCACAGGTTATTTATAATTCAGCACCGTTTCACAGCTGTCCAAATGTCCATCACCGCTGTTACACAGATTATCACCGCAGGTTATAGTCTCAACTCGGCATCACAACAGGTAACTCAGCATCACCAAAGTTTATCAGCTTTTCCATATGTTCTGTTGATTTCAGCACAATTTCACATTTCGTGTTGTGAAGCTCTAGTGATAGCCATTTTTCCTGAGGTGACAGTGTGAAATGGAGGTGACATACATTAATGGCTATGGGACTCAGATGATAGCAATACAACCTGAGGTGATATCGTTGTTACCTGTAGGGACAGCTCTGAAACTCGGGTGATAACCATTCTAACTGTTGTGACAATTATTAATCATAGTTGACTGCTGTATTACCCGTGGTGACGACAGTCAAACTTAGGTGATAGCGATCTTACTTTTGTGAAGGAAAGCTGAGAAAGTCAGGTGGTAGCCATATTACTTGCTGTGATAGCTGAAAACTAAAATGATAGCCATACTACCTATAGTGACAGCGGTGAAACTGAAATTATTGCTATATAATATGTGTCGACAGCTGTGAAACTAAAGTGATAGCCATATAACCTGTGGTGATGTGATGAAAGCTAAGAAATTGAGGTGATGGCGATATTACCTTTGGCGATGGCTGTTAAATTCTGGCGATAACCATACTACCTGGGGTTATAGCCATATTACCTGTGATGACAGCTGTGAAACTTGAAAAATCACGTGATAGCCATATTACTTGTGGTGATATCTGTGAGACTTATTTGAAAGCCTTACCACCTACGGCGACATTTGTGAAACTGAAACGATAGCCATAATACCGTAGTGGTAACTGCTACTCAGGTAATGACCATATAGCCTCTGGGAATAGCTGTCAAGCTAAGGGGATAGCCAAACAAGCTATGGGAATAGCTGTGAAACAGACTTGACTGCTGTATTACCTGTGGTGGCAGCTGTCCAACTGAGGTGACAGGCATATAACCTGTAATGCTAGCTGTGCAATTCAGATGATAGTCATACTGCTTCTTGTGAAACTCAGGTGATAGCCATATTACCTGAGGTGTAAGATGCGAAACTGAGGTGACAGCCTTATAACCTGTGGTGGTAGCTGCAAAACGGAGGTTATAGCCATATTACCGGCGGTGATGCATCTGACTGGCGATCAGAAGTACGCGGGTTCGATACTTGCCGGGGTTGGCAGTATTCTTTCGTGGAGATTGATTATGAAATCTTTTCTACGGTCATTCTTTCCAGGAAAATTCTGGATAGGTAACCTGACTGGCTCAAAAATGACAAAATAGTGTTGATTTGGCCATTAAACTCCAATGCAAACAAAAAACTGTGAACTCCTGTGATAGCATTAATTACTACCTGTTGTGACAGCGGGGAAAATCAGGTGTTAAACATCCTAGTTGAAGTGACAGTTGTGAAACAGAGGTGATTGTTGTATCACCTGTTGTGACAGATGTCAACCGAGATGATAGCCGTATTGCCTGTAACGATAGCTCTGAAATTCAGGTGATACTTATTTTTTGTGGGAAGCTCAGATGATAGTCATAGTTCCTGTCGAAAAAGCTGTGAAATGGAGGTAATATCCATATTACCTCTGATGATAGCTGTGAAACTCAGTTGGCAGCAATATAACCTGTGGTTACATCTGTCAAACTGAGGTGACAGCCATGTTACCTGTAGTGATAGCTGTGAAACTCAGGTGATAACCATTCTACCTGTTGTGTCAAGTGTGAAACACGGTGGATTGCTATATTACCTTTGGTGATAGCTATCAATCTGATGTGATAGCGATACGGCCAGGTGATAACCATACTACCTGCGATAACCACACTACCTGTTCTGAGATTTGTGAAACGGAGGTCATTGCTTAATAATCTGTGGTGACAGCCGTAAAACTGAGGTGTTTGTCATACCACCTTTGGTGATAGCTGTGAAATTTGGTTTAAAAATAGAGGTGAAGGCAATGATCAGGAACGAATACAATTACCCAAAATCTCCTAACAGAGACACCAATGGGAAAGAAATACGAACATAAAATAGCTAAACCCTAATGAAAACACCACAAGCGGATAGCCAAAATCACAAATAGTTTCACACAAAATGGCCAAACAGCTGTAGAAAATAAAAAGACATAAGCAATACATACATGCGAAGACGCAATATAACAAAAATAAACCACAACAGAAGAACCGCCTTGGAACGGTCAGCAAAAGTCTTCCACTCGGGGGCTTAAATCGATTGTACATGGCTTTGGTTCTTTTATGGTTTAGACAAATAATCGTTTAAGTCCGCATTAGGTCACATCACATGTGATGACAGCTGTGAAACTGGCAACTCAGGTGATGGCCATATTACCTGTGGTGATATCTGTAAGACTAATCTGAAAGCCTTACTACCTGGGGTGACAGCTGTGAAACTGCGGTGATAGCCATATTATATATAGTGGTAACTGTTATTCAGGTGGCGGCCATATATAGCCTGCGGTGATAGAGGTGACTGCTGCACTACCTGTAGTGACAGCTGCCAAACCGAGGTGATATGTATATTACCGTTAATTACAGGTGTAAAATTCAGGTGATAGTCCTACTACTTCTTGTGTAATACAGGTGACAGCCATATTACCCGAGGTGAAAGATATGAAACTGAGATGACAGCCATATTACCCGTGGTGGCAGCTGGTAAAGCCATATTACCTGCTCAGGTCTAATAGCCTTACTACCTGTGGTGACAGCTGGGAAACTCAGGTGATATCCATACTCAATTTAGTGACAGCTATGAACAGAGGCGATTGCTATATTACCTTTGTTGACAGCTGTAAAACACAGGCGATAACCGTATTACCTGCGATGATAGCTGTGAAAATCAGGTGATAGTCATATTTCTTGTTGTGAAGCTCAGGCGATAGCCATATTTCCTGAGATGACAGCTATGAAACGGAGGTGATAGCCATATTACCTATGGTGATAGCTGTGAAAAGTAGAAGTAAAACAAAGATCAGGAATTGATACAATTAACTTACTCCACCCATAAAAGACACCAAAGGGAAAGAAATACAAACATTAAGCGACCAGACCATAATGGAAACCTAAACAAAGGAAGGCCATAAGGACAGTTACTTTCCCACAAAATGGCCATATGGTCATCCGAAACTAAAAGACACAAGTGATACACACAGTAAGTAACAAACAACAACATAAAATAAATCGCCACAGAAGAGCCGCCTTGGAACGGTCAGTGGAAGATTTCCACTGGGGGGCTTAAATCGATTTTACGTGGCCACCACTTTTCCTGGAAAGAACTGAACAAATTAATTGTCTAAATCGCGACGGAAGTAAGGGCGAGGATTGTGGCCACGTAAAATCGATTTAAGCCCCCCGGTGGAAATCTTCCACTGACCGTTCCAAGGCGGCTCTTCTGTGGCGATTTATTTATGTTGTTGTTTGTTGCTTACTGTGTGTATCACTTGTGTCTTTTAATTTTGGATGGCCATATGGCCATTTTGTGGGAAAGTAACTGTCCTTATGGCCTTCCTTTGTTTAGGTTTCCATTGTGGTCTGGTCGCTTAATGTTTGTATTTCTTTCCCTTTGGTGTCTTTTTTGGGTGGAGTAAGTTAATTGTATCAATTCCTGATCTTTGTTTTACTTCTACTTTTTAGATCTTCTAAGCGGTAAGCCGTAATTGCATCGATTCCTGATCATTGCCTTCAGTTCGATTCCATTAACGTTTCTAACACGTTTACAGACGTCATTTTATTGTGCGAATATTTCGGCAATGTTTCAAGGGCGTCTCTTGCCTGATGCCTCCAGTTGACCTGTCTCACGAGCTACGTCGGTCGGTGTGTGCTGGGGGAGGGGGGGGGGATGTGCTGTGTTTGCCGGATCTTGTCCATCATCCGTTTCGGTTTCAGAACTTTGGGGTTTAGACACACTGATGAAGATTAAATATCAGAAAGGCCTCTGTGTCACTAAATTAGGTATAATTACGCCTTAATTATCAAACGTTTCTCTGCTTACATTTGCGAATGATTTCATCAATGTTATTATACCCGCTTTTTCAAAGAAAAATCGGGTATATTGTTTTCGTACCAGAGTTGAGTGAGCGTCTGTCCGTCCGTCCGTCTGTCCGTCCGTCACGTTTCTTGTAAATGGATCTCCTCTGCAACCACTGAAGTAACACTATCGAAAATTTGCATGTGGATAGTTCATGGTATGTAGATGGCAGTGGGTTACTTTTTGTGACCTTGAACCCAACGTGGCCCCAAGGTCAAAAGTCAGAAAGTAGGACATTATCATATCTTCTAAACTGTTGGGATTGCACTTCCGAAACTTGATTATTGGATAGCCCTTGGAATGTAGAACATATTGGAATACTTTTCGTGTGACCTTGACCCCAACATGACCCCTGGGTCAAAGGTCAAAAAGTAGGACTTTATCATATCTTCTAACCTGTTTGGGATTGCACTGCCGAAAATTGATTATTGGATAGCCCTTGGAAGTAGAACATATTGGAATACTTTTGGTGTGACCTTGACGACAACATGGCCCCAGGGTCAAAGGTAAAAAATATGACATTGCCATATCTTTAGTGTTATTCACAGAAAAATCGGGTATTTGCGATGGTATACAATCGACTGCGCCATCTAGTTTTGATGCTTTAATCACAATTTTAATGACATTATAAAACATTGGAAAATGCATTAGCTCTTCAATTCAGTACTTCTGTCAATGGGGCCCATTGTGAAAACACACACATCTTACACTGCTTTCTGTCAAATTTTCTCCATCTATGGAAGTTTGTGACACTTTTCTTACTTCTGGTTCAAATTTAGATAAATGGTGTTCATTAGAACAGACTCTTCGAAGCAGTTAGAAAAAAACGACCAGTTGGTCACGTATACCCCAGGCCAGCGCCACCCTCTAATATAGCTTTTGAGCTGGTATGTAATATGAATGAAGAAGTCAAGAAGCTATAAGAATCTATATATGTGCTTGTAAGAGCTAAACCAAACATAAAAATTCTAAATGGACCACCGAGTGAGGGCATCAAAGTTACTGAAGGGTTGGGGGCATCAATGTTACTGAAGCAGCAGGGTGGGATATGCATCAATAAAATCTTTGGACTGCTAAGCAAACTCGATGCAAGTATAAATTGGATTTGTCTTAGAGTTAAGAACATACAGGCATCTATAAACTTTGTCATAAAACTTTAAACAAATGTAAAATTTCTAAGTCTGTGACCTTGAGATCACCTTGGGTGGGGGAAGGACAAACATAACGAAATCTTTGGACTGGTTTGCAACATTGATGCAAGTATCAACTGAATTTGTGTTAGAGTTAGAACATACAGGCATCTATAAACTTTGTCATAAAACTTTGACCAAATATAATTTTTTAAGTCTTTGACCTTGACCTCAAGGTCACTGTGGGGCTAGGACATGCATCAATGATATCTTTAGACCAGTATGTAACTTCAGTGTAAGTATCAACTAAATCTATCAAAGGGTTCAGAAGATATAATCTCTTAGAAACTTTGACGCAAAACTTTAACCACAATGTTAACGGACGGAAGAAGGATGGACGGACATCGGGCGGACAGATGGACGGACGGACGTTCTCACAAATAGATAGTTATGTGGCTATTTTTGGCAGGATCGATACTAAAGTGGCTACTTTTAGCCACAGAAAAGAAGTAATTTCGGTGTCTAACGGAATAAATCCTATTGACTTACATTGGTTCTGTCAATTTACATAGCCACCTAACTATCCATTTGTTGGTGCGGACAGACGGAAAGACGGACGGAAGAACGGCAGGACGAAAGCATTATACCCCATAGCATACCTCGTATACCGGGGTATAATGAGTACATAGTACGTCTATGCTGTGGATAAGATTATGGTAAAAATGTATGCCCTTGCCAACCCTACTTTCATCTATATGAAGTGGGGTCTAAATGGGTATGCATTTCCCGGACTTGTTAGTTTGTTTTAACAGTAAAGGCATAATTTATTTCAACAGCAGCTTTGTGACCATAAAGTATCTCAGTGGCTCAGTTGAATGCGCAAGTTGCTAATGATCAGCTCGTGCGATTGATCCTCTCTAGGCTGAGGATGTTTCTTGCAAGTGATCTTGATCACGAACTATGTTCTATAGCATCTCGACCTCTTCTGCTTATCTAAGGACCGTTGTCAGTTTCTAAAAGACGAATGTGCACTATACTTGCACTGGTTATCAGCATATTGGTGATCTATTTACATTTTCCTAATGAGTCCTGTGAACTCGCTATGTCCCAATCTATAAGTTCCACTGCAAAATTATTTGTACAAAACACAGTTTTCCTAAGTATTTCGAAATAATGGTGAGTCTTGGGACTTGAAAAATTTAATTTGTAAGTCCCTCGGAGAAATTATGAGTTGTTTGTTTGATTTGAGGTTTAACGCCCCATTCAACACTGTAAAGATAATTTTGGAGACGTTGCTTCCAATTTTGTGGGTTTATTTGTCGATTCCTGATCATTGCCTTCACATCTATTTTGTGTGCTGGTGGATGAACAAACAAATGGACAGAAAAATAGGTCCCTAAGTCGTGCCATGTTAAAAGTAGGCATGACCAAAAAAAAAAAAAACTGAAAGTAAGCAAGAAAACAACTGAATTTCGTTGCCAGACAATATTTCATTTATTTCTTAATTATAATTCATTTCAATGCTTCCAGCCTTTAGCGTCTTTTACTGTCCTTCTTCCCCTCGATGTTGATTCTGAAACACAAGGAAAATTCCATCACAATTTAAATATAAAAGACTGACAGATACTAATGGTCATTTTTGAGAGGGATGTGAGTCATGCAAACGTGCACACATGTACACATGCACATATGTATGCATGCACAAACACATGCACACAAACATGCATGCATGCACAAACACATATGCATGCACACACACGCTTGCATGCGCACACACAAATGCATGCATGCACTCTTGCATGCACACATACATACAGCATGTACATGAGTGTGCACACACGCAAGCATGCATACAAGCACACATACACTCATGCAAGCATGCATACAGACACTCATGCAAGCATGCACACATACATGCATGTATGCACTCTTATATGCAGGCACGCATACATGCACACATGCATGCATGCACACGCACACACAGGTATGCATGTATAAATGCAATATCCCCACCCCTAACAGCTTGGTTGTGCGAGGGAGATGATAACTGTTTATGTGTGTTTATGAAGAAAAAAAGAAAAGAAAAGAAAAAAAAAAATTTCCATTCCTCCACCGGCGTTTGAACTCACGACCCTCTGATTCATAATCGACAAACTGATTCGTAGTCCAGCACTCTATCGACTCCACTGGCACACGTTTCTTACGCTATGCTATGCATCACAAAACATACAATGTACAAATACCCAAAGTGACAAAAGGCCATAACTCATGAATTATTTTTTCGGAATTTAGTCAAAAGTTCATCAGGTCATCTACTCATCACAACCAATCTATTTACCAACTTTCAAGGCTCTAGCTCTTATAGTTTTTGAGATATTTTGCTGACAAGATTTTATAAAAAAAATCAAAGGGCAATAACACTTGAAAATGGCATAATCCGGATAAGGAGAAAAAAAACACGTGTCTGCTAATTTTACATGAGAAGATTATATATGAAATTTCAAAACCCTAGCATACACGGTTCTTAAGTTATGCTATGCATCACAAAATATACAGAGGTACAATGTACAAATGTCCAAAGTGACAACGGATCTTAACTAATCACCACAAATCTATTCACCAACTTTCAAGGCTCTAGCTTCAATGGATTTTGAGATATTTTGCTGACAAAATTTTATCAAAATAAAAATCAAGGCAATAACTCTTGAAAGGGGCATAATCCGAATGAGAAAAAAAATCGTGTCTCCTAATTTTCCATGAGGAATCCATATATTACATTTCAAAGCCCTAGCATACATGGTTCTTAAGTTATGCTATGTATCACAAAGCATACAATGTACAAATACCCAAAGTAACAAAGGGTCATTACTCATGAAGTATTTTTTGGAATTTAGTCAAAAGTTAATGAAGTCATCTAATCATCACCACCAAATTATTCACAAATTTTCAAGGCTCTAACTCTTCTAGGTTTTGAGATATTCTGCTGAAAAGATTTAATCAAAAAGAAAAATTCAAACTCTTGATAGGGATGAGAAAATAATACGTGTCACCTAATTTTCTATGAGGTATTCGTATATGAAATTTCAAAACCCTAGCATATAGGTTCTTAGGTTATGTTATGCATAAAAAGCGTAACGGACGGACGGACAGACGGACGAACGAAGCAGAATCAATATGTCCTTCCAACTTCTTTGAAGTTGGGGGCATAATGAACATAGACAGATCTATACATTTTACAGAAATTTTAAAATTTGTAACATTCATCACAATAGAGCTAAAGTTATACCTATATACTTGCATATTTTTATATTCTAAAAGTGACGAAAAACTACTATGTGTTTATCTATACCTCTCAAACATGCATATTTGGCTTGAAGATTGTTAGATACATGTAGTACACTAGCTGGTCATAATAATGTAGAAGTGGAGGCAATGATCAGGAATCGATACCATTAACCTACAACTCCCATCAGAGACACCAAAGGGAAAGAAACGCAAACATGAAACAACAGACCCTAATGGAAACATCAATAGCGGATACCCAAAAGGACAGTTACTTTCCCACAAAATGACCAATAGGCTATCCAAAATAAAATGATATAAGCGACACAAACACCCAAAGACAAACCATAACGAAAATAAACCACGACAGAAGAACCGCCTTGAATAAGTTATGTTTACAGATTCATGGCCTTGTTGACAGTTGCATGGGCAATGCTGATATCTGTATGAGCCAAGATGGCAGCTATAAGAGTAGTTATATGATTCATGATGGTAGCGACGGTATATGAATCATGGGGACAGCTGTATGACACACAATTACAGCAGTACGAATCATGGCGATAGCTGTATAACAAATGGTGATAGCTATAAGAGTAATTATAAGAGTAAGACTAAAATATGATTCATGGTGAAAGCTGTATGAGTCATGGTGATGGCTTTTTGAGTTATAGTGAGAGTTTGAAGATAAATCTTAACAGCTGCATGAGTATTTGTGGTAACTGCATGAGTCATGTTGACAGTTGTATGAGTCATGGTGATAGCTGTATGTGCAAAGGTAATACAGGCGTAATCGTGATAGCAATATGATTCGTGGGGATAGCTGAATGAGTCATGATGACAGCTAAATGAATCATGATGATAGTTGTATGAGTTATGAAGGCAGCTAAGGGTGACATCTTGATAGCCATTTGATACATGGTAATAACTGTATGATGTTCTATATAATGGGCAATCCTTTGGAAGCAAGGGCTCCAATACGGAACCGAAACCCGTAGTGTACAAGTTTTTTCTGGGACTGACTAGCTAGTTTCCACAATTAGGCCTAGCCAGTGACCCTCAACTATTCTCAAATTTTCGCAGTGGAATCAATGATCCAAAATGACTTGAAAATATAACCCACGCTATGATCAAGGGCAGGGAGACGTTTGACGGCCGCCACACATTCCCTAAATACAAGCTGTGGTGAAGTCATATATAATAATCCTTTGGAAGCAAGGACTACAACACGGAACAGAAAATCATAGTGTACAGGGTTATCTGGGCTATGTGATTCTTGTGATAGTCATTGTGACAACTGTATTGGTCTTGTGACAGCTTTATACGTCATAGGGACAGCTGTATGAATCATAGTGGCAGCTTTATGAGTCATGGTGATAACTTTAGGAGTCAATGTGCTAGCTTAGTGAGTTGTGGTGATGGCTGTATTAGTCATATTAATACCAGTATGAGTAATGGGAATAGCTATAGGAGTAATGTTGGAAGCTGTTTAAGTCCTGGAAATAGCTACCAGAGCCATGACAATAAATGAATGTGTCCCTGTGGTAGTGATACATACATGTACCAGTCGTAGTGATTGCTGTAGTCGTCGCGGTGGCAGCGGTTTAAGTCATGGTGACAGCTCTGTGTGTGTGTGTGCGTGCGTGCTGGGGCATGTTTCGTCCCACCAACAGCTAAGATCATATAGAAACGGGACCTCGGTTTAAAGATTTATCCGAAAGTCTGGAGAATAAAAAGCTGAAAGGTTGCCTTTGGAAATAAAGAACACATACAAGAACGAAAATCGGAGACTCGGTTTTATTGAGTCTCTTCATACACAGCAATATAGTTTGCAAGGCTGCATACGCCTCCTACCACCGGCTTAAGCGATATTCGATTTTCAAACGCAATGATCCCAGAGGCTAAGAAAATATAATCTGCACTATGATGAAGGACGGGGAGACTTTTTACGGCCGCCACACGGCACTTAACACCAGCTGCAGTGAGGTAAGGGTTGCCTTTGGAAACAAATCAAATAAAGAACTAAAATCGGAGACTCGGTTTTATTGAGTACCTTCAGAAACAGCAATATAGTTTGCAAGGCGTATGATCCCAAAGGAAAAGGAAATATAATCTGCACTAAGAAAATATGATCTGCCCAAATCGAACCCAAGATACCTGGTTTCTAAGACGAGTAGCTTAACCGCTACACCCGCGGAGGCTTTAATGGTGGTGACAGCTGAATGAGTCATGGTGATAACATTGTAAGTCATGGGGCTAGCTGTATTAGTCATGGGGACAGTTGTGTGAGCAATGGTGAGAGCTATGCGAGTCATGCTGATAGCTGTATGCGTCATGATGACAGCTGTATGTGTCATGGCGACCGCTGTGTGAGACATGATGACACCTGAAGTAGTCATGGTGACAGTTGTAGGAGTCGTGAGAACAGCAGCTGTGTGCATCATGTTGATATGGACAGCTGTATGACCAATGGTTACAGCTGCACGAATCATAGTGACAGTACATGAGATAAAATGGCTGATGAAAGTGTTATGGGTCTTGGTGATAGCTGTATTTGAAATTAAGATATCGTTATAGTCATGCTGGTAACTGTATGAATCATGGTGATGGTTGGAGAAGTCGTGGTGGTAGCTGCGTGAGTCACGGTTACAGCTGTATGAGTCATCTTAATAGCAGTATGAGTTATGGTAATAGCTACAAGAATCATGGTGATAGATGTATGCGTGACTGCGATAGCTGTATTAGTCTTTCCTTTGTTGATCTGAATAGAGATTTACGGGGCTTGCTGTATTAGTCATGGTGATAGCTATATTGATCATGGTGGTCACAAAATGAGTCATTGTGACAGCTGTTTGATTCATGCTGATAGCTGTATGAGGCGTGAAGACAGCTTTAGGCATACTCATGTTAATCAATCATGTTATTCAATGCATCAGGCATAGTGTAAGCTTTATGGCACCTGACGAAATATAAGCGATGCTTATAGCTGTATGAGCACGGGGTGATGGCTGTATGAGTAACGGAGATAGCTGCATGAACCAAGATGACACTTGTATTCATAATGGTGATAGCTGTAGTGATAACGGTTAGAGCTGCATGAATTATGGTGACAGTTGTAAGCGTCACGGTGAAATCTGTTGTCATGGTGATAGCTGTGTAAGCCATGCTGACAGCCGTATGAGCCATTTTGAAAGGTGTATTAATTGTATTGACAGCTGTAGTAGTCATACTGAAGACAGCATTTGCCATGATGACAGATGTGTGAGTCATGGTATAATTGATGTTAACAGCTGAATTGGAAATGGTGACAGCTGTATTGGTCATGGCAATAGCTTTAAAAGTCAAGGTGACATCTAAATGTTTAATAGCGGTATATGTATGTGTCTTAGTGAAAGATTAAAAAGGCGTGCTGATAGATATCAAAGTCATGGTAAAAGCTGTATGAGTTACGGTAATAGCTGTATGTGCCGTGGTGGCAGCTGTATGAGTCATGTTGACAGATGTATGAGTCATCGTGATGGCTGTATTAGTCATTATATGACTCGTCGTGGCAGCTGTATTAGTTATAGTGATCGCTGTATTGGACACGATAAAAGCTATATTAGTCTTGGTGAGAGGGATGCGAGCAATGGTGATAGCTGTATGAGTCATGGTGACAGCTATAAGTGTCATGGGTACCATTGTAAGAGTCATGGTGACACCGGAAATAATCATGGTGACAGCTGTAGAAGTCGTAAAGAAAGCCGTGTAAGTCATGTTGACAGGCTTATAAGCGATGTTGATTGCTACATGAACAATGGTTACAGCTGCATAATTTATGCTAATAGCTACAGGAGATATGACTGTTGAAAACGAAATAAGTTTTGATGGCAGCTATATATGAAATTAAGATATCCGAGTCATTTTGGGCGCCGTATGATTCGTCTAGAAGCCGTGCTGATAGCTGTATGAGTCATGATAACAGCTGTATGTGTCATGGCGACCGCTGTATGAGACATGATGACATCTGAAGAAGTCATGGTGGCAGCTGTAGGAGTCATGAGGAAAGCTATGTGAGTCATATTGATATGGACAGCTGTATGAGCAATGGTTCATAGTGACAATACTGGAGATATGGCTGATGAAAGCGCTATGGGTCGTGGTGACAGTTGTATGTGAATTAAGATATCTGTATGGATCGTGGTGGTAGCTGTATGATTCATGGTGATAGTTATAGATGTCTTGGTGATAGCTGTGTGAGTCCTAGGGACAGCTGTATGAGTCATCTTAATACGAGGGTAGGCTGGGAAGTTCTGAGCCTGACCAAGAAGCAGGCATCGAACAGCCATGAAATTTTGTATTCATTAAATCCAAACCTTTATTTCTTGATTTGACTCAAATGAGTTCAAGTTTACCTGCAATAACGTAGAAATTCTAGACTTTGAAAATTGATACTAACACGTTTTTGAGAAAATGGACAAAATCTGGCATCGTGGTGTCATCAAGTACCTCCATAAAAAGGGGTTAGCTCCTAAGGACATTCATACCAATATGGTTGCTACATAAGGGAATGATGCTCCTTCGTATGCAACCGTGAAAAGGTGGGCAGCAAATTTTAAGATGGGCAAGGACAGCCTTGAAGATGATGACCGGTGTGGACGACCCACAACGGCAACAACTGAGGAAACCATCAGCCAAGAGCACACGGCCGTGATGGATGACAGGCGTTTAACTGTGAATCAGTAAGCTAACACTGTTGGCATCTCCCGTGAACGAGTAGAGAACATTCTACACAGTGTGTTAGGAATGTCGAAGGTTTCTGCCAGATGGGTGCCACGGCTTTTGACGCCTGACCAGACTGAACCTGTCACAAGCCAACTTGGCTATTTTTGAAGCAGACCAAGATGGTTTTCTTGACCGTTTTGTCACTCAGGATGAGCGTTGGGTTCATCACTTTGAGTCAAAGACCAAAAGACAATCCATGCAATGGAAGCACCCTGGCTCACCCCCTCCAAAGAAGGCAAAGGTCGTCTCCTCTGCAGGGAAGGTGATGACATCAGTGTTCTGGGATGCCAAGCGTATAATATTCATAGATTACATTCAAAAGGGCAGACCAATTAATGGGGAGTATTATGCAGATCTGCTAAAACAAATGCGAAAAGCAATTAAGGCTAAACGACCCGGAAAATTGACAAAAGGGGTCTTGTTCCATCAGGACAATGCGCCTGCTCAGAAATCGGTTGTCGCAATGGCTGCTGTGCATGACTGTGGCTTCACACTTGTCGATCACCCTCCGTATTCACCTGATCTAGCTCCATCAGATTATTTCCTGTTTCCAAACATGAAAACGGACTTGGCTGGGCAGTATTATCGGTCAGACGAGGAGGTGATAGCTACTGTGGAGGAGTTTTTCAGGGACCAAGATGAGACCTTCTATACCACTGGGATCCAAGGACTCCAGCATCGCTGGAGGAAGTGTGTGGACAGGAAGGGAGACTATGTTGAAAAATAAGGCACTTTCAGCATGGACAAACCATTGGATCTTGGTCAGGCTCAGAACTTTTTAGCCTACCCTCGTAGCTGTATGAGTTACGGTAATAGCTACAACCCACATGGTGATAGCTGTATGAGTGATTGAGATAGCTGTATTGGTTTTTTGTTTGTTTGTTTGAATAGAGGTATAACGTCCCCGTCAACACTATTTAGGTCATTTTCGAGACGTTGCTTTCAATTTTGTGGGCCTTTACCCGACATTGAGATGAAATGAAATCGCATGCCCTGCCGCCCTATGAAACCAAAAGTTTTATATGCATGAACGGTCCGACTCGCACCACTTTGCCTGAACAGGCTTAGACCTATGCTGTATACTAGTACTCGAGTGCGGTCGGTTTCAGCTATGCGTGGAAACCCTTTGCATCTTAATTTAATTCTCCAAGTCCCGATGGGCTGGAGCTTGCTGTATTGGTGATAGCTATATGGCTCATGGTGGTCACTGAATGAGTGATTGTGACAGCTGTTCGAGTCATCCTGATAGCTGTATGAGGCATGAAGACAGCTTTAGACGTAGTCATCTGGTTCATTGTTACAGCTGTATTAGACATAGTGTTTGCAGTATGAACCCTGTCGACAGCAATATGTGCGAAGCTTTAAGCTGTATGAGCACAGAGTGATGGCTGTATGAGTCACGGAGATAGCTGTACGAGCTGTGGTGACAGCTGTATTCGTCATGGTGATAGCTGTCGGGATCACGATTAGAGCTGCATGAATTTTGGTGACAGTTGTAAGAGTCTCTGTGAAAGCTGTAAGCATTGGCGATAGCTGTATAAGCCATACTGACGGTCGTATAAGCCATTTTTAAAGATGCATTAGTCATATTGATAGCTGTAGTAGTTATACTGACAGCAGCAGTAGTCATGATGATAGATTAGTGAGTCATGGTGACAGCTGTATGAGTAGTGTTAACAGCTGTATTGGTCATGGTTACAGTCGCATAGGTCATGACGATAGCTATAAAAGTCAAGGTAACACCTGAATGAGTAAGATGGTAGCTATATGTGTCTTGGTGAAAGCTTTAAAAGTCGTGCTGATAGATATCCGAGTCATGGTAATAGCTGCATGAGTTATGGTAATAGCTGTTTGTGTCGTGTTGACATCATTATGAGTTATCGTGATGGCTGTATTAGTCATGATATGGATCGTCGTGGCAGCTGTATTAGTTATTGTGATCGCTGTATTAGACATGATGAAAGCTATATAAGTCCTAGTGGAAGGGACGCGAGTCATGGTGGTAGCTCTATGAGTCATGGTGTCAAGGTGTCATGGTTATCTTCATAAGATTCATGCTCACACCTGAAGTAGTGATTGTGAGAGCTATAGAAGTCGTGAAGAAAGCTGTGTGAGTCATGTTGACAGCCTTATAGGTGATAGTGACAGCTGTATGAACAATGGTTAGAGCTGTAAAATCCATGCTGATAGTTATAGGAGATATGACTGTTGAAAAAGGAATAAGTCTTGGTGGCAGCTGTATATGAAATTAAGATATCCAAGACAATGTGGGCGCTGTATGATTCATGGTGATGGCGATAGAAGTCGTGGTGATAACTGTATGAGTTATGGTGACAGTTGTGTGAGTGTCCTAATTGCTGTATGAGTCATTGCAATAGCTACAGAAGACATAGTGTATGAGAGACTTTGTGACAGCTGTATGGGTCATTGTGATAGCTGTATGAGCTTTGGAGACAGTTGTAGGTGTCAAGTGAAGGCTCAATGACCAATGGCGGCAGCTATATGAGTCATGCATATAGCTGTATGAGACATACTTATGGCTGTAAGAGTCACGGAGACAGATGTATGTGCAAGGGTGACAGCTGCTTTCGTCACGGTGATAGCTGTGGGAATCACGCTTAGAGATACATGAATCATGATGACAGTTATATGAGCCATTGTGATAGCTTTGGGATTCATGGTGAATTCGGTAGGAATGAAGGTATTAACTGTGTGAGTCATCTTGATAATTCTATTATTTATAAATGAAATACTGAATGCAATATCAGTGGTATCACACACTGCAAAGCATACATGGCATACACTATATATATGAAATAATAGCATACTAAATCAGTGACATGTGTATGTGCAACCAATTAGCACAGAAAGACTATTTAAACTACAATGGGCCAAAGTAGCACAAAGTTGTAAATATTATATGTAAATATTACCACAGTTATTTCTAACATTTCAATTAAAATAGTACTGTTGCTCTTCTGGGACATTTATATTTTACAAACATATACTGAGAGGCAAAAGTAAGTATACAGGTTACTGAACGCTGATTTGCGTCCCAATGTCTCCCTCTCTACATACATATGTGGCATCATAAATAAGAACAACAACTTCTGCGTGATTTGCAGCAGTTTCCGATAAAATTAATCAAAGGATAATGAAATTTCGTCACTTGAAATGGACAGGGGGCTCTCATCCAATATTTTGTCTTGAGTAGTTTCCCTTTAAACATGTGTTTCGAATAAGTGTTATTCAATAAATGATTTTTTTCTGCAACAGATTCAAAGAAGGGGAACTGATTGGCAAGAATATATCCCATATTTAAATTAAACACAAGGTAAAATGCAACATTTTTTGTCAAAGAAAATGTCATTTTCGCCTTTTACGTTCTTCCTTTGATTAAATGCTTTATGTTACTTTGGGATTTGTTTGTACTGGTGATTAACTTTTCTTTGAGTAATTTTCGAGGCATCACTATGGAGTAAGTATAAAAATGCCGAGGAAAACAAAAATTATGTGAAAGTTTCAAATGAATATCTTACACGATTTGAAAAAAGACTCATTTCATTCACTATGATTTTAATTGAAAGGGAGATAATCCGGAACAGGCAGAAATTACAATTGAGTTTGAAGCTGTTTGTTTGGGTTTAATGGCGTCTTATCGATGAACGTTCGTACATGACTTGTGCGATGCGCATAAGTTTGAATGTCATGTACAACACGAGATTTTGTTGGAAATATTGATTATCAATTAAGGGCAATAACTCCATCATGGATGACTGCAACAGGAAAATAATTGGACTTCTACAAACTTAGACGTTTGGGAAAAACGGACATAGGCATATTTTATGACAGACAGCAATATAAGACCCGGTATTCCAAATCAAAAACTGTTTACTTTTTATTGCCTCTGAGTATATTTAAAATAATACCTATATGAATCCTAGTGATAGATTTATTACTCATCGTCATACATGTATGAGTCATACTGACAGCTGTTGCAGTCATGGTGACAGATGTAGTAGTCATGGTGGCAGCTGTAGGAGTCATGATGATAGCTGTGTGAGTCATGATGACAGGTGTAAAAGTGATATTAACAGCTATATTGGTCATGATGACAGCTGTATAGGTCATGGCGGTAGTTATAGGTGTCATGTTAACAGCTGTACAAGTCATGACAGTAGCAATAAGAGCCTTGGTAAAAGCTACAGAAGTCGTGCTGATAGATATAGGCGTCATGGTGGCAGATGTATGGTTATAGCTATGTAGGTCATGGTGACAACTGCATGAGTCAGCTGTATGAGCCATCATGATAGCTGTATAAGTAATGTTATGAGTCTTCGTTAGAGCTGTATTAGTCGATGTGATAGCTGTATTAGTCACGGTTATAGCTATATGATAAGTAATTGTGAAAGCTTTATGAGTCATTGTGTCAACTGTATAAGCCATGGTACCAGCTGAATGCATCATCGTGAAAGCCGTATGAGCTAAGATGACTAATGTTTTATTTACGGTGTTGTATAATTCATGGTAGTAGTCATTAGCTTCATGGGTTTTGCTGACAACTGTCTGAGGCGTCGTCACAGCTGTAGGAGCCATGCCGTCTGCAACTCGTGACAACATGATGAGTCATGGTTACAGAAGTACGAGTCATCGTGACAGCTGTATTGGTCAGTGTGACAGTTGTGTGAGTCATAGCATGGGTAAACGAGTCAAAGTGACAGGGAGTGATATGTGATAGAGTCATGGTGACAGGTGTATGAGTCATAATGATAGTTGTGTGTGCTAGTGATAGCCGTATGAGTCATCATGACATGTGTATGGGGCGAGGTGATACCTGTATATTTCACGGTGACAGCTAAATCAGTCATGGTGATAGCTGTATGCATCATGGTAGTGGTAGTCATGGTCATGGCTGTATATGAGTCGTGATTTGTGACAGATGTATTAGCCATCATGTCATGCAGCTGTATGAATCATCGCGACAGCTGTTCGAGCCATGATACATGCCGATAGCTGTATGAAGCATGTTGATATCTGTATATGAGTCATGGTTAAAGCTGTACGGATCATGGTGACTGCTGTGCGTGCCATGTTAACTGTTCTATGAGTTATGGTGACAGCTGAAAGGCATCGTGACAGTCCTATGAGTCGTCGTGACAGGTATATGAACAATGGTTACAGTCGCATAATTCATGCTGAGAGCTATAGGATATACATGTATGACTGTTGCAAACGGAATATATCTTGGTGGCAGTTGTATTTGAAATTAAGATATCCGAGTCATTGTGGGCGCTGTATGATTCCTGGTGATAGCTGTAGATGTCGTCCTGATAGCTGTATGAATTATGGTGACAGCTGTGTGAGTGATCAAATTGCTGTATGAGTCAATGCAATAGCTACAGGATACATGGTGGTAGATGTTTGCTGTATTCATGGTGATAGCTGAATAGGCCATGGCAATCGCTGTATTAGTAATGGTGGCAGCAATATGAGTCGTGGTGATTGCTGTAAGAACCACAGAGACAGCTGGAAGAGCCATGATAATAGCTATATGAGTTATGCTGGCAGCACTATGATAGTGTTGTCAGCATACGTCATGGCGATAGCTGTTTGAGTGATGATGACGGCTTAATCAGTCACGCTGGCAGCAGTTCGAGTCATGATGATAGTTGTATGAGTCATGGAGACAGTTGTATGAGCCATGGTTACAACTGTATTAGTCATATTTGCAGCTCTATGGGTCATTGCGACAGCTGTATGGACCTTGGAGACAGCTGTAGGTGTCACGGTGAATGCTCAATTACCCATGACGACAGCTATATGTATGAGTCATGCTTATAGCCGTACGAGACATACTGATGGGTGTATGAATCACGGAGACAGATGTATGTGCCGTGGTGACAGCTGCTTTCCTCAAGGTGATAGTTGTAGGAATCACGCTTAGAGATGCGTGAATCATGATGACAGTTATATGAGCCATTGTGATAGCTGTGAGATTCATTGTTAAAGCTGTAGGAATGGAGGTATTAGCTGTGTGAGTCATGTTGATAGTTTTATCATTTATCAATGAAATACTGATTTACGGTGTCGTATAATTCATCTCTGTAGTTTTTTGATTTGTATGTTCTCGGAGATGTTACACTGATGAGTTAGGAAGCCTTCATGTGGACAAAACAAAATTAGTGTATACCGCGACAGAGGTAAGGGCGAGGATTATGGCCATGTAAAATCGGTTAAAGCCCCCCCCCCCCCCCCCCCCAGTGGAATTCTTTCCACTGATCGTTCCAAGGCGGTTCTTCTGTGGCGGTTTATTTATGTTGTTGTTTGTTACTTACTGTGTGTATGACTTGTGTCTTTTTATTTTAGATGGCCATTTGGCCATTTTGTGGGAAAGTAACTGTCCTTATTGCCTTCCTTTGTTTAGGTTTCCACTTTTGTCTGGTCGCTTCATGTTTGTGTTTCTTTCCCTTTGTTGTCTTTGGTGGGTGGAGTAAGTTAATTGTATCGATTCCTGATCTTTGTTTTACTTCTACTTTACACTATCAGTGGTACCCTACATTGCAAAGCATATATGACACACACAATATATATGAAAAATAACAGGACTCTTGCATTATCAGGGGTAGTCCTAGGAAGATAAATGAATATGGGGTGCCGAATTACTTTTTAATACAATTGGGAGATATCTATAATTTTACTCTAGGTATCTATATATCAAATTATAATTAACATTATTATCAATATTTTGGTATCATAAAATGTAATCATTGATATGTAATATATATTTCTTGATGTCTATAAATTTGTTTAACGATATCCATTATTCCTTTACATATAACGATATCTAAAATCCAATTATAGATACCATTTAAAGGCTGGATAATAGATATCACAGATTTGAATAATGGATATCAAAAATATACTATGGATATCAATAAATGTAATTATTGATATCCTGATATGTTCATCCATATTTGATATCTATATATTGAATAAAAGATATCTATAACTTGAATTATAGATATCCCTTAACTCATTATGGATAAAATGAAATAAATAATACATATCTCATATTATTTATAGATATATAATAATATTTGTTGATATCCTATATTTTTATTACAGACATCTATATATCAATTTGTAGATATTTATAAATCAAATTATAGATATCTATAAATCAAATTATAGACATTTATAATTAAAATTATTGATATTGGATATTTATTATTTATTTCATGATATCTATAATATGTAAAGGGTTATCAATAATTCCAATTGTAGATATCTTTTACTTGATATATAGATACCAAAGATTGAAGAGCATTTGAGGATAACAATATTTTCATTTATTGATGTCAATAATGTATTTTATGATATCCATTATTGAAAATTGTGATATCCATAATTCAGCCTTTTAAATGATTTCTATAATTTGATTTTAGATATTTATATATGCAAAGAAATAATTGATATCATAAAACAAATATATTAATATCAAGAAATATATATAACGTATCTTGGATTTCATTTTATGATAGCAAAAAATACAGATAATTATAGATATCAATAATGTTAATTGTACATAGCTGTAATTTGTTTTAATGATATTTATAATATGATTTATAGATATCTGTAATTAAATATAGGATATCAATAATTATTATTAACTATCTATAAATAATATTAGATATCTATTATTTATTTTATGATATTTGAAATATGTTTAAGGATATCTATAATTCAAATTATAGATATCTATTATTCTATATATAGATAGCAAATATAGAAGAACATTTTAGGATATCATAAATATCATTTATTGATATCCATAAAATATTTTCTGACATTCATATCTAAAAATAATATTAGATATCTATTATATATTTTATGATATCTAAAATATGTTAAGACATATCTATAATTCAGTTATAGATATCTTTTATTCGATATATAGATATCAAATATTGAAGAACATTTTAGGATATCGATAATTACATTTATTGATATCCAAAATATATTTTCTGCTACCAATTACTGAAAATTGTGATATCTATAATTCAGCCTTTGAAATGATAACTATAATTGGATTTTTTTTTATATCTATATATGCAATGGAATAATTGATATCATAAAATAAATTTATAGATATCAAGAAATATATTTTACATATCATTGGTTACCTTTTTTATGATATCAAAAAATATCGATAATTACATATATAAAAAATCTTACTCTTAGTTATCTATAATTTGACTAAAAGATATCTTGGTAGGTCAGTCAGATGCAGGTCTGACTGGTGATCAGAAGGACAGGTGTTCGAAACCTGTTGGAGTCGGCAACATTCCTTCCTATCTTTTCTATTTTCATTTTCTCCCTTCTGCTGATTCAAGAAGGGCAGTTGTCAGTTTCTGTGAAAGAATGTGCACTGTATTAGTTAACCGCTAACGTATAAGCTTGCCCAGGAAAAGTGTGGATAAGTTAACTGACCGATTCAAAAATGTCCTAAATGGGGATGCCTGGGCCTTTAAACTCCAATACAAGCAAATAACTAAATCTTGAAATTCAATTAAATAGTAAAACAGCACCTCATAAATGAAGGTAGGTAAGTATTTGTTGAAGGATACTTTGTTTGTCGCAAAGAGCTTATGAATGCAACGTTGCTACACAATGGCAAGCCATTTTACTATTTATTATGGAATGTATATATCTTATTTATTATATAAGATATCTTATTTATTATATAAGATATCTCATATAGGATATAAGATACCTTATATCCTAAAGTAGATATCTTATATCCCATATGATATATCTTATTTAATTCAGCAATGCAGATATCTGATATGATATATAAGTTATCTTATATCTTAAATAAGATATCTTATATAACATAGAAGATATCTTATATGTTATATAAGATATCTGATTGTCTTAATTACTAAAACATATAAGATATCTTATATGCTATATAAGATATCTAATATACTAAATAAGATATCTAATATAGCATATACCATATCTTATATAACATATCAGCTATCTTATATATTATATAAGATATCTTATTTATACTGGTATATAAGATATCTTTATTGGTATATCAGATATCTTATTCAACATTTTAGGTATCTTATAAAGCGTATAAGATATCTTATTTAACATATGATATATAAAGCATATAAGATATCTTATTTAACATATGATATCTTATATACGTTTGATAAATAAGATATCTTAATCAACATATAAGACATCTATGTAAATTCGAAAGAAATAACAAATAATAGTCGCTCCCTCTCGTACCTATATGCACAAAAGACTGCTACACAGACAGAGAACTGGAGAAAATTGATTATAAATGCATTCTTGAAGTGTGTTTATAAATAAAACGGGTTTCCCAAACAGGTGCGATACATCTTTTTTTTTTTTTTAAGGGAGAGAGAGAGAGAGAGAGGGGGGGAGAGAGATATATAGATAATAAATCCAGCTTGCTTTTGTTTGTATAATTTAATAATCCTCCCTTACAAAAATTCTTCAGATAGTAGAAGTCTTAATTGAACTTCAAACTCTGAGTTATGCCAAGCGCTGCTCGCTGCATGTATTTTGGAAAAAAAAAACAAAGCCTCTCACCAGACTGTGCATATATTCAGCATGGTTTCTGCCTCTACTTTTCGCATAATTAGTTCAATATTTCATTGTCCCTTTTATTCCTTTTTACCAAATGGAATCATCCTCATTATATATGGCAGGAGTCCATTTTGAATATTAGGTATGACAGGTTGTGTAATCTGAAAATTGTTGAACGTTTTGCAAATAGTGTAGGCCCTGATCTGATCTGGGCCTGCACTGTTTGCAAGGGGTTCTGGCACAAAATGGGTAATGGAATGTTAGGCATAAATGGGGGTAGTCATTTCCAGATATGCTTTTGGCAGTTTGGGGTAGACTTCATTATGTTTTTGGTAAAATATATTAGATATCTTATTTGTCAAATAAGATATCTTATATATTTAGGTAAATAAGATATCTTATATATTATATAAGATATCTTATATGTTGTATAAGATATCTGATATATCAAATAAGATATCTGATATAGGATTTAAGATATCTTATTCACTGGAATATATAAGATATCTGATATGCTAAATAAGATATCTAATATACCAAATAAGATATCTAATATAACATATAAGATATCTTATATAATATATCAGATATCTTATGTATCATATAAGATATTCTATTTCCATCTTTAAATAATATATCTTGCATAATAAATAAGAACTTATATAATAAATAAGATATACAATATATAAGATATCTGATATGCTACAAAAGATATCTCATATGCTATATTAGCTATCTTATTTAGTATATAAGCTATCTTATACATTTTGTAAATAAGATATCTTATATCCTTTATTAGATATCTCATATCCTATATAAGATATCTAATATAATAAATAAGATATCTAATAAAGCATACATGATATCTTATATGACATATCAGATATCTTATATATAAAGATATCTTATATATTATATAAGATATCTTATATGCTATATAAGATATCTTATATAATAAATAAGATATAAAGATGTCTCATATATTATATAAGATATCTTATATGCTATATAAGATATCTTATATAATAATTAAGATATCTAATATAATATATATCTTCTATGATAAATTAGATATCTACATTCCATAATAAATAGTAAAAAGGCTTGCCATACTTCCCAGTCACCACGGCAGCCCCCGCCCATACGGGCTTGAAGAAATATATGGGCTGCATGATGCTTCCAGGCAGAGCTGAATCCGGCCCGCACACTAGTACTGGTAAACCGCTTAGAGGATCTAAGCCTGTCCAGGAACCGCAGTGCGAGGCAGACTGTCCATGCTAATAAACCCTATTGGTTTCATTGGGTGACACGACTTGAGATGTCATTTCATCTCAATGTCGACTAAAAGTCCAACAAAATTGAAAGCAACGTCTCCAAAATGACCTTTACAGTGTTGACTGGGACGTTAAACCTCAAATAAAACAAAAAACAGTCACCACGGAGCTTCCCAGTCACATTTGCCGCACTAGTACCATGACGAATTTATGGACAATTTTCTCTCCAGCGGACAATTCAATTGACAGAGGATGTATGAATACAAATTATGGCCCCAATTATACCATATGCAAGAATTAACATATGACACAATCTTATTCCAGTGTGTGAGGATTCTGATAATTAATTATTACCCAAATATTCTCATGTGAACAAATTACTCGGTGTCAATAAAGGCCGTCAGTAAATCGAAAGTAGGAAATCAGGCCGGAAATGCAAAACGTGGAGCCAGCACTCCAGTCGGCGCATGCGTATTGCATGGTGACTGGCATGGTTACTGATTCCAATAACCATCTCCGTACATACCTCGACACAGTGGAGCTACTCCACCGCGAAATCTCATTATTTTACATGAAACGCTCTTCTGGGAGGCTGGCATGCACTTTTTTGTTGGTTGTAGACATACACATGATGAATCGGACTGTTGCAAATACGATTTAAGGAAAATTTGAAATTAGAAGGCACGCAGTGAGAAATCCTAGTTCAATTTTCAATACAACGCCCACGGGCAAGGAAATGGGTACAACGCATATGATAAGACACAAAATTTTCCGGGGAAAATGGTTGTTGTATGATCGTAGCACTAGGAAATTTCCATCTCGGATTAGGTTTTCCGATATTAATAATTAGTCCTACATAGTTTAAAGCACCAATTGTGAACTTTAGGAAACGTTCAAAGTTTTTGTGCATTGTCTTGGCATGTGCATTGCTCTGGTTCTAGCAATGTACCCCCACGCACACACACATACGCATACACAATGAATCTAGGACGATTTGGCCCGGACGATTTGACCTAGGAGAATTCGGTCAAGGAGAATGTGGTCCGTAAACATATATTGGGTAGGACAACTTGGCAAGGCTAATATAATGTCCTGTGCAAATTGACATTTAAATGTTTTGGGTTTGTTTTCAGTAAAGCTTCTTGGTTTGTTTGTTTGTTTTAGAGTTTAACGGCACTGTCAACACTATTTTAGGTCATTTTGAGCCGGTCAGTTTACCGATCCAAACTTTTCCTTGGCAGGCTTATACGTAAGCGGTTAACCAGTACACTGTACATTCTTTCGCCAGAAACTGACAACTGCTCTTCTTGAATCAGCGGAAGGGAGAGAATGGCCGTCAAAAAGGTTTCATGATCAATCTCCACGAAAGAATGTTGCCGACCCTGGCAGGTGTCGAACCCGTGCCCTCCTGATCACCAGCAGACGCGAATCCGACTGAGCTACCGAGTCCGGCATAATCATTCAGTACCAATACATGTACATACTTTAATATTTGGCTTGCCCATCGGGGCTTAAGAAATAGATGGGCTGCATGATGCTTCCACGCAGAGCTGAAACCGACACACACACGAGTACTGGTAAACTGCTTAGAGGATCTAAGCCTGCCCAGACAAAGCTGTGCGAGTCGACTGCCCAATGCTTATAAACCCTATTGGTTTCATTGGGCGGCAGGGCTTGCGATGTCGTTTCATCTCAGTGTCGGGTAAAATTCCCACAAAATTGGAAGCAACGTGTCCAAAATGACCTTTACAGTGTTGACGGGGACGTTAAACCTCAAATCAAACAAACAATATTTGCCTTATATCCAACGACGAACTGTGTACAAAGGGCCTGTAAAGATCTCCAATTATATCTGCACCCCCCCCCCCCCCCACCACCACCCCCAACGGAATATTTGTTTTATAAATGTTGTATGGTGATTGATAGCCAAAGGAAGTTATATGAAAAGATACAGCTTCAAAGAAAAACAAATCAATAAAATGTTCACAAATAAGGTATGTTTTTACCATGACTTTACCCCTACCCCCAGATTTTGACCAAAATTGCAAAATTTGTCACCTTTATGGCTTTCAAAATATATTAGCCCAGCCTTGCCTGTACATATTTTATATTTTGTATACAGATACAGTTTTGATATGTTAACATGTGGTGAAAACATATAGTCGCGTGCTTTAACTTCGAGGGTTCAACAAGTTCGACGTCATCGTTTGTTTTCGTATAATCGGATTGTTTCTGTCGCTATCCTTTTGGAAGAAACAACACAGAAAAAGAAAGTAGAAAACTATCAGTTGCACTTCAAAGGTTCTAAAAATGCCGATCAGGGAGGTAAATATAGCATAAAAGTTTTTAAACTTACAAAATAACATCATTTCCCAAGCGACACTTCACCCCCAAATATTATTGTGTATTTTGTTCTTCAGTCTGACAGCCCATTCCTTTTTTTTGTCGTCTGGGTTTTTCACCGAGGTATTCCAAACAGAGCTAGGTCAAAGTCAGTTTCATATGAGGCGCCTAAGGGGAAATTATGTAGTACTGAAAATAGGCCTGTTCTTATGATCAATTAACAGTTTTATTGATTTTTTAATTTGCTTCACAGACAGAGGTAATACTCTGAATGGCATTACTACATAAACTACACCAAATCTGTTGATGTGACAAAGAATATTGAGCAGACATGTAATAAGCTGCCTCTCTAGGTACTAAAAAGTTGTTTTGCACATTTTAGTGGAACTGTCAACTGTAAGAAAAGCTTCAGTCACACACACAAATGTTTTTCATGTTAACTGTTATTTAATATGAATTTTTTATTTTGTGTTTAACATTTGAAAATTATATCATTTTCAAACAGTCTCTGATTGAAAAAAACATATGATGTGAATTGAAATTATGTTGTCATTGATTATTTCCCTTTATTTCAAATTTCCCCGTATGGAGCCTCTCATTTCCGGGAAAGAAACAAAATCGTCGAACTTGTTGAACACTTCAAAAACTTCATGTTTTTACCGGTCCGTGAATCAAAGGTAAGAAATGTTCAGTTTTGTTGTTAATTCTTTGCATTTTTCTATGATATTTCATTGCAAAATAAGTAATTTGAATTTTCTTTGCAATTATTTAATTTTGTTACTATTTTTAGCCATGTTTCATTCATCCGTCGCTTACGTCGTCGAACTTAGGTTACGCCAGTATATAAAAAATGAACTGTGAACTCTGTGTTTATTTTTTCATAAATTAATTTTTGGTCATTATCAGAAATGTCAACATAAAATTGCCATAACTCCGTTCATAGTAAAGCTAAATATTTGTTGTTATTATTCATTTTCTTAATTAGAAACCAAGGAAAAATTTGAAACCTGTTTCATTTTGATCCTGTAATTTTTTATTTTTCGTATATCTCCATGATAACGCAAGTGGGTGGGGTAACAAGATACGACTCACTTAGTGTACAAACGATGAGCAGTGCTACCTGATATATTAATGCGCCAATTGAAACCGGGTTTCCAAGGGCACTTTCTATTGTCTTTTTTTCGAAGGGGTATACTTTTATCACACTTTTCTTACTAATTTTATCACAATTTATTAACTCAATACAGACACATCAAACGTCAAGTTACTCTGAAAATACTTGAAGACGAAACAACTCGTTTCTGAGTATGTTTCCATTAACGACGCCTGTTAGCAAGTGAAACGTCGCACACTGAAGAGGATTTGAGTGAGGGTCAAAAAGAAGCCAAATCATATCAGGCCCTTTAATGACCATGTAATAGGTATGTCTCGCGAATTTGGCGAATTTATCCACCTAATTTTCAGCCATAAGAACAAGCATAAAATTTTCTACCAGAAATACTGCATGGAAAAATACACCATTTCTCTTAATTCATGATCGCGATGAACCCAATCCATCTATCCCCCACAGGGGATGATTATATTGCTAGAACCACAGCAATGCGCATGCCAAGACAATGCACACAAACTTTGGACGTTTCTTAAAGGTCACAATTGGTGCTTTAAACTATGTAGGACTAATTATTAATATCGGAAAACCTAATCTGAGATGGAAATTTACTAGTGCTACAACCATACAACAACCATTTTCCCCGGAAAATTTTGTGTCTTATCATATGCGTTGTACCCATCTCCTTGCCCGTGGGCGTTGTATTGAAAATTGAACTAGGATTTCTCACTGTGGGCCTTCTAATTCAAATTTTCCTTAAATCGTACTGGCAACAATCCGAGTTATCATGTGTATGTCTACAACCAACAAAAAAAGTGCATGCCATCTTCCCAGAAGAGCGTTTCATGTAAAATAATGAGATTTCGTGGTGGAGTAGCTCCACTGTGTCCGGTTCTCCGTTTGACTGGATGTAACTGTCGTATTCGGACCATCGAATATAAATTTGTGAATAATATGTGTCTTCCGTGAAGCTAATGTGAGCAGCCGTATTGATTGGTAACCATAACACGAGATCTAGAACAACAACAAACCTGGACATGTGATACCCATTCCGCCATTCTGTTTCTGTTTCTTGATATTTTCTGCCAGTGAAGGCACACCTTCTCTCGAAGTAACTTCGGTTGAACTTTAGAGGGGCTTACAGGAATCACACTATCATCTATTTACACTTTTTAAAAGAAAATATTTCGTATATTTACAATTTCCCGCTGGCTGTGCTGCGGCCTAATTTCTTGCCTGGTCTCTTACGTTTTGTTACCGTCTGGGGGAGTTTCTTATACCTTTCAATGTGCAGGGCATGGCACAATCTCCGTGTTTGTCTCTCGAGCCGATTGTACTCTAGTGCATGTCAGTCTGCATATTTGTCTGGTAGGATTGCTGTGCTGTCTAGCACCAACTGTAACAGTTCATTGCTGTTATCTCTGTCCAATGCTATATCAAGACTCTGGGAGACCTGCACTATGTCATTAATTATTGGCTGTCTGACTACCTCGAGTTCTGGGCATTTGAGCAGGAAGTGTTCGGTTGTTTCCTCATCCTCTTTGCATAGCATACAAGTGGAACTAAGTTGATTCTGGTTGAAGGATGCTCTGTTTACTTGTAATACATATGAACCAGTCACGATTTTGGTTTTGGTATGGATACGTGGGACATCTTTCACCCCTTGGGCTCCTCGTATGATGGGATGTCGAACTCCTGGTGTGAAACTATTTGTCTGTAGATAACTAAGGCTAGGGTATAGTGCTGCTCGGGCCTTGATAGTCTTTGTCCAGTAGTCGTCCACTAGCCTCCTAACCTGGCGTTTCCATGCGTACTTGGTAGGCGGAGTATCAAGTAGTTCCCATGGTTGTGGCAGGTCGTATTTGAGGAGAATATCCTTGACGGTAATAAACCAACTGTGGGACCCGTCCCCTTTGATGGATAGCTGTCTTCGAGCTAGTTGCTTCTCTACTGAGCCTTCGGGTAGACGACAAATTCCTCCAAACAGAGTCAATGCTCTTTTGTGTATGACTCCCTCACTTGGTATAGTGCCAGACAGAATGTATATTGCTGGGTCAGCTGTTGTATTTGGAAGTGATAGTATCTGTTTGAGAAACTTCTTGTGGAGTCTATCAATATGCTCCATTAGCACTCTCCTAGGTAGCACCACCTCTAGACCATAGACTAGAATAGGTAGAACGTAGGTCTGCAGGATGTGTATAGACGTGTCTGGGTCTAGGCCGTTCTCACCATGTAGGCCAGCTCCCATAAGACAATATATTGTACGCCTGGCCTTGTCCATGTTGTTTCTGACAGTGGATTCCTGACTATCAGCCGACCGCATGACGCCCATGTGGAGCACTTCATTGACTACTGGCATACGTTCTCCATTCATGTAGACATTGATGTCAGGATTTGTACCTCCTGTTGTCTTGTTTCCATTCATAATGGCAAGAATGACACTTTTCACGGGTTGTGGTAGGTAGTTTTCCATTAGACTATAGTCGACAGAAGTGTTCACCAGTCTCTGTAGGGTACTGAGAGTTGACGCAGCGAGTGCCATATCGTCGGCCGCTGTTGGTGACACACAACAAATCTCTCCCAGATGGGATCCAATTCCCAAATCTGTTAGTTTGTCAAGCTGTCTATTACCATATAGTTTATACAGGTCGGTGCTGAGGATTCCACCTTGTCTAACGCCTTGCTGTACCTCGAAGCTATCTGAAGTGGCCCCTGCCCATTTCACCACTGACTGTGCTCCGGAGTGTAGGGAGTTGATTAATGACCACTCTGTACCCTCAACGCCTATATGGAATAGCTTTCTTAATAAGCTAGCGTGTGAAACCACGTCAAATGCAGCTTTGACGTCTAGGAAGGCTACATACAATGGCTGTTTTTGGTCTTTGCCCTCCCGTATGACCTCCTCCAATATGAGTGAGCAGTTCATCGGGGATGAACCCTGGGTAAACCCCCTTTGTAATCTGTTTTGGGTGCTTTCAACGGCTGGTTTTATGGTCTCCTTCAGGACAGATTCAAGGATTTTTGTTAAAGTTGGAAGAATTGTGATCCCCCTATAGTTCTTTGCTTCGGTTGATGATCCCTTTTTCTTATAAACTGGTGTCAATATTCCAGTCTTCAAACATTCTGTTAATTCTCCATATCTGTAAAGGTTGTTAACTATTTCTGTTGTCACACTCAGGAGTTCTTCTCCCCCAAACAGGAAGTGCTCTGCCGTAACTCCAATAGTAGTCTGCTGCTTTTCCCCTATTCAGTGATGCTATTGCTTTTTCAACTTGTTCACGGGTGACATATCTTCGAAGCTGGCCATTGGGGACTTTACGACACATTTCGATGATCTCGATAAGTTCATTTTGGACCAAATCTCCGTAGGGTTTGTCAAAATCTGGTACATCGCTCGGGGTTGCCAGAGACTTGAAGTGTTCACGGAAGCCATCTAGTATCCCCTCCTCTGTGTGGAAGGTCTTCCCCTCTACATGCAACTCATTGACACAGTGTCTCTGTCCTCCGCGCTGTTGGTTGTCGAGTCGGTGAAATAGGCCACTATCTTCCTGCCTGGCGTCTAAGATCTCCTGACGTTTAACTTCCCTTTGTTTTGCACTCTCCAGCCTACATAACCTTCTGAGGTTCTGGGTCGTTACTTTCTTGTTTATGAGTAATCTATCTGCCACATCATCCGGTCGGTCCCCATTCTTCCAAAGCCAAAAGGCTTTCTTCTTCTCTCTGATGGCTTGCTTGTACCATTTTTCTTTTTTACCCTGAGCGGAAAAATTTCCTTATCCGGTGTGTTTGTTCCTTACCCTGCGCGCTTGCCTTTACCAGTGTGACTTTGAGATTCCCCCTCGTTACCATGGCAAGAATGATTTAGCCTGAAACGATTGCATTTGCAAGGCTGCTGCCCAGTGAGTATTCATGCCGCGCTATTTGAAGTTGATGTAAGGTACAACACATCCGAAATCAGAATGTGGTAATGAGTTAAATTGCCAAGTCTACCCTGTTGGGGTCATTTACTGCTATTGAAAGGCCTCTCCTCTCCGCATGGCTCATTTAACTTTTACCACTCTCTAGGCTAATTCAGCAAACGACAAATTGTTGCTACATGTATTTTTTTTTATTATTTTTCCCAGAAAACAGGACTTGACATCTCAGGTAAATTGTCACAGCCTTCATCCACTCTAAACAAACTAGAGAAAGTGACCAGTGGGTCACGTATACCCCCGGCCAGCGTCACCCTCTGATATATCTTTCGAGCTTGTATGTAATATGAATGAAGTCAAGAAGCTATAAGAATCTATAAATGTGCTTGTAAAAGCTAAACCAAACATAAAATTTCTAAATGGACCAAGGGAGTGAGGGCATCAAATAGAACATACAGGCATCTATAAACTTTGACATAAAACTTTAACCAAATGCAAAAATTTCTAAGTCCGTGACCTTGAGGTCAAGGTCACCATGGGTGGGCGAAGGGACATGCATCATGAAATCATTTATCAAAAATGAAGAGAATCTAACATGTGGTTACAGGGATATCAGCCATGAAAAAGGTTTAACACAAAACTTTGACGTAAAAGTAGATGAACAGACAGACAGACAGCCCTACCAGGGGCTTGACCCAGAGGCTTAGATATTCCATATGAAAGGTAATGCTATAGAGATATCCTTTACCAAACATGAAGAGAATCTAACATGAGGTTACAGAGATATCAGCAATGAAAAAGGTTTAACACAAAACTTTGACGTAAAATTAGATGAACAGACAGACAGACAGCCCACCCAGGGGCTTGACCCAGGGGCTTAGATATTCCATATGAAAGGTAATGATATAGAGATATCCTGTAACAAACATGAACAGAATCTAATATGTGGTTACAGAGATATCAGCAATGAAAAAGGTTTAACACAAAACTTTGACGTAAAAGTAGATGAACAGACAGACAGACAACCCACCCAGGGGCTTGACCCAGGTGCTTAGATATTCCATATGAAAGGTAATGCTATAGAGATATCCTGTACCAAATATGAAGAGAATCCAACCTGTGGTTACAGAGATATGAGCAATCAAAAAGGTTTAACGCAAAACTTTGACGTAAAGGTTGACGAACGACCGAACAAACGAACATACGAACGAACCAACGAACGGACGAACAGACGGAAAGACGAAAACTATATACCCCCTGACATACTTCGTATGCCGGGGGTATAATTATTTGTCTAAATCGCGACAGAAGTAAGGGCGAGGATTGCAGCTGCGTAAAATCGATTTAAGCCCCCCCCCCCCCCCCCCCCCATTGGATTTCGTTTCACTGACCGTTTCCAAGGCAGTTCTTCTGTCGTGGTTTATTAGCTCACCTGAGCCGAAGGCTCATGTGAGGTATTAGTATACCACGAGCCGGCGTCCGTCGTCCGTCGTCGTCCGTCGTCCACACTTTCAAAGAAGTATATCTCCGGAACCAGTGGGCCAATCTTGATCAAATTTCATGTGAAGCATTATCAGGTAGGGGGAAAGGCTGCATACTGTTTTCGGGCAGATCGGATTGGAACTCTGGTTGCCATGGCAACAAATAGCTCCCATAGACTTAACATAGGAAAAAGTTTGTCATCACTCTAGCTCCGTCAATTTTTTTCTGATCGACTTCATTCTTGCAGATAACGAGGACAGGCATGAAATCTCGATCAAGTTCGATTTTGGGCTGAATCGGATTATTCACTCAGGAGTTACGTGCCCTTGAGCGTTAGGAAAAAGCTTGTCATCACTCTAGCTCCGTCAATTTTTTTTCTGATCGACTTCATTCTTGCAGATAACGAGGACAGGCATGAAATCTCGATCAAGTTCGATTTTGGGCTGAATCGGATTATTCACTCAGGAGTTACATGCCCTTGAGCGTTGAAAAAATTGCCTATTGACTTAACATGGGGAGAATGTTGTCATCACCGTAGCTGCTTCAATTATTTTCAGATTGGCTTTATTCTTGCAGATAACCAGCACAGCCATGAAATCTCGGTCAAGTTCGATAACTGGCAGAATAGGATCATTCACTTAGGAGTTACCTGCCCTTGTGTGTTTTTGCATTAGGGTTAATGGGAATTTCAAAAATGTATATCTTAAAGACTACTTGGCCAACTTTGATCAAATTTCATGTGTCACATTATTGGGCAAGTGGAAAGGCTTCATTAGGTTTTCAGGCAGATCTGAGTGGAACTCTGGTTGCCATGGCAACATCTAGCTCCCATAGACTTCACATAGGAAAAAGCTTGTCATCACTCTAGCTCCGTCAATTTTTTTCTGATCGACTTCATTCTTGCAGATAACCAGTACAGGCATTAAATCTCGGTCAAGTTCGATTTTGGGCCGAATCAGATAATTCACTCAAGAGTTACGTCCCCTTGAGCGCCCGAAAAATTGCCTATCGACTTAACATGGGGAAAATGTTGTCATCACTGTAGCTAGTAACGAGGACAGGCATAAAATCTCGGTTAAGTTCGATTTTGGGCAGAATCGGAATATTGACCTCGGAGTTACGTGACCTTGAGTGACAAAAAAATTGCCCATAGACTTAACATAGGGAAAATGTTGTGACTACGATAGCGACTTGAATTTTTTTCAGATCAGCTTCAAACTTGCAGGTAACGAGGACAGACATAAAATCACGGTTAAGTTCGATTTTGGGCCGAATCGGATTATTTGCCTTGGAGTTACCTGCCCTTGAGCATGAAAAAATACGTTGTGACCACGATAGCAACTTTATTTTTATTCAGATCAGCTTCAAACTTGCAGGTAACGAGGACAGGCATAAAATCCCGGTTAAGTTCGATTTTGGGCCGAATCGGAATATTGACCTCGGAGTTACGTGACCTTGAGCGACAAAAAATTTGCCCATAGACTTAACATAGGGAAAATGTTGTGACTACGATAGCGATTTGAATTTTTTTCAGATCAGCTTCAAACTTGCAGGTAACCAGGACAGACATAAAATCTCGGTTAAGTTAGATTTTGGGCCGAATCGGATTATTTGCCTTGGAGTTACCTGCCCTTGAGCATAAAAAAATACGTTGTGACCACGATAGCAATTTTATTTTTATTCAGATCAGCTTCAAACTTGCAGGTAACGAGGACAGGCATAAAATCTCGGTTAAGTTCAATTTTGGGCCGAATCGGAATATTGACCTCGGAGTTACGTGACCTTGAGCGACAAAAAATTTGCCCATAGACTTAATTAGGGAAAATGTTGCGGTGACAGGACATCTCGGCCCCCAACAAACCCGGCCCCTGACAAACTCGGCCCCTAGCAAACTCGGCCCCTACAAACTCGGCCCCTGACAAACTCGGCCCCCAAAATTAGAATATGTATATATTAATGTTGGAATTGACTTATTATCAAACTATTACACATATTTTTAATGTACATATGCCTAATTATTTTCATTTTTGGCAATTTTTCAATATTTGAATAGGCGAGTTTTCTTAATAAGCCATCTGATCAGGATCTTAACTGTTTGCCATTGTTTGATAGTCTTAGCGAAGGAGGTAGTTCTAACAAAACCCAAAAACTGTTTTTATGTTGATACAATATACATAATCTAAACCGAAGTTAACCCCAGTTTTACAGGCATGATTATATAGGCATGATTTCATGATGATATACTGTGCTAGCAACGCTTTGAAAGTGTACTGGATGGAAACAATGTGCTAAAAAGTTTTCTACCGACTCTGTATCAACCTACAAGCACGCAAAATGTTGTGTCAGTTTTATTCAATGTTGAAACTATTCCATTAGTGTGTACGCGCTATGCTGATATGTTTACATGAAACATGTGCATTGTTTGTTTTGTCTTACATGTGCTGCATTTAAGAGATGAATTTTATTTTTCTGCTGTTCATGAAAGTATGAAAGCAGCGGTTCGCCTGCAAAGTAACTTGACCTTAAAGGGGTTCATGTAAACTTTGCTAGCCATGTCGAACTCACTGCAGTTGGTTAAAGTTAATACATGGATTTATATAGGAACTTGATAATTATTTCCCCATAAAATAAAAACTAATAAAAATATCTTTTCTGTGCCAGCGGCTCATGATTTTTCATTCTTTTTTTGAATATTCACAATGAAATTTTATGAACAACGTTTTGGTCCTCTTTACATATATTTGGAAGTACACTCTAAATGTATAGTTAGTTTGTTTGTTTTGTTTGATTTGGGGTTTAACGTCCCCGTCAACACTGTAAAGGTCATTCTGGAGACGTTGCTACCAATTTTGTGGGACTTTTACCCAACATTGAGATGAAATGACATCTCAAGTCCTGCTGCCCAATGACACCGATAGGGTTTATAACATGTACGGGCCGACTCGCACCGCTTTGCCTGGGCAGGCTTAGATCCTCTAAGCGGTTTACCAGTACTCGTGTGCGGGTCGGTTTCAGCTCTGCGTGGAAGCATCATGCAGCCCATCTATTACTTCAAGCCCCGATGGGCGGGGGCGAAATTAATGTATAGAATATATAGAAAAACTACTGAATGACGCGACAAAAACTGATGAATTTATTTTCATAACTTTTTGGTAAATTGTTATTTTTTTTCTGTGCCAGCAAATTTATTGTGAACACGTCCATATAAATTTTGAAAAATAAAAATGAAAATAATTTGGTCCTTTTTGAAAATGAAATACACTACCCACTTTTTTCTATTGTTCTTTTTCTTTGGATCAGATGTCACCCAGGTAACCTTGGCTAGGTAGTTGAGGCCTTGAGGAGATAACCATCTAATTTCTGTGTTGTACGCGTTAATTTCCTTGATTATCAGCACAGCTGAGAAAGGTCGTGTCCGTGTAAGTCCGGTATGGCTACGCTGTCATTCATACTTTCATGAACGGCAGAAAAATTAAGTTTCTTTCTTAAAACTGGGGTATACAGGGGTAAACATTATTTTTCTTATATCTGCTCAAAACAGATTGTGAGTACTCGATAGTAGCATCGAGGCGATCCTATCGAGCCCTCGTAATCTATGTTTCGAGCAAAAGTAAGAAAAATATCACAATAATTCATCTTCAAATTTCCATTTCTCGCCACCCTCACGTATTTTATATTTCAAAGCTGACACTTTGCAACAACTGTTTCGAGATGTACCTGTTGATAATATTATTTTATTCTTAAAAGAAATTGGACTTTTTCATAAGATTTAACTGTTTCAGATTTTTATACATCATCATTCTGACTTTTTATTTTTAATATCATCATAATTATTCATGCCGTTTAACTATTAACCGTTTGACGCTTATGGCCCACAAAGAGGGTTGACGCGTCGTTAAACACGAAATCATCATCATCATCATCCATTTCTCGCCAAACAATTAAGAAATGAAATTTATTTTTCTGCAGTTCATGGAAGTATGAACGCAGTGGGTCGCGTGCAAAGTAAATGAACCCCGAAGGGGTTCGTGTAAACTTTGCTAGCGACCCACTGTCGTTCATACTTTCATGAAAAGCAGAAAAATTAAGTTTATTTTTTATATTTACATTATTTGCCCCTCATCACTGGGCGAAAAAATGCTTGTAGGGCAAACTTTTAAAGCTGAAAAACATTTACACGCTGTTTTTCTACAAATAGCGGAGCAGCGCTGACGTCATCAACCCCCGTAGAGAACAATGGTTTAGAATGACGTCATTTAACGTCACTGAAAATCATGTGATTCGATGCGTTCATCGGCGTATGAACGCAATTGTTTTCTATAGGTTTACATTACACTTTACACTGGAAATGTAAATATTTGATAATGTATTTGTATAGGAGTGTTTTCATAACGTCGCCAACGCACAATCAGATCGTGGAGAACTATGTATATCATGAACTATATTGTTTTCTACAGGTTTACATTTGTTTTTACACTGGAAATGTAAATATCACAAAAACACGCCTATTCTATAATATTGACATTACGAAAATACGCCTATAAAAATACATTGTTAACTTTACCGCCGAAAAACGAACATTTTAAAATGAAAAATTGTAATATTTTTTTCTTATTTCTGCTCAAAATATAAATTGTGGGACTTATAGATTGGTGGGACTCGTTAGAACCGCTTCGAAGCTGTTCTAACGAGTACCCAAAATCTATATTTTGTAGCAGAATTTGGAAAAATAAGGTTTACCCTTGTAAACCCCAGTATTCCTATATAAAAGTGGCGTTCAATGGCGTCAACATTATAAATGCGTGTTTTCGTGATGATTTCCCCCCCCCCCGCCCCAATATGAAAATTTTCAGATGAAACAAACGTATTTTTCTTATTTCTGCTACAAAAATAGATTGTGGGTACTCGCTAGAACCCACTGACAAGGCGATTCTAACAAGTACCAACAATCTATGTTTTTGAGCAAACAGATTGCATCGACGACGCGGTTCTTACAAGAATCAACAATCTATGTTTTGGAGAAGAAAAAATGAAAAATAATATAAACCCTTGTAAAGCCAAGTTTTTCTGTATAAAAATGTGGTTGCAGGTGGTCAAAATTATATAGGCATGTTTTCGTGATGTCACTTAATTGTAATACCGTCCCAATTACAGCGTCGGTTTCCGCGATCTTTTATCGTGGATAAGGTTTCGTATTAAAAAAGATAAATTTGCTCATACTTTCTGTGAAACTATCTATCCACCTTCCAAATTGATTATCGTAAACAATAACATAGTATTTTAGGACCTAAATGCTGCTAGGGACTGAGTTTTTAGGGACGGAGTTGAATGGGGGCCGAGTTTGCTAGGGGCCGAGTTTGTCAGGGGCCGAGTTTGCCAGGGGCCGAGTTTGTTAGGGGCCGAGATGTCCATAAATCAATGTTGCGACTACGACAGCGCTTTGAATTTTTTTCAGATCAGCTTCAAACTTGCAGGTAACGAGGACAGACATAAAATCTCGGTTAAGTTCGATTTTGGGCCGAATCAGAATATTTGCCTTGGAGTTACCTGCCCTTGAGCATAAAAAAATATGTTGTGACCACGATAGCAACTTTATTTTTATTCATATCAGCTTCAAACTTGCAGGTAAAGAGGACAGGCATAAAATCTCGGTTAAGGGGTATTTGGGAAAACCGAAAACAAACTTTTACCGGAAATAACCGAAAACAAATTCTCATAACCGTAAACAAACTATATCACCAATTTTACCATGATTATTGCACATTTAGACATATACATGTTTAAATTACATGTAAACTGATATTATGGCCAAGTTTGGGAGAATAATTTAAAATAATAACGATTTTATTGCCTTTTTTATACAATTTTCATACACTGACCGGGATCTACACTGCTTGTACTAACTGTTTGCCTTGTTGTTTGTGATTTAAATGAATACATTATACTTAGTAACTTGATTGTTTGATAGTCAGAAATGTGTGCGGCTAAAACAATCTATTCAGCAGGTCCTGCTTAAGAAATTTAGTCAAAAATGGTTTAGTAAGAGCTCCAAGCTATTGAGATTGAGCAATAGGTGGTCTGAAAGTACCAAAAATTTAAGCCATAACCCTTTTAAGATCAACATATTGGAAGGTAGAAAACAGATGTTTCCCAACTTTTACGTCTTGCAAAAGCTTTGAAATTATGGGATACATTTAGGTACTGTTGCGCTTATTCGAAATTTGCTGAATGGCCATGTTAAATGACAGGATTCGAAATTTAAGATACACTGACAACTCAAAAAAGCATTTATTAACCATAACTGACCACACAATATAAGATTATGGCAAATTTACCATGCTTTCAATATCTACTGGCATTTTCTGAGTCGAGACATGGTAAAAAGTACCTTAATTTATTGTATACCACTGTGTGACAGAATGCTGTGGAAAGCTATGTTTTTTCTCCAGTGCAAAATATCTTTATATTTTATGATAAATATGTACTACTTTGATATGTGTTACTAACTACCAGAAACAGAAGACTAGGAATATTGTCTAATCTTCCTGATTCCATGCCAACAGCATGATATGGAGCCTTGTCGTGAGAAAACCCGTCTTTAGATTGTGTGACCAGAAAACGAAACAAGAGGGTCAACTGGCCCTGTAGCGCTCACCTGTGTACCAGAAAATCATGAATGATGTTAAGAATACCCATCGGGACTTGAATAAATAGATTAGGCTACATGGTGCTTCCATGCAGAACTGGGACCGAAAGCAGATGAGTACAGGTAAACAGCTTATAGGTTCTAAGCTGCTCAGGAAAAGTGGTGGCAGTTGAACCGTCTATGCATTTAAACCCTTTTGGTTTCATTGGGCAGCAGAGCTTAAGATGTCATTTCATCTCAATGTAGGGTAAAAGTCCCATAAATCTGGAAGCAAAGTCTCCAAAATGACCTACACAGTGTTGATGGGGATGTTAAACCTCAAATCAATCAAAATTCGGAGCCCTGTGGTTTTAGAAAAGAAGATTTTTGAAGTTGATCCATTATAAGTCTATTGGAGTTAAGGAGCCCTGGCGAACGGCCAATTCAGACTCCAGGGGCATGGTTGGCAGGATTTATGTAGGAGACCACTTGACATTGCTACATACTAAATATCTAAGCTCTGGGCCTCATGGTTTCGGAGAAGAAGATTTTTGAAGTTTTTTTTTTCCTGTATAAGTCTATAGGTGCTAATGAACCCTGGGGCATGACAAATTTTGACCCAAAGGGCATGGTTTGCATGATTTATGTGGGTGATTATTTTATGTTATATACTAAATATCTAAGGTCTGTACTTCATGGTTTCAGAAAAGAAGATTTTCGAAGCTTATTTTCCATTATTCCATTATTAGTTTATTGGAGTTACGGGGTCACAAGATTTGACCAATTTAGACCCTAGGGGCATGATTGGCAGGATTCATGTAGGCGACCACTCGACGTTGCTAAATGCCTAAGCTCTCAGCCTTATGTTTTCAGAGAAGAAGATTTTTGAAGTTTGCTTTTCATTTTAAGTTGTCCATTTCAAGTCTATGGTAGGTAATGTGCCCATGGGCGTGGCCAATTTTGACCCAAGGGGCATTTTTGGCAGGATTTATTAAGATGACCATTTCATGTGGCTACATACTAAAGATCTAACCTCTGGGACTTTGGGTTTCAGAAGAGAAGATTGTTTTTCCATTATAAGTCTATGGGAGCTAATGAGCCCATGGGCGTGGCCAATTTTGACCCCAAGAGCATGGTTGATAGGATTTATGCAGGTGACCACTTGACGTTGCCACATGCTACATATTTAAGCTCTGGGCCCTGTGGTTTCGGAGAAGAAGATTTTTTAAGTTTTCCCAATTGTAAGTCTATGGGAGCTAAAGAGCCCTGGGGTGTAGCCAATTTGGATCCCAGGGGCATAATTGGCAGGATTTATGTCTGTGACCACATGACGTTGCTACAAACTAAATATCTAAGCTCTGGGCCTTATGGTATCGGAGTCTAACTGTTGGTTTTCTTTTGCTCCAGCATTTCAGTGGTTTCTTGCTGTTGAGTCCTCACCGTTGTCTCACCTCTGTGGTTCTTTGATTATTTGTGTTCACGGAGATGTTGCACTGATGAGTTAGGAGGCCTTCATGCGGACTGAACAAATTATTTGTCTAAGTCGCGACAGAAGTAAGGGCGAAGATTGTGGCCACGTAAAATCGATTTAAGCCCCCCAGTGGAAATCTTTCCACTGACCGTTCCAAGGCGGTTCTTCTGTGGCGGTTTATTTATGTTGTTGTTTGTTTCTTACTGTGTGTATCACTTGTGTCTTTTTATTTTGGATGGCCATATGGCCATTTTGTGGGAAAGTGACTGTCCTTATGGCCTTCCTTTGTTTAGGTTTCCATTATGGTCTGGTCGCTTAATGTTTGTGTTTCTTTCCCTTTGGTGTCTTTGATGGGTGGAGTAAGTTAATTGTATCATTCCTGATCTTTGTTTTACTTCTACTTTTCATAGAAGATTTTTGAAGTTTCTTCCATTATAAGTCTATAGGAGCTGATGAGCACAGGCGTAGCCAATTTTGACGCAAGAGGCAGGGTTAGCAGGATTTATGTAGGTGACTTTTTTATGTTGCTAGACACGAAATATCTAAGTTCTGTGCTTCAGTTTCATAGAAGAAGATTTTGAAGCTTTTTTCCATTATGAGTCTATGGGAGAGAAGGGGCCCCGGGACGTGGCCAATTTGGACCCCAGGGGCATGATTGGCAGGATTTATGTAGGTGACCACTTGCCATTGCTTCAGATTTTTTAAGCTTTTTTTCCATTATGAGTCTATAGGAGCAAAGGGGCCCCGGGGCGTGACCCATTTGGACCCCAGGGGCATGATTGGCAGGAATTATGTAGATGATCACTTGCCATTGCTACATGCTAAATATCTGAGCTCTGGGCCCTGTGGTTTCAGAGGAGAAGATTTTCGAAGCTTTTTTTTCCATTACGAGTCTATAGGAGACAAGTGGCCCCGGGGTGTGGTCAATTTGGACCCAAGGGGCATGATTGGCAGGATTTATATAGGTGACCACTTAACATTGTTACAAGCTAAATATCTAAGCTCTGGGCCCTGTGGTTTCAGAGTGAGTGAGTGTTTCAGTTTTACGTCCCACCAACAGCTAAGGTCATACGGAGACGGGACCTCGGTTTAAAGACACATCCGAAAGTCTGGAGAAGCCCGGGATTGAACCTGCGACCCCTGGTTTACAAGGCGAGTAGCATAACCACTCGACCACGGAGGCTTCTCTGTGGTTTCAGAGAAGAAGATTTTTTAAATTTTTCCCATTATAAGTTTATGGGAGCTATATGTTGCCATGGCGACCAGAATTCCAATCCGATCAGCCCAAAAACCTTAATGCAGCCTTTTCCCCTACCTGATGATGCTTCACATGAAATTTGATCAAGATTGGCCATGGGGTATTAGAGATATGCTTATTTGAAATTGTTTACGAACACACGCACACACACACGGATGCACGCGCTACGGACGACGGACAAAATGTGATCACAAAAGCTCACCTTGGCACTATGTGACAGGTGAGCTAAAAAACCAACACAGTCTAAGAAGCCATTCAGTGCTGAGTAGCCCATTCAGTGCTGAGTTAATTTATTTTTTAGTAGCCATAGTATATCATTCACACAGCAAACAACAAAGATACTGATTACACTGTGTGTACACACAGGCTTATCTGCATATTTATCGTTCATACATGAAATTTGCAGGTTTTCTCATGATGCAGCTCATTCATTATGGTCTATAATATATTAAATGATAAAAGTGTATGAATAGATTGGTGCAAATGTTAAGCAGCTAGCTAAACTACACAGTTTGATCTAATCCTGTGTGAAAATATTTCTATGAAGCAGCCATCACTATTGTACCACTTTTGGAGCGGCTATACTTACACATTCTATGCCAAATAGAGAATAGTATTCTCAACTCTCAAACAATCTATTATTTTATTCCTAAAAGTTACAGAAAGGGGTGTGTGCATGGCATATGCTGGTTACAAAACCACATTATATTGTATTTACTATTTAGCAATATACAAGTTGCCTATGTTAACTTAAAACAAGTTTTTCATGAAAAGCTTGCCCCAAATATGCTTACCATAGTCCCATTTTGGACCATTTTACTGGTTAAAATCATGGTGTGTATCATATTTATACTTCATTTATAAGTTTCATGCATGAAACAAGTTAAACAAATGTAAATTGCACCACTGTTAATGACAACATCTGAAAAGACCTTAATATTTCAACATTGTCCTAATGTTAGTCTTATTACATAACTGGCACATTCGTGAACTTGCGTACCGCATGTTGGCATGATATAAAACATGTTTTGCAAGACTTAAAAAATGGGAAATATTGTTTTTCAAACTGCCCAGATATAGTACTAAAATAATATACTAAAGAGAATTTTGGTACCATGGTGGCCACTCAAAATGCATTTTTGTGAGCTTTCGTCACACGGGAGCTTCTACTAGTTTAACTGGCTGGTCATCAGGATGTCCCAGCTTAGGTAACTGCCAAGCCAGTAACATCAGAATCTACACTGCCTGTACTTACTGCTTGCCATGTTGTTTTTGATTTAAATGAATATATTATAGCTTGTACTTTGATAGTCAGGAATGGGTGTGACCAATTAATTTATTCAGCAGGATACGGCTTTAGAAATTTTGTATAAACAATACGTAGAGTATATCCGTCGGATGCCCGTCTCACTGGTCATCAGGAGGTCATTAGTTTGATACCGGCCTGCTAGGAAGATCTTTTCATGAAGATTGATCATTAAAACCTTTCAAGTGTGACACTCTTCCTTCTGCTCATCCAAGAAGAGCAGTTAACAGTTTTATAACAAAAGAATATGCACTGAACTAGTGAACAGTATAGGTGGCTAAGCTTGTCCAGGAAAACGTGATTAAGTAATTGACACCCTTGATATGACCTAAATAGTGTTGACAGGCCTTTTAAACTTTAAGTAACACATCAGTGGAATAGAGTGCATACTTTCATATCTCCAAACAATCATTTTTATTGGTTGTAATATATGATTTGTTCTAATTATACAAAATTTCTAAATCCTGCTGATTCCGATGGTACTGGTTTGGCAGTTATCCTGATGACCAGCACGATGAACCATCTTGACTAAATTTCTTCAGTAGAAACCTGCTGAATAAATTGTTTTAGTCACACACATTTCTGACTATCAAACAGCCAAGTTACTAAGCATAATGTATTCGTTTCAATCACAAGCAGTGTAGATCCCGGTCCATCTATGAAAATTGTATAAAAAAGACAATAAAATCGTTATTATTTCAAATTATTCTCCCAAACCTGGCCATATTCACTGTTTACATAGCATTTAAACATGTATATGTCTAAATGTACAATACTCATGGTATAACTGTCGTTACAGTTTGTTTTCGGTTATGAGAATTTGTTTTCGGTTATTTCCGGTAAAAGTTTGTTTTCGGTTTTCCCAAATACCGTCGGTTAAGTTCGATTTTGGGCCGAATCGGAATATTGACCTCGGAGTTACGTGACCTTGAGAGACAAAAAAATTTGCCCATAGACTTAACGTAGGGAAAATGTTGTGACATAAATAGCGACTTGAATTTTTAGCTCACCTGAGCCAAAGGCTCCAGTGAGCCGATAGTATACCAAGGCTCCGGAGTCCGTCGTCCGTCCATCCGTCGTCCACACTTTCAATGAAGAATATCTCAGAAGGCAGTCGACCAATCTTGTTTAAATTTTATGTGTAGCACCATTGGGCAAGGGGAAAGGCTGCATTAGGTTTTGGAGCTAGTCTGGTTCATTTGTTCCTTCATTCTTCTTTCTCTCCATATAGAGATAATAGACCAATGTTAAATTTTAATCAAAGATTTCTCAGGAACTATAAAAGCTAGAAGCATCAAATTTGGTATTCAATAGAATAATGATGACTTATTTTGTGTAAGAGACATTGGGCTTTCTCAGCTTATTTGTTCATCTGTTCTTTCATTCTTCTTTCTCTCCATTTTGACCAATGTTAAATTTTCGTCAAAGATTTCTCAGGAACTATAGAAGCTAGAAGTCTCAAACTTGGAATGCAATGCAATAATCATGACTTATATCCTGTAAGGGTCAATGGGCTGGATTCTATTAGCAGATTTAGTAGTCAAGTCTGTGAATTGTTAAAACTTAAGTTCCTCAGGTGAGCGGTTTAGGCTCATTGAGCCTCTTGTTTTGTTATGGTTTGTCTTTTGAGTGTGTGTCTCGATTATATTATTTTTTTTGGATAGCAAATTGGCCATTTTGAGGGAAAGTAATTGTCCTTTTGGCTTTCCACTATTGATATTTTCATTAGGGTCTAGTTATTACAAACCGGCCCCGATAGCTCAGTTGGTAGAGTGTCCGCTCCGGGGAACGGGAGGTCTCGGGTTCGATCCCGGGCCGCGACATACCAAAGTCGTTAAAAAAGGTACTAGCTGCTCCTCGTTTGGCACTCAGATTTACGGGGTAGAGCTAGGACTGGTCGATCCAGTGTCAGGATAATGTGACTGGGTGTGGTAACATGTAATGTGTCTGGGACATACTTCAGTGAGGCAGCACTATAAACGTGAGCATTGAGCTCCCTGTCGCAACCAGACACCGTCGTGATATGACTGAAAAATTGTTGAAAGCGACGTTAAACCCGAATTCACACACACTAGTTATTACAATCAACCTTCAATGGCTCGAACACCTTTGGGACCTCGAAAATCTGTTCGAGACAGGGGTAGTTTGAGCCACTGAGATTAATGTCAGGAGGCATAACGAGATACTTTTAGATATCTTTTCAGTGTTCTATAATGAATATGTATGCTGTGTGTACCCATTAGAATAGCCTCATCGAGGCGATTCTGATGAGGCGATTCTAATGAGTACACACAGCATGCATTTGCAAGATAAAAGACTAAAATCTCCTTAATTATCCCCCACTATTTCTTATGTAAAGGATTTCGCTAGGGGCTCAAGAATGGGTTCGACTCATCCATGGTAAACCAGCCATCGGTGTTTGAGCCATCGAAGTTCTACTGTACATGTTTGTGTTTCTTTCCCTTTGTTGTCACTGATGGTAGCTGTGGGTTAATTGTATCCATTCCTGATCCTTCACTTCTATTGTGCAAGAGATTTCAAATCCTATTTTCTGGGAAAATTAGAAAAACATTTCAAAATGGCGTCTGCTTTGAAAAAATACCCAGCATGCAGGGTGTTAAAGACAAAACACAATGAATTCAATAATACCAAACAAGTTTATTATTATAATTATGGATAATTCATAACTATTTTGCTACATAATACATGATCATCATACATCATAGAAATAATACATTCAAGTAATAATACAAATGAACCATCTTTGCCTCCAATTCACCTTATTTGCATTATCTGCTGGTTCCTAGTCTGAAGCTTATCAGTGTTGGAAAAACAGGTAACCAGACCCCCCTGACCTTAAAAGGTCAGGGGGGTCTGGTTACCTGTTTTTCCAATGTTGACAATGTGCAAGCTGGGAGCCAGCAAATAATGCAAATATGGTGAATAAACTGGAGAAATAGTTCCATCATGCACAAAAATCAGTACCCCACAAAGATCTTGACAAACATCTAAGTTGACTTGCATGCATCTATGAATAAACGTAATCTGACACATTTAAAACAATCTTATACTGTACAGTATCAAATATGATGACACACCCATATGTCAAACAAGAGCCGGCGCACGCCAAAACCTGCAATAAGACCGCTGCGACCAGCAGAGACTCAAATCAACCTACGCACCCATCCACTATGACAAGTCCTTTTGCTTATGGCTCTTTGCATAGATATTAGCCTATAGTAGGTACATGCAATCATCCCCATCAACGCTATTTAGATCATTTTGGAGATGTTGCTTCCAATTTTGTGGGAATTTTACCGGACATTGAGATATTGAGATGATATGACATCTCAAGCCCTGCCACCCAATGAAATCAATATGGTTTATATGCATGGAGCCACTTTGCATGGGCAGGCTTAGACCTAAGCAGTTTACCAGTACTGGTGTGCTGTCCGTTTCAGCTCTGCATGGAAGTACCATGCACCCCAATCTATTTCTACAAGCCCCAATGGGCGGAGGCTCACACTAATTAGGTCATTTTGGAGACATTGCTTCCAATTTTGTGGGACTTTTACCAGACACTGAGATACAATGACATCTCAAGCCCTTAACTCCTTATAAGCAGTTTACCAGTACTCAAAAGATTGGTTGGTTTTAGCTCTGCACGGAAGCACCATGCAGCCCAATCTATTTCTAGTTGCTACATAGACTGTGGATTCTCATTAGAACTGCCTCATTGAGGCAGTTCTAATGAGCATCCACCATCTATGTTTTCAGCAGAAATAAGTAACTAATGCATCATCATGGTAAACCCTACTTTTGTCTGAATAAAAAGGGACATATTCATTACATGGACTTGACATAATGCGTTCATACAAATCTGCAACCTTAAAACTGAAATTGTGATGGAAATCTACAATGATATAAGGCAATAAGTATTACTATCAGCTCCAACACTATGTTTTAAACTACAAAGAAGCAGCACTGAATTTTCCATAACATACGACAAAACTGAAGCTAAGAGTGTCCCTGAATAGATATGTACATGCAAATATAGGTTACTCTTTTTGCTGAAATGACAAAAGAACTTCCATTGATTTGACAGTGCTGACTCTTAACGTGGTTGAACCAGTAAAAACATAAACAAAGATTTTTATCCCCCAGTCTCAGTTCAATTACAGTAAGATTCTTTAAGACCACTTTTGAACAGTCCCAAAGGTGGTCCCTGCCCAGAGGACAATGTGGGCAGAAAACACAAAGGCAGATTAAGCACAGCCTTCAAAATAAGCTTTTAAAAGCAGAATTAGTTTTAATTGTAGGCGGTCTTAATAGCGTATTTTTATGCAAAACAGGTCCTGAGGTTTTACTGTTCATATTGTCTCAGTGATAATTATGTCTACTTTAATCATACTGGTATCTCTTTAAGAAACAATTTTTTTTTTTCAGTATAAAAAGAAAACATTTTGCTTTTTTTCTAGCCCTTTAGTTTTTTTTTTCCTTTTCTTTTTCTATTTTTTGGGTCTTTCACAGAAAATGCAGTATCCTTCTGACATGCCGTATTCACTGTATCTAGTGCACATGCTCTAATAAGCATGTCCAAAGCATCCAGTGGAACCTGAAAATGCTTAACAGAACTTACTAGGGCTCTTTTTATGATAAGAATGAAATATCTAAACACAAATCGCCCTTATTACGCAAAAATGGGACTTCAACTATGAGATGACTAAAATGAAGTGTTCATTGAAAATTCTATGATAGTTTCTCTGAAAAAGAAAATGTTGCAGAGACTAATTCAAATCTATTGAGTATCAGCAACATCTAAAGTATCAAAAAACAAAGAAAATTATAAGTGAACTACTCTTTTTGGGGAATGTGAACATCTGGCAGATTTGCTACCATTTCAAAGGGAGACAACTGTCGGAACTTCCTGTTTACTGTTCTATAAACTCTCTCCCACTGAAAAAGGGTTTGGAAATTTTGCTCCTCAGGAGCAATTTCTTTCCTTAAAGAGTTGACCCCCTCTGACATGGGAGACAAAAATGCTTTTGCAGGAGTTTTCTCCCCTGAAGGTGTTCCCATTCTCCTTAAGGGAAGAATTTGCTCCGGCAGGAAAGTCGCCTGTGGAAGTAAATTTTCCTTTTTTTTTTCAGACACAGATTCAGAAACCATGAAAAGCAAGTTTTTGAAGATTCTCTCCCTTTGAAAAAATGGAAAGAAAATCTTTTTCCCACTTCAGTTTCTTCACGAGTGAATTCTGACTAGAAGTACACGTCAACAAAACACATGAAAGCTGTTAAGATAAATACTGATCACAGTCTACGTGGAACTGTGTGCCTCTGAAATGTTTGAGAAGAAATAGATTTAATGGGCAGCTTAACCCTTATCTTGCTGCATATTCATTTAAGCCACACCCATTTCTGTCTATCAACCAATCAAATTACTTGATGTAATTTATTGCTACAAATTCATAAACTGAATGCCAAACAGTGTAGATCCTGATCAGATGGCTTCTTCCTAAGCCATCTGATCTGGATCTACACTGTTTGCAAAGATAGGGGTTGTTGTGAACAGCAAGATGAGGGTTAATATACAGTCTGAGTGTTAACGGGGTAATGATTACACCTGGCGCATTATCTCCCGATATTCAAAAGGGAGACAACTTCAGGAACTTCCTGTTTGTTTTCCAGTAAATCAAACTCCTTATGACAAAGGGTCTACTCTTAAAGGAAAAAATTTGCTCCTTAGGAGCAAATTCTTTCCTTTAAGGGTAGACCCCTATTGATAAAGGAGACAAAAATGTTTTACACAGAGTTGCCTCCCTTGAAGGTGTAGCCATTCCCTTTACCTTAAATATTCTCAGTGATGTTAGAAAATTCTTTACGTAAAAAAAAAAACTAAAGTAGGCCACTTACGTTGTTGATAAGTACTTGCTGGTAATTTAAGTTTTTTCACAACATTCTCTGGTAAGTTTTAAGAGTACCCATAACATGTTTTATGGAGGTATTTCTTAAACAGTATCCATATTTTTGGAAATGGTTCTCTACAGAGTACCCATACAAGTCCATGCAATGGGCACCCAAGCAGATCCCACTTAATATAAAGGCATTAGGTTTTATATATTTATTTTTTTCCTCAAAAACATTTTGAGTACTCATTAGAACCACCTCTTTGTTGTGGCTCTAACACATACATGTGATATTTTCTTGGACCCAAATAGGGAGATTTTGATTTTCAGATAGGGAGATTGGGGTCCCAAATCGGGAGATTTCTCCGCGGTAAAAAGTGATGTTATTTTTGGTTAAAATTTACCTCTGAAGCACTTTTTCACCCATAACATGCCAACACGACAATTGTTGTCTGCTTTGTCATCTGCATTAAAAATCTTTTTTGAAAACAGTGTGGGCCCAGATCAGACTGCAGAGCATACTGCAGAGCATTCTGATGACGGTCCACACTGTTTGCCTTTCTGTAAAAATATGTTATAAAAGTTTGGAAAAAGAAAGCAGCAGACGACAAACTTCCATTTTGTATTTTAATAGAGACAATTTCTCGGAAGAACGATCAAAGAACAAGCACTGACCAATAGATCGGTGTTAAATACCCACCTAGCACCTGGCAGAAAACAACGTTCAGAATACCCGCATAGCAAAAAATTACTCATACTCTTACACCCCACCCCTTCTCTTATCATCCCCAAAACGTGCCTCGGAACTTAGTCGGAACTAATAAGCATGCATGATTTTTATTGATTTAACTTGGGGGCATATTTTTTTCATAAAAGATCCATTAAAAACACAGCAAAAATATTTTTTCTCGCAAGCTAAAAATGAAACAGGTTTGAAAAGAAAATTTCACCCTGCAAAACTCCGGTTCTATGTTTATTAATAAATGAAAAACTTAATACAGATGCTTAGAAAATACCAACGTCTGCTCTGCTCTGTTTTGGCGGGAAAAAGATTTAGGGCGTTCACCTGACAAAGGCCAAAAAGCAGGCACGAATTTTCATTGGTGTCACGTGGGGCATATTTCTTTCTTCCGTGTAAAACGGCAAAAATATTTTTCTCGGGTTTAAATAGAAAATGTCACTAAGTAATTACCCAGTTCTATGATTAATAAAAGAATAACGGTTTACAGGCGCTTAGAAAAAAAAAAACAGCGTCTGCTTTGCTCTGTTTTGGCGGGAATAATATTTATTGTCTACACATGTCAATTACAAAGGGATTAAATAAGCTATAACTGGTATATCTTGATTGACTAGTTTTCACACCTTGTCAGATTCTTAATTGTCGGCTTATCAATAAGGCCCGCCTCGGGTGTAAACGGTTTAATAGCGTTGGCATTTTGAGCAAATCTGTGATCAGTAATAAATGTATGCAAACATCACATTTCTTCCTTATTGAATTTCTCGCTTTTTATCACATTGTTTCTGCTTGTTTGCGGGTTGCATTTTAATAATTGTATTTACCGGTACGTTCTTTTCATATTGCGATTTTTATACTTGTGCAGGTGTGTATTGCAATTTACCTGCATACCGCCTAGCGTAAATACACTGACGGTTAACCGCATAGGTATTTTACAGTGGTTAACACTAAATTGGTCGGTTGGCGGAAAACTACTATAGGAAAATTGTCGTGTCGGGAGATTAGGGCCGTCGGACGGGAGACCGGGAGATGGGGTTCGAAATCGGAAAATCCCGATGAAATCGGGAGATATCACATGTATGTCTAACATGCATCAAAGCATGTATACAATGTACACCTGCAAGTAATGGACAGCCTATGACTGATCCCAGTAAATGAAGAAAGATCTACATTTGGAAAACAAAGACTGTGGGTCCTTGTTACAACTGTTTGCAGCATGACTATAGATAAAACACCATATTATATTTTAACATGAAACCTGCCATTGGTATAGAGGTAAGAGAGATAGCATTATATGTATACAGTCGACTCTCATTATCTCAAAGTCCAAGGGACTGGGAATTTTGGTTTAAGCTAGCAGTAGTTTGAGATAAAAGGGAGTGAAAATGTAATGAACAAATTGCAAAATGAAAACACTAGTGCCCAAAATTGAGTTTGACTTAAACAGTAGTTTGAGATAATGAGAGTCAATTGTATTTAACCCTTATCTTGCTGTTCACGACAACCCATATCTTTGGAAACAGTGTAGATCCAGATCAGATGGCTTCTGAAGAAGCCATCTGATCAGGATCTACACTGTTTGACATTCAGTTTATGAATTTGTAGGAATAAATTACATTAAGTAATCTGATTGTTTCAAAGTCAGAGATGGGTGTGGCTACAATGAATATTCAGCAAGAGAAGGGTTAATATATCTTCCGGGTAGAATCTTGATAACTGGAAGTCGTAGACACTGATGTATCAACAGAGATCAGCCCTGACTTTTCACTCCTCAGCAGTCCTAGCGATGAAGACCATTGAAACTGAATATAATTAAAACATGCCTGAACCCCACTAATTATCCCCTAACGAAAGCAACTGAACGAAAACAAACACCATGCCACAATGCACACAAAAAATGACCCAAGACATGACAAAACCCACAGGACTTGTGCAACCAGTAAAGACTCAGATCAGCCTGAACAAACATACATGTGCAGGCTGATCAGTCTTTGCTGTTTTCTTAAGGGGAATGGGAACACCTGGTAGATTTTACCGCCATTTTTCAAAGGGAGACACCTTTCGCGACTTAGTTTGCTTTTCTATAAGCCCTGTCCCACTGAAGAAGGGGTCTACTCTTAAAGGAAAGTATTTGCTCCTCAGGAGCAAATTCTTTCCTTTAAGAGTTGACCGCTATTGACATCCCTTTTGACCTGGGAGACAAAAATACTTTAGCAGGAGTTGCCTCCCCTGAAGGTGTATCTATTCCCCTTAAGACTTCTCCAACTTCTTGGTTGTCCAGTGAGCAAAACAGGAAAACTCATCAGACTGGCTTAATACTCAGATCCGCCTGCACAGTAGCAGGCTGATCAGAGTCCTTGTTGTGTTTGCATGAGCCTCCTATAGCCACTGGGCTACCTAGTAAAAAGCTGAGATTGGACAGACTGGCTTACCATATTAGGAAGCCAAACTACTGGGACAGATAGGCCTAAGCGAATGCAAAATGACTGCAGGCACAGATCAGACTGATCCTGAAAAGTCTGATCAGGGTCCACAAACATGCAGACCCAGATCAGACTGCTAGAGCAGTCTGATCAGGGTCTGCACTGTTTGCCAGTCTGTCTGCACCTTTTTGGACTCTTTGCTGGAATCATGCAACAAGTTTTAGGAGAATAACAGCATGTCCTTCGGGTGTCTGATTTTTTAGGAGTTTTACAGTAATACACAAGCTTATCAGTCCTGGTTGGTGGCAGAGGCTGTCTTGCGTAGGTTTTGTCATGATATGGCCCACAAATGATGCTATAGCTAGAGGGTAAGCAAGACAGGCATGAAAATACCGTATTCTGGAAAATTTCCAAGTCGCCCAATGTTCACGGAATTTAGCGGTTGGTCTTGATCCATGAAAATTGAGATCAGCAACATATTCTCCAAGTTTGTCAAAGTAGCAGCAATAATCTGCAATGTTCCAACGATACTGTTTTGCGGTGTTTTGTTTTGCGGTATTTACTTCACTTAAAATATGGGTGAACGAGTTATACAGGTATAACTTGCTGCGGGAAGGCTTGTGTTATGTTATCGATAATTACTGTGATCATTGCAGTCATTACTGTCGTAATATCATTTAGGCCCCGTCAAGTGATTTTGGTACTTATCGCCAATGCGAGCAGCGAAGGTTCAGGCAAGCCTGCGCATCCGCGCAGTCTCGCCAGAACCTCCGCTGCTCGCTCATACAAGCAGTGAATCAAGAGAACCATTCAGACAGAAAGCCATATCCCTGGCCCCTCTGAATGGCTGGGCATGCGCAGTTAAAATTGGACATGACGGAATGCTCGAAGACACAAATTCGCTTGGCGGGGCTCATTTTATTCTGAGGTAATTACTGTGATTATTGATAAAAGGTCACTTGCACCTTGATTGAATGTTCAATAAAAATATTTTTTCAGTTGAGTTTTGTTTACTCTTTCCCAAAACAATAGCCTTTTGCAATACACATATTTACTTGTGCAGTGTTGCGATTGACATGGTTTTATTCAATGTCAAATCCATTAGCCTTGATCCAAACTACGGAACCCGGGAAGGGACATAAATTTTTTTTTTTAATATGTTGTGCGAACAAGATATCTTGTGCGCACAAGATAATATGTTGTGCGGACAAGATATTATTTTGTGCGGACAACATAATTTATGTTGTGCGGACAACATATCTTGTACGGACAAGATAATATCTTGTTTGCACAACTTAATATCTTGTGCAGACAAGATAATATGTTGTGTGAACAAGATATTATCTTGTCCGCACAAGATATTAAGTGCACAACATATTATCTTGTTTGCACAACATAGAGCTTGGGAAGTTGTGCGAACAAGATATTATCTTGTTCGCACAACATATCATCTTGTGCGGACAAGATATTAAGTTGTGCGAACAAGATAATATCTTGTGCAGACAAGATAATATCTTGTTTGCACAACTTAATATCTTGTGCACACAAGATAATATGTTGTGCGAACAAGATATTATGTTGTCCGCACAAGATAATATCTTGTCCCCACAAGATAATATCTTGTCCCCACAAGATATCTTGTCCGCACAAGATAATATGTTGCCCGAACAAGATAATATCTTGTCCGCTCAAGATATCATCTTGTTCGCACAACAAAATAAAAATAAAAAATCATGTCCCTTCTCGGATTCCGTACCAAACAGCTATCAGTGCATGATCTCTTGTTGCAAAAGGTGAAAAAGGTATGTCAATTATAAGCACACAATCAAACCAATTAAAATCTACTGTCAGTACTTTGTATGAAAGTGTGAAAGGTACAATTAAATGTTACTGAGCATCCAGTGAGCCTGGGTGTACATGCAGAGGAAGAGAAATTTAATTTGACAATATTGAAGCAGTCTGACCTATCTCGGATTATTTTACCACTTCTGTTTAAATAAATGTCCATAACTAGAGCTGTCAGTGAAACTGACTAGGGCCCCGGCAGCGCTATCAGAGGAGTAAAAATTTGTGGACGGACAGACGGACGGACAGTGATTACTATAGGGCACCCACACTTTCAGTGCGGGGCCCTAATAAAGTTTTCAACCAGTTACATGTGATATTGAAAGTATCAGTGTGGTCAAATTATCGTGGGACAAACAGTTTTTATTTTCGCCCCTATAAATGGCCGCGAAAACTAAAAACCGCGAACATTTACCCTATCGATTTTTATGCAAATCCACGAAAATTTGGCGACACGGAAATATTCCAGAATACGGTAATGGATAGAGTGTAAATACTTCTGCACAACATGTCACTTTCTAAATGAGCCCCGCCAAGCGAATTTGTGTCTTTGAGCATTCCGTCATGACAAATTTTAACTGCGCATGTCCAGCCATTCAGCGGGGCTAGGGATATGGCTTTCTGTCTGAAGGTTCCTCTCGATTCACTGCTTGTATGAGCGAGCAGGGAAGGTTCTGGCGAGACTGCGCGGATGCGCAGGCTCGCCTGAACCTTCGCTGCTCACATAGGCGATAAGTACCAAAATCGCTTGACGGGGCCCAAATAAGGTTTAAAATAGCAAAACCTCAAAAGCAACAAATATGCATCCATCTGAAAGTTTACTGGAATTCTCTACCTAATTTTGAAGGGCAATTGTTAAGAAAGTTGGCTTAAACCCGCTACAATCTGGTTCAGTAAAACTGAAATGACCATTGACTTAAATTGGTACTGTTTATTTGTTCTTTTTTTAATTCTATGTTTTATTCTCTACTTTGTTTCCCTTAATGTTTAAATGTCATTCTTTTGTTAACAAAACTGGGTAGTAAACTTACCTTGTTCAAATTTTAGAACAAGTATGGTAAGGATTTGAGGTGTTCGAATATTTAGGGAAAACATGGTACCAAGTAAATCATTATTATGCAAATCTTGAATCCAACATGTCATCCAAGGAACCTGTCATCATAGACACACTGTCAAAAGAAACAAGATGTGACTATGGCAACAAAATGCATAGTAATAATATCAATAACTAAAGTTTCATATTAACTAAAGTTTCATATTAACTAATTTCTGAGTAAAACAAGAAAATCCTTTGTTTCATCATCAAGAACAAAATATACGTTATATGAATATAACTTGAGGAAAGATCAGAGTAAAAGAAAATCTGTATACTTTCAAAAGCTGCCAAAGTTTTTGGGGGTCAGTTGTTCAAAGCATTTTCTGCTGAACGTTTTAAAAGAAAGAGACCTTAAATTTCTAGCATACCGTAATCATCTAAAGTATTGAGACAGATAGGCCTAAGCAAACAGTGCAGACCCAGATCAGACTGCTCCTTCAGGAGCAGTCTGATCAGGGTCTACACTGTTTGCCATTCCATCTGCACTTTTTGGCCTCTTTGCTGGATCCTGAAACAAATTTGTTAAAAATTCTAGGGAAATTACAGCAAGTCCTCAAGGTGCATGAATTTTTTAGATTTTTTACGGTAATCTTTATCCTTTTCCAAAAATACAAATATTTCTTACAGAGTTTTTTTTTTTAACAACTGGGCCCTGACAAGTATAAAAGAAGCCCAGTTTTGGCTCAAATGATCATAACTCTTGTCCTGCTGAATAAATTAATTGGGCAACGTCCATTTCTGACTTTCAACCAATCAGTTTACTTGACGGAATTTATTCCTGCACATTCACAAACTGAATGTCAATGAGTGTAGATACTGATCAGCAGGACAAGGGTTAATTTCCAAGGCAAAACTGAGAGGAAGTGGCTAAACTGGACTTCTCTGAGAGGCACAACAGGCAACAAACGGGAGCCACTGCAGAAGATGACCTGTTTTCATTGTGTTATGTCTTGGATTCAGTCTTGGAAAAACCTTGGTATCTGTAGTCTAATACCATGTTGTTGTTGTTTTTTTTATTTTGTTTTGTTTGGCATAGGCTCCACAGCTTCCTCCTTCAAACTGCAAAGACAGATTTCAGACCACACAGACCAAAGCTGACTATATTAACCTTTAACCTGCTGAATATTCCATTAAGCCACACCCATTTCTGACTTTGAACCAATCATATTACTTCATACAATTTATTTATACATATTCATAAACTGAATGTCAAACAGAGTAGATCCTGATCAGATGGCTTCTTCAGAAGCCATCTGATCTGGATCAACACTGTTTGCAAAGATAGGGCTTGTCGCCTACAGCAGGATAAAGGTTAACTAAGCCACACCCATTACCAGCTATCAGCCAAACAGATTACTTGATATATTATATTCATTCAATTCACAAACAGCATGACAAACAGGGTAGATCCTGATCAGATGGCTTCTTCAGAAGCCATCTGATCTGGATCTACACTGTTTGCAAAGGTAAGGTTTGTCGTGAACAGCAGGATAAGGGTTAAAACAGCTACTAAACATGCCTAAAAGCTATTACACAGAACCATTACAAAATGGCAAGAGCCGTCAGTGTTACACAGACCCATGAACTAAGACAGACAGCCAAGTCAGATAGGCTTACTTTAGCTCCCAAGAGTCTCTGCAGTCTGGTCAGAGGCTTTTTGTCTTTGGCTAAGCAAGTCTCGCATGTCCAAAATTGTCACATGACACAGGTCCTCTCATGAGTTGGCTCAACTTTATATAAACATAAATAACAACACAGTACATTTGCATACAGGGCATGAGTGTAAAGTGTCATAAACCCATGATATGCAAATGTACAGCCAACACACACATTGCTCCAGGAAAAATGGAATAATGATGATAATTCTGGGACAATTTTTCATATTTCTCCATAAAAATATATGTTTGGGTATTTGTTAGAATCGCCTCATCGAGGGCCTCATAGAGGCGATTCTAACAAGTACCCAAAACATATATTTCAAGCTAGAAATAAGGAAAATTATTCCTTAACCCTAAGACGCCCAGAAAAGCTGCATCTGAAAATGTCGTCTGCATTTGTCGTCTGCTGAAAATTTTGCAAACTTTTTAAAAATATTTTTGCATACAGGCAAACAGTGTGGGCCCAGATCAGACTGCTCCGACAGGAGCAGTCTGATCTGGGTCCACACTGTTTGCAAAAAAATACCGGCAGATATCTGGCAGATGGCAAAGCAGACGACAATTGTCGTGATTGGTGTTTTATGGGTTTAATTATGATTATTACTCCTCTTCACCTGCAGCTATCCATACTAAATGGCAAAATATAAAAGCTGCAAACATTGGGTGACTCGTCTAAGTCAATTTCAATTAGTAACAGAACAAGCCAAATCAAGATGTTAACATTCTCGCTTTCTTTCTACCATAAAAGTAAATCCATTACTCCTATAAGGATGATCGGCATGACGTCACTTCCGCTGAAGTCCGCCATTTTCGGAGGTGTAAACAAAGGTATTCTGCTATATGGCCTTACCAAATATGCTCAAGAAATATTTTAAATCAGTCTCAAACCTCAGACAAATACTTACTCTATATTATTGTTCCGTATATTTCCTTTTATTTCTGATGATTTTCGATAAAAAAATCAGACACATTTTGCTTTTAAAACTGTTTAAAAATGATCAAATTTTAGCGATAAAAACCAAAGCTTTCACCTCCACCAAATGAGAAAAATGGCGGGAAAGATAACACTTCTTTGTTTCTTTTTACTGAAGAGTTCCTTGCCGACCGTGCTTATTGAGCATGGCTTAAATAAGTCCTAAAATCAGTCAATAAGCCATAAAGTTAGTTTGAGATACAAGTCACAGGTCCAACATGTCACCTGTGAAGGTGGATCGGATCACCTTGAAATGACCCCTGGTTACTGTTGCACATCTCCATGGCAACACTGTTACCAGGCAACAGTAACAAGACATCAAGACAACATAACCAGGCACCATCATGTACCTTGACCAATATATGACCTACTGAGGTAAGTGGACAGGAGATCCTGAGAAAAGATCTTGAAATATTACACAAAAATATTTATCTATTAAATGCAAACCTCAGATCCAACATGTCACCTGAAGAGTCTTTTGTCAAGATCAAGGTCAAATTATTCATGGTTAAACGAATGTTACACACAGAACAAATAGTCCTCCCTCGACATTAGCATCTAGTGCATTTAATTCAGACATTAATGCAGAAATATATCAAGATCTAAATACAGCAACTCCAACAGAGAGAGAGTGAGTCACAGTACTGCAATGGATTTGAAAATGGCAATTTCCAGTGGTGTTCTAAAGGTCTGAGCACTGTTTTAACCCGTGACATGCCAATCATGAAATTGCCGTCTGCTTTACCATCTGCCGGTTACTTTAGAAGTCATTTTTGCAAACAGTGTGGACCCAGATCAGACTGCTCCTGTAGGAGCAGTCTGATCTGGGCCCACAGTTTGCCTGTATGCAAAAATATTTTTAAAAAGTTTGCAAAGAAAATTCAGCAGACAACATAAGCAGACGACATTTTCAGATTGTAGCTTGTCTGGGTGTCTTAAGGGTTAATGTAAACATAAATCTAAAAACTGCCATATTCAAACAGATTGTTCAAGTGTGGTAGATAACCATAAAATTTTCATGCATTTTACATTTTCTCAATAAACAAACAGGTGAGAAAATGTAAAATAAATAAATAAGTTTTCATACAAAAATAGAAAAGGCACATCAGACTGGCAAGTTGTTAAGGCATTTTGATTTGAACCAGCATCAACCCTTTTGATATATCAGTTAAGGGGAATAAATACATTACCTGGAAAAGACAACTCTTTCAACAATCTCCTGTTTCAACAAGGATTTACTAAGAGAAGAATTCAAATATTCGGACACCTTAGAACACCTTACAGTACTTGTTCTAAAATTTGAACAAGTACAATTTTTCCCCAAAGTTGTGTCTAAAAATAGCAGGATGAGTGGCAAACAGTGTCGACCCTGATGAGACCCTGTGTTCAGTGGCGTCTCATCTGGGTCTACGCTCTTTGCCTGTCTGTCCAAAAAAGAAAGGTAAATACAGAAGACTGCAGAAAAGAATTCTTCCCTTTAAGAGTAGTCTGCAGGAAAGAAAACCCCCCAAACCACTAATAATGAAAGTGATCTCCCTTTAAACTAACAGAAAAAGATATGGCAAGGGTCCGTCCATCCACCTTAATGGCTGAATGCTGGCTTTTCAATGGTAACCATGCAATTTGCTGATGGCCTGGTAACTTACAAAAGCAAGTGAAAATCAGCAAATCAATAAAGATTTGTAAAATATACAAAAAATGACAAGTTTGAATATTTTCTTTTGAGATCATGCTTTTTTCAGCAAAAATTTGCATACTATGGGGGTTTATATACTACACCATCATACTGTGTATTTTAATGTACAGGTTATTTACAGTAGTATTTACCTATTTACAGTAAATTTACAGGTGATAAGTTAGTAGTTTGTACAATATACAGCATGTATTTACACTATATATAAACTGACTGCACTACTAATCTCAATACAAGTAAAAACAAAAATAATAGAAGGAAAGCACATGGCAGCCTCAAGACATATTAGCCCCGTCACATGAAAACCTGTTTTCGGGGTTTGCGATCAGGGGCCAGTTGTTCAAAACTAACAACATCTTCAGTTAAAGTATCGTTAAAACAGATCATTTAAATTAATGTGGCAAATATGCTAATGTTTTTGTTGAAAAAATGTGAGCAGCTTTTGCATTTGCAAAAGCTGCACTCATTTTTTCAGCAAAAATTACACTATACATGTATTAGATATTGTACTTGCTAGAACAGTTAACAATTTGACCACTAACAAACTTGTTAAGCTAACAGCGAAACAAACTTGTTAAGCTAACAGCAAAAGCTGCTCTCATTTTTTCAGCAAAAATTACACTATACATGTATTAGATATTGTACTTGCTAGAACAGTTAACAATTTGACCACTAACAAACTTGTAAAGCTAACAGCGAAACAAACTTGTTAAGCTAACAGCAAAAGCTGCTCTCATTTTTTCAGCAAAAATTACACTATACATGTATTAGATATTGTACTTGCTAGAACAGTTAACAATTTGACCACTAACAAACTTGTTAAGCTAACAGCGAAACAAACTTGTTAAGCTAACAGCAAAAGCTGCTCTCATTTTTTCAGCAAAAATTACACTATACATGTATTAGATATTGTACTTGCTAGAACAGTTAACAATTTGACCAGTAACAAACTTATTAAGCTAACAGCACTTTGAACAACTGGCTCCAGTAAGACATTCCCATGTCTACTCAGCTAAACAGACTAGCTTCAGTCTTGAAATTTTAGATATAGAAACTGCAGGTACAGTATTCTACTATCCAAGCAGCCAACACGAAGATGCAGACCAGACTGTGCAAATGCGCAGGCTGATCTGAACATTTGTTTGTTCGCAAATGCCATAAAACAGGTTTTCTCAAGGTACAACACAAGCTACATAGACTAACAAGAGTTGAAACTTTCACTCTTATCTTGCTGTTCACGACAACCCCTATCTTTGCAAACAGTGTAGATCCAGATCAGATGGCTTCTGAAGAAGCCATCTGATCAGGACCTACAATGTTTGACATTCAGTTTATGAATTTGTAGGAATCAATTACATCAAGTAATCTGATTGGTTCAAAGTCAGAGATGGGTGTGGCTAAAATGAATATTCAGCAAGAGAAGGGTTAAATGTAGAAACTAGAGATACTGTTCTATCCAAAACAGTGAACACGCAGGTGCCGAGCAGACTGTGTAGGGCAACCTGCACCTTCGTTTTGTTTGTTAATGACAAAAACAGGTTTTCTAATGACATGGCTCATATTAAAAGGATAATGCTTGTTACCGTATTTAACCTAAATATTCGGATGCCTCAACTCCTTCTATACTTGTTCTAAAATTTGAACAAGTTCAATTTAGTACCCGGTGTTCTGTCCAACAATAGCCGGATGAGTGGCAAACAGTGAAGACCCTGATGAGATGCTGGATTCTGCATCATCTCATCTGGGTCTACACTGTTTGCTTAGGCCTGCCTGCCTGTCCGAATAAATACAGTAAATATGGTATAAGAAAGAAAAAAAAAAAAAGAACAGGGAAGCTGATTTGAATAGCTCTTCTATGGCTTCTCAATGATGACCTATTTCACAACTAAATTCTTTCACTTTTGTCTAAAAGTTCTTAAATATTGAGACAAACATGCCTTAGAATATCTGCAAACTTTGTTTGATCAGACGTAGAATCACCGATCAATAACTATTTTATTAGGGTCTTCATTGAATGACCCTCTTATCTGGTTTACTTAACTGTCCTGCATGCTTTTTGTCACATTGTAACAGGCATGCAAATCTGTATGTTGTTCCCAGTATGCTGGAAATCTATCATGTATGTTGACAGAAAGACTCAAATGTGCAGAGTCGACAGTATCTGAGATAATAATGACCATTTTCTCTTACAGGAGATACAATGTAGAAATGATCATTTTCTCTGCCTAGAACTAACTCAAATGTTTGTTACAATTTGTTTTTATGTGAGTTTTACAGCCTTTTAAGACTATTTCACTTACACCAAGCTGAGCAAAAACACCTTACCTTCCACTGCAGTGCTTGGTATTTTACGAGACCCCAGCAACACTCAAGTCCACAGGGGTGAGAGACCTAATGTTTAAAGAATGCTAATATTTTTTTTTTTAATGTGAGTAGCTTTTGCATGTCTATTCGTAGTTTTTCATCCAAAATATTGTATTTGCTAGAACAGTTAACATTTTGAGCACTAATGAGCTGATCAATCTGCCCATGCTTTGACCAACTGCGTCCTGAACAGCTTTTAACACTTTATGGGACCAAGTGAAGAAAATAATTATGAGTTCTCATGCACTGAAAAATATATGGAATATGAATACTTTGAAAAAGCTTACATGCATTATCTTAAAAGGCTTCCCTTTGGTGTCTCTGATGGGAGCAGTGGGTTAATTGTATCAATTCCTGATCATTGCCTTCACTTCTATTTCACAATATCAAAGCTTATCTTTAACCCTTTTCGTTCCACCTTCTATATTAACTCTTATCATGCTGTTCACGACAACCCATATCTTTGGAAATAGTGTAGATCCAGATCAGATGGCTTCTGAAGAAGCCATCTGATCAGGATCTACACTGTTTGACATTCAGTTTATGAAATTGTAGGAATAAATTACATGAAGAAATCTGATTGGTTCAAAGTCAGAAATGGGTGTGGCTGAACTGAATATTCAGCAAGAGAAGGGTTAATAACATAGGAGTCCATTGCAAAATTTAGGGGGTTGTCAGGTTCAGTGATATCAGAAATAAGATTTGAAAATGGCTGAACTTTCTGCAAACAGTGAAGGCCCTGATCAGGACCCCAATGACCCATTTTGGGTTTTCCTTTAAAAAATGGGTTAATCATGTTTTAACTCAAAAATGACTTTGCCATAAAAAAAAAATTAAGAGATGTAAAGCAAATATATACAAGCATAATAAAAATTACTGCCACGTAACAGACTCAAATGTATCATATATAACATTATTTTGACAAGAATAGCACCATAATATGTACCGTATCTTCCCGAACAGTGCTGGAGCTGATGTACTATTACATGCATCAGAGCTGAACGTATCTACATGTACATACATGCATGAAATGATTATACAAGTCAACTTAGACGGTTCTCAAAATCTCTATGGGGTACACAAACATTCTTCCACAAGTATATATACACACTGACCTTTAAGCTAACAAAAAGCACATTTACAAAGAAGATTGTAAGACAAATTCCTCTATGAAATAAACTAACAACAATTCTATAACGGAGAAATGAATATGATACAAAAAGGAAAATGCCATAGAAGTGACTCTAAGGCAAAGTCTGCATGCCCAATCTTCCTAGAATTTCACGTCGTCTTATTCAACAAGGTTGGTAGTGTGGTCAGATTGTTCGACGAAAATGTTTGTCAAAGTCAAAAGATGGAAAAGATGTATTTGATACACTGGTACATGTGAACACTAAAGTTTTATTAATTCAACAGTGTTGAAGTGACAAAGACTGAACATGAGACAAGACCTAAATGTTTAACCATGCCCCATTGCTGCAGTTATCCTAAAAACTGAAAAAAAAAGACTTTGGTATCACAAGGCACTCCCCATCATTAGGTCAATAGCTGAAACTGGTACACCACAACCTCTTTATAACACTATTAATGAAGTCCAAAGAAGAAACCGTGTTAGTTAAACAACCGTGTTATATCCAAACAAAAATGTTTAGATTATATAGAAAAATGACCATTTATGTTCATTTTTCTATATAATCTATACATTTTGGGATCCATCTTGAAACCGTATTATATCGAAAACCGTGTATAGCGAGCCATGTTACTATGAGGCTGTGGTGTATCATACACAAAGAAAAATGTATAGATTATATAGAAAATTTATGGTCATTTTTCTATATAATCTATACATTATTGGGAGCCCTCTTTAAACCATTTTTTTTTCTTCAAAACCAAGCCATTAAAGTTGTTTTGTGGCGTATGTTCAGTGACATAATTTGCTCATTACATGGAAATGTTAACCCAACGACTTCAAATTTTAGGATAAATACAGCAATCTAAATTGTTCAGTTATGGTACTTTCAGATCTGATAAGACAGTACAGATCTGATCCCGTAAAAATACTGACCTAACAACAACATTTCCATACATTCTTTCTTCAAGACTTAAGTTGCCTCAAAATGAGAATAACGACTCCTAGATTTGAAAGAGCTTCCATATAACATACTTTTGTGGTAGTCTGTGTTATGTTTTCTTTCGGTACTGGTATTTATATAACCATGTTTTCACTAAAGTACAGTAATTACAATAAATACTGGGACAGCAGTGACTCGGTTAACATGAAATATTGTTTTCATGCCTTTTTTTAACTCATTTTACTGAATGGAATCCCCCGCCCCCCCCCCCCCCCCCACCCCCCCCCCCCCCCACCCCCCTCCACACACACACCCCTCACACCACTTATAATCAGTAGGAGTCTATTTCGAAATTTAAGGTGTAAGGGTCATTTTAAATTTATCAGAAAATGGTGAACATTCGGCAAACAGTGATGGTCCACATCAGACGCCACGTTCTGTGACATCTGATCTGGGCCGGCACTCTTTGCCAAGGACTTATTTCAAGGTGTTCAGCCAGCAAGTGAACCCAAACACACTTTTCCACAGTCTTCTGAGTAGTAAACCAGTACTGTGTACATTCTCTTTCCAGTAACTGGCAACTGCACATCGAAATTTTACATTTAAACTCCATGAAAGAAGGTTGCCCAACTTAACCCTTATCTTGCTGAATATTCATTTAAGCCACATCCATTTCTGTCTATCAACCAATCAAATTACTTGATGTAATTTATTGCTACAAATTTATAAACTGAATGCCAAACAGTGTAGATCCTGATCAGATGGCTTCTTCAGAAGCCATCTGATCTGGATCTACATTGTTTGCAAAGATAGGGGTTGTCGTGAACAGCAAGATAAGGGTTAAACATCAAACCCAATCTCCTGATCACCATACGGATGCAAAGGAATCAACCACTGGGCTCGGTGTCAAAGAACCAGTCCGATGACAGTCTGTTTTTATCAGGCAGACAATTTGTTTACCCATCTGCATGCTTTTTTTTTGCAGCAGACATTTTGCAATATTGTTCTTATTTTTCCTAGAAGACAGAATTTCAACCCTCTAAGCAGAAAATCACTTTGTCCCAGTTTTTGAGAGTAATTACAAAATTAACACTGCCATAATAGATTGGCACATTAAATTATATATACATTGTCCTGTCAGTTAATATATAATCTTAGTTAGTTATGTAAAATATCTTGGGTAAAATATGACACCAGAGCTAAAGGTAATTCAAAATACTATATTTACCTAATGGTAATAACCTCAGTGTTGTCCAAGAAAGCGGTATCTTTTTATTCGGAGACAAATGATTTCAGTTCTCAATATAAAACTGTGTTGTTGTTATGCGGGCATTCACTAAATTCAAATTAACCCTTTTTGTACCAAATGGAATCTTCCTCCTTATATATAGCAGGAGTCCATTTCAAAATTTAGGGGTGTCAGGTTGTGTTTTCTTTAAAATTAATAAGGAAAATGGATGACAATTTTGCAAACAGTGTAGGCCCTGATCAGACGCCGCATTCTGCGGCGTCTGATCTGGGCCTGCACTGTTTGCCAACTACCCGTTTTGGGGTTTCCGGTACAAAATGGGTTAAGGTAACAAAATCGTAAATCAGAATGATTCACATGTGACCCAGTATCTTTTTCTTTGATCAATCCAGGATATGGAATTTTGAATTACCAAATGCTCTAGCTAAAGAGCCAAAACCTTGGATTTCTGACGCCTGTTTCCATGCCTTGTGTGCTTCTAAGCAGCCAAATATAACTTTAAAGGTCCTGGATACAATTTCAGGGAAGTAACTTGTTCAAAAACGTTTTTTTTTTGTCTCCCGTAATGAACAGGGGTCTACTCGTTGCGGAAAGAAGCAAATTCTTTCCGAGTAGACCGCTTCTTTCCACCAAGAGAAAAAAAAACTTTTTGGAAGGGTTTAATTTTTAGAAAGGAAAACAGAGGGAGTATGTTTGAATATTGCATCCCACCAACAGCTAAGGTCATACAGAGAGATGGGACCTTGGTTAAAGGCTCATCCGAAAGTCTGTAGAAGCCCCCCAGGAAAATGCAAACAGAATGTTATTAAAGATTGTCTTCCTGGCAAACCAATGGCAGAAAGAGCATGTATGTCAGCTGAAGCCACATCATCAGCATAAACCTTTACCCTTGTCCTGCTGAATAAATTAATTTTGCCATGCCCATAATCTACCAGCCAATCAATTTGTGATGAAATGTATTCGTTCAAAATGCAAAATGAATGTCAAACAGTGCAGATCCTGATCAGACGGCTTCTTCAGAAGCCGTCTGATCTGGATCTGCAATGTTTGCAAAGGTAGGGGTTGTTGTGAAGCCATCTGATCTGGATCTACACTGTTTTCAAAGGTGGGGATTAGCGTGGTTCTGCAGGACACGGGTTAAGTGTCACACAGCAGACTGTTGAGAAACACACAAGGCGTGCAAGTGAGATACTTTGTTGTAAATGACACATCAACCTATACCGCTGGTTTCTCAGCCAATCCTGACGAGAATAGCAAAAGAAGCAAATTCTTTGAGAAGAACAGATTCGCATGTAGCTCTAAGGAAGGCTACTCTTATTACATAAAACAAGAGCACCGCATGCGGGTGCCAACGCTCGGCTGCAGCCCCTTTTCATGATGAACTAGTCCGAGTTTCAAGTAAATATGTTCAGTAATGACAGAGATATTACAAAATGTCCAAGTTTTTGCACGACGATGCAGACAACGCCACAGCTATGACACCACCTCTTCGTTTTCTTCGAAAACAGCCAAGCTAATAAGTTGTCGCCAAAGAAAGTTAATCTGAACGAAAAGAATTTACTCTCATACTGAGCAGATTCTATTCTTCACACTTAGTCCACCTGCCATATTTTTCATCATTATTTCAAGGTAGATGACTTTGTGTCGAGGTTAAGTTGACCTCCTCTGAAAAGGGGCCTGCTCTTAAAGGAAAGAATTTGCTCCTGAGGAGCAAATTCTTTCCTTTAAGAGTAGACCCTTATTGATAAGAGTCAAAAATATTTTTGGAAGACATGCTTTCCCTGTTTACCCCTGGATGTGTATTCAGACCCTTAAAGGCATTTATTCTTGTAACAGAAGGACACACCATGTGTTCATAATTGTTTTATTGCCCCCTGTGATATGCTGTCTATAGAAGATCCAAGGCGGTCCTTAATAGGGTGATTAGTATCTCTTGGTGAGCTCCCTGATTGAGGCACTTAAGGGGAAAATCAATAATGTACACTAGTCAACTTTTAGTAAACTATTGGTTTTCCCCAAGGAGGCCCCTTACCTGTTGAAGACAGAGGACTTCTCTTCAGTCAGCATTGAGGCCTACATAATATTATGTAATGAAATGATAGTCCTCAATAATCAAGAATAAATGCCTTCCAACCAATCAAATTACTTGGTATAATGCAATTGTCCAAATTCACTAACGACAGGACAAACAGAATAGATCCAGACAGATGAACAGGATCAACACTGTTTGCAAAGGTAGGGGTTGTTGTTTTCAGCAGGAAAACGGTTAAACTAACATAGACTGCTACTAGCAAATGTTGAATTCCTGAACATTCTGCCTTCATTTTTTTTCACGTTGGATCAAACATGACACATTATGATACTCGTAACACACCCATGTGACATAGTGCATTCTTTCATATCTCCAAAATGTTAACTTTTCCGGTGAAAATTTGATATTTTTCTTATTAATACTCCAACTATAGGTTGTGGGTGTTCATTAGAACCGTCTCATTGAGGCGGTTCTAATGAGTACCCACAACATATGTCTTGGGGCGAAAATAAGAAAAATAATGTATACCCCACAAACCGTGGTTTTCTCTCTATAAAGTGGGGTTTTGGGGGTGTTCATTACATGGACTTGTTTACATGATGTTCTTTTCTACATATCACACTGTTTTATCATGGTAATTGCACATTGTGTAAGAGACTGGCATCTCAAGACTCCAATAAATGGAAACCTACTTTTCTTAGAAGAACCAAACTCATCCTAAAAAGGGCATATTCCATGGCCACCTTTCTTATCCTGTTGAAATAGTCCGGGACTGCAGCAAAATACTAGAGCTGCTGTAATTTCTTTTTTATGGGAATGTAGACCCACAGCAAAGTCCTCATTTCGGAGCAGTGTGATCAAGATCTGCAATTTCACCCAAAAAGATGCTCACATTTTACAGCTGTGACAAGAACTAGTGAGCTTTCCAATACACTAAAACCTGTCTTTCTGGCCACCTCTATTAAGCAAGCAACCTGTCTTAAGCAAGCAGGCTTTCAGTTCCGTAAAAAAGGAAAATGTATTAAAATTTACCAGTGTTAAGCAAGCACCTGTCTTGTGCAAGCACTTTTTGATTATCCCACAGGAGGTTTATATTATTTATGTATTTATATTACAGTAAAATTCCCATATTACGACCACCTTTTGGACTGTTCAAAAGTGGTCTTTAAGACCACTTTTGAACAGTCCAAAAAGTGGTCTCTTACCAATAGAACACTATGCATACAAAACGCAAAGAAAGAACAGATGAATCCGTTTAAATATGCTTTTATAAGCGGATTCAATCTTAATTTTAACTGGTCTTAATAACGGGATTTTATTGTATTACATAACAAGAATGCGCTTACAAAATGGATTGTTTCCGATCATAATTGCCAAAACTTTGTTTTGAAGGGTATTCATTTTGTTTTTATTACTAAGATGATTTAGAAAAAAAAAATCCATAAAAATATAGAAATTCTATGCAAATATGAAACCATCTATTGGAGTCTTAAGACACACATATCTATAGAAAGATGGAATTATTTTAAGATAATGTCCTATTTGGAGAGTTTACTTATAACGCGTATAAGTGCGCCATTTTCCTCTCGTAGTCGTCGATTATCTTCTTTTAACTGATCCATTTTCTGAAATGAAAATTATAAGGAACAGGTTAGACTAGATTCTGAATTAGCAAATTGCAAGCTAACATTTTATTTTTATCCTTGCTAATCCACTGCATGTGGGAAACCCCTAAAGGGGTCTTTGGCAAAGAGTGCAGGTCCAGATCAGACGCCGCAGAACACTGCCTCTGATCAGAGCCTGCACTATTTGCTAACAGAATTTTCTGTCAAAAATGGAATAAAAACGAAAAAATAAGCCTGACACCCCTTATATCACAAATGGATTTGTCCAAGATATAGCAATGGAAGAGTCCACTAGTATACAATGGGTTTTAACTACCTTTCAACCCTTTAGATATCAATCACAACAACTGTCAACTGCATTTGTGGTCTGTCGGTTACTTATAAGTTATAGTTGCAAAGAGTTTGGACCCAGATCAGACTGCTCCTTTAAGAGGAATCTGATCAGCGTCCACACCATTTGCCTGTATACATTTGTCAGGTCCAGAAAAAGCTGTCTGATGCCGAGGTGGCTGGCAGTGCATTCAAACATCTTGCAAAGGATCCAGCTAATCTTAACCCATTTTGTACCGGAAACCCCTAAAGGGGGAATTGGCAAACAGTGTGTTACAGTCAATATTAATGGTGGAATTTCTTCTAACCATGGTGGAAGGTTTGGAGAACTTTAAGGAAACAACAAAATTGTTGTCGATTTTAGTGAGTTTAACAGTTAGCCCTTAAGACACCGAGAAAAACTACATCTGAAAATGTTGTCTGCTTATGTCATTTGCTGAATTTTTTTTGCAAACTTTTTAGAAATATTTTTGTATACAGGCAAACAGTGTGGGCCCAGATCAGACTGCTCCTACAGGAGCAGTCTGATATGGATCCACACTGTTTGCAAAAAATTACTTTTAATGTAACCGGCAGATGGCAAAGCCGACGACAATTGTCGTGATTGGCATTTTATGGGTTAGGATCGAAATATAACAACTCTAGTGTGTGAATTACTAAGTAACAAATCACAGTTGTAGGTAGACAAATCATTCGTGCTAGGTGCTCGTGATTTGATCTACTTTACAAATAACCTCTACACAGTGATTTCTTCCTCAACAATTCACTGCTCGAGCTGACCTATTTCTTGACCCTTTTGTACCAAATGGAATCTCCCTCCTTATATATAGCAGGAGTCCATTTCAAAATTTAGGGGTGTCATGTTGTGTTTTCTTCAAAATTTATTTCGAAAATGGCTGAACCTTTTGCAAACAGTGTAAGCCCTGATCAGACGCCACGTTCTGTGGCGTCTGATCTGGACCTGCACTGTTTGCCAGGGTACCCATTTAGGGGTTTCAGGTACTATGTGGGTTAAACGAACACAAATAATCATTATTCTTATAAAACTTATGATTCCAAAGATCATTTTCTGTCAATTGTGAAAATAAACATAAAGGAGTCAAAGACCCTCAGAAAACCATCAAAAATATCCTAGCCACAAACTCAGAGCACTGTAAACAATTACGTATATTCCGTGAATATAAATCTGATATTGAGGTCAACAAAATGTTGTGAAAATACTTTTTTCCGGGCAGTGATGCTATGCAGCTTAATATGATGTAATGTCCTGAAAATGTTGTCGACATATGTCGTCTCAATGCATCTCATAGCAAACTTTTCAAACATATTTATGCACAGTGTGAACAGTCACATTCCAGGGTACCTACCATGTGCTAACTAACAGACTGCAGCACAGCCTTAAACACTTTATCACTATCTAGGCTTATTCTGCAGATGAAAAACTTACATTTCATTTTTCTTATTTTTCCCTAAAAACATGTATGCATGAAATGTCAATCCTGTTTGTTTGTTTTTTAAATAAGAAAAATGTTTCAAAAATGTCGTCTGCTGAAAAAATACCCAGCCTGCGGAGAGTTAAAAAGTTTTGTGCCGACATTATCAATACCAACTACAGTGTAACTTCAATGATTAACCCCTTTTGTACCAAATGGAATCTTCCTTCTTATATATAACAGGAGTCCATTTCAAAATTTAGGGGTGTCAGGTTGTACTTTCCTGAAATGGCTGTACTTTTTGAAACAGTGTAGGCCCTGATCAGACGACACAGAATGCGGCGTCTGATCTTGGCCTGCACTGGTTGCCAACTACCCGTATTGGGGTTGCCGATACAAAATGGATTAAAACACCAATGACACACTGTCTTGAACTTTTTTTAGCCCTTAACCCTTATACTGCTGAACAAAACAACCTCTAATTTTGCAAACAGTGTAGATCCAGTTCAGATTGCTTCTGACGAAGCAATCTGATCAGGATCTATCCATTTGTCATTCACTTTGTACATTGAATAAATACACTATATCAAGTAATTTGATTGGTGTATAGTCAGAAATGGGTGTGGGTAAATTAATTTATTCAGCAGGATAAGGGCTAAGAAATTCTTCCTATGGCTCCAAAGAACAAAATTTGGGGATGAATTATAGCGATTTTTAACCCTTGTCCTGCTGAATATTTAAATACGTCAGACCCACTACTAATTATCAGCCAATCAGATTACTTGATGCAAATTATTGCAACAAATGCATAAACTGGATGGCAAACAATGAAGATCCTGATCAGATGGCTTCTTCAGAAGCCATCTGATCTGGATCTACATTGTTTCAAAGATAAGGCATATCCGGGCTCAGCAGGACAAGGGTTAATATTTTATCATGCAAATGTGTATTGTGAATACCTATAAGAATTGCCTAACTGATGCCAGCCATTCTTATAAGAACTTTAGTCCCTTTAGTACTCTACTCATTATAACACGGTTTTGGTTATAACACGGCCAGGTCTTGCCTCCCAGATTGTCATTTTACTATAATTTCTGTATAAAAATATCCTTTTACAACATGGTTCACTTATACACAGTCCTGTTCTATGCATCCCAAACATAGTGTTATAAAGGGACTGCCGTGTACTACTGTGAAACAGATACCCTAAGTTATCTCCATAATGCCTCCTGACCCAGGGCTATCACTCATCCACAGTGGCTTGCACAACCACTAACTCAAACAAATTTTCATGGTTACAAAGGTGTTAACCCTTATCTTGCTGAATATTCATTTAAGCCACACCCATTTCTGTCTATCAGCCAATCAAATTACTTGATGTAATTTATTGCTACAAATTCATAAACTGGATGTCAAACAGTGTAGATCCTGATCAGATGGCTTCTTCAGAAGCCATCTGATCTGGATCTACACTGTTTCCAAAGATAGGGGTTGTCGTGAACAGCAAGATAAGGGTTAACTCATTGTATTCTGGTGGACTCATCCATTGCTTTATGTTGGAAAGTCCATTTTTCATATAAGGGGTGGTAGACCTATTTTTTCGTTCTTTTTCTATTTTTGATGGAAAATTCTGTTATCAAATAGTGCAGGCCCTGATCAGATGCCGCATTCTGCGGAGTCTGATCTGGGTCTGCACTGTTTGCCAAGATACCCATTGTTTGCCAAGATACCCCTTAAGGGGTTTCCCGCATGCAATGGGGTAAAGCCATTGCAGTCCAACTGTAATTTCACCCTTCAAATGAACTGTACCATGATGTTAATATTAGAAAACATATCTTTCCTAATAGAGTCTTTAAAAAAAGTTCATAAAAAGCACTGACCATTTCATTTTCTATAAAAATATATAACATGCTCACATGGCAAGGAGCCTTAGAACAGCCCGTAAGGGCAACTCAGTGGGTGCCAAGCTTTCCAATACGACAATGAAGCCACTTCAAATAAACAAATGCCATCTCAGGTTTACTGCAATTTATTTAGTTATTTGAAAAGTAGTGAATATAATATCCAGAGGACAATCAAACAAAATTTCTGCTGGACAGTCTTTTAACTCTTGTCCTGCTGAATAAATTAGGTTAGCCACACCCATTTCTGACCATCAGCCAATCAAAATATTTATATTCATGTATTCATTCAAATTGTCAAAATGAATGACAAACAGTGTAGATCCTGATCAGATGGCTTCTTCAGAAGCCATCTGATCTGGATCTTCACTGTTTGCAAAGGTAGGGGTTGTCAAGAACAGCAGGATAAGTGTTAATCCAAACTTACAGGTACTGGCAAATTACAGTAATTTCAAAATCTAGCTTTCTGTTTGCTTCTTATTCCAGTTGTTCAAATAGTTTGTTTGATTTAGCTTTGGAAGCAGACACTAAAAGAGGGACTGCCATATTACATTGCCTAAGTTTCAATGCCAAGTGATAGGAAAATAAAAGATGGGACAGTATCGCACCAGCTCAGCCATGAGAAAGGGCATATGAACACAAAAGGTCCAGGTGTACTTTCACATTCATTAGATCTTGATGGAGCTTATGCTACCCTCTTCCACCACACCACACCTCGCACCCCTCAAAAAATCTCTGGTTTGAAATGATCATAGCTTACTTCATTTTTTAACTGGAAAAGTATTTTTATTTGGTACATATTAAATGTGAGTAGCTTTTCATTCACAATCTTTTTTGGATATTATTGGATAATAAAAGGTGGGAGAAAACTGGAGTTCCCAAAGAAATACCACCTGACCTTCCATTGCAGAACTTGGCATCTCACATGTAACTTGAGCCAGATTTGACCTTAAGTAATGGAACAGAGAGTTTAGACCCAGGTGAGACATCGCAAAATCTCATCACGGTCTACAGTGTTTGCCTCTAATCCAGTGTTTTTTAGATACAACATCGGGTATTAAATGTCTAAATGGTACTTGTAAAAATTTTTGACCAAGTATAGTAAGGCGTTGAGGTGTCCGAATACTTAGGCAGTAAATACATACTTGCTACAACCGTTAATGTTTGACCACTAACTAGGTTATTACGCTAACAAGACTTTGAACAACTGACACCTGTGTCCGGTTGTTCAAAGCATCGTTAGCTTAACAAGGGCATATGTGGCCAAAACATTAACTGTTTCGGCAAGTACAATATCTTACAGACATATATTTTTGTTGCAAAAATGTGAGTAGCTTTTGCATTTGCAAAAGCAACTCACATTTTTGCAGCAAAAACATTAGCATATTTACCACATAACATAGCAACAGATAAGGTAAATATTTTGTGATAACTGAAGGATAGTTTTCCTTATTTCTCCATATAAACCTATGTTGTGGGTATTCATTAGAACCGCCTCGCTGAGGCGGTTCTAATGAATACACACAACATAGGTTTTTATGGAGAACTGACAAAAACTATCCTTCAATTATCACAAAATATTTACCTCTTCTGTTGCCATGTGCATTAAATGGTCAGTTTAAATGATATCTTAACTAACGACATCATCAGTCTTGAACAACTGGGGCGAGTTGTTCAAAACTAACGATGTCGTTAGTTAACATATTGTTAAAACTTTGATCATTTATTATGGCAAATATGCTGATATTTTTGCTGAAAAAATGTGAGCAGCTTTTGCAAATGCAAGAGCTGCTCACATTTTTCAGCAAAAATACCAAAATTTTAGATACTGAACTTGCTAGAAAAATGGCCACAAACGAACTTGTTAAGCTAACGAGGCTTTGAACAACTGGACCCTGAGCGCTATAGATGGCAATGTTTTCTTTGAAGTGACATTACAATACTACTTAAAGTGTATTAGTATGAATTTGGAATGAACTGGTTATTTGTAAAACGAGCAACAACAATAAAATTTAAAAACAACTTGGTAATCAATCACTTGCACAAGTGAATACCATGCAATAATCCATTTTGCAAAAATGACAAAATACAGAAGATGCCTAGCATTGGGAAAACATTTTGGTGCAGGTATCAAGCATTAAAGTAGAAAAACTTGATAGGAATACTACGATAATTGAATAAGTTTCTTAAATTAGCTTAACCACAGGGAAGTGTGGCAGCCGTAACAAGACTCACTGCCCTTCATTATTTTCTAGTCCTTTGTGATCATTGATTCCACTGTAGCACTTGGAAAATATTTGAGTGTCACTGTTAAGGCCTATTTGGCCAAAACTAGCTAGCCTGACCCAGAAAGAACTTGTATGCTCCAGTCTTCAGTTCTGTGTTGCAGTCCTTGCTTCAAAGGATTATCTAAACAAATTATTTGTGTAAGACATGGCAGATCCAAGGGTGAGGAGTGTGGCCTGATCAGGATCTACACTGTTTGACATTCAGTTTGTAAATTTGCATGAATAAATTACATCAAGTAATCTGATAGGCTCAAAGATAGAAACGGTTGTGGCTTAACTAAATATTCAGTGGGATAAGTGTTAATCTCAACGAAAAGAATGTTGCTGACCCTGCAGATGTCTTAACTGCGACCTGCCAGGGCCAGCTGTTCAAAACTAACGATGTAGTTTGTTAATGAATCGTTAAAATTTTGATCATTTAATGTGGCAAAAATGCTAATATTTTTGCTGAAAAAAATGCAAAAGCTGCTCACATTTTTCGACAAAAATACTACAATTATAGATATTGTACTTGATAGAACAGTTAACATTATGACCAATAACGAGCTCTTTAAGCTAACAAGGCTTTGAACAACTGGAACCTGATCACTCTCGTAGATGCATTCACCAGTCAGATTTCCAGCTGACTGAACTACTGAGGCTGGCATCATAATCAGGGGATAACTGTATTCAAAATTGTCATTTGGGGAGGTTAATCGAAGTTTTTACGTTAGGAAATTCCATTTTACAGAGACCCGTAAGCAGAGACATAAAACGTAATTTGCGACTGTAAAACTGACGATTTACCTCCCTAAATGACAATTTTCAATACAGATATCCACATTCTAATGCACTTATTCGCTTGTTTTGTTTAAAGAATGTTCTTTTTGCCCAAAACTGCGAGCACAGTTGCTGCATAAAACCAAATACCAACCAATGGAAAGCGACGTTATATGATATCAGGTTTTCGACAGTATATCGCAAAATATAATATTGCAAATTTTCTATGTTATCCAATAAGATGTTGCCTTACATATGGGCCCCGTCAAGCGATTTTGGTACTTATCGCTTATGCGAGCAGCGAAGGTTCAGGCGAGCCTGCGCAACCGCGCAGTCTCACCAGAACCTTCGCTGCTCGCTTATACAAGCAGTGCATCAAGTGGAACCTTCAGACAGAAAGCCATATCCCTGGCCCCTCTGAATGGCTGGGCATGCGCAGTTAAAATTTGTCATGACGGAATGCTCGAAGACACAAATTCGCTTGGTGGGGCTCATATGTAAGTGGATTAGGACTGGTGTTTAAGGATTTCTGGTTAACATCTCAACTGGTTAACATTTTCATGCAAGAGAAAAGAGAAATTCTTTAAAAGATAATGGATGAAAAGCATTATTGTAGAATTTTTGCATTTTTATCAACTAAGACATAATTATTTTTCATTTAGGGATTATACAAAAATATTTTATCATTTCTTAACTTTTAATCTTTAAATTTCAACCCAGTCAGTATGCTAGTAAAAAAGCAAGCATCTGTTGAGATTTTCATGCAATATGAACAAAACTGGGCATGTTTTTTTTTTTCAATAAAGAATGGGTTCTTTCCAAGAAAGATCACAAATGTGTGGAATGTATTTGTCATCAGCATGCCTACGTATATAATGAAAACTCTGTTAAGCCCAATTTTATACAGTGAAAGGTGCGATTTACCAGAACTTTATTAGACATGCAAATACATTACGTGAACACGTCCGTGAAATGAACACCCCCTTACACCCCATTTTATATAGAGAAAACTGGGGTTAACGGGGGTAATCATTAGTTTTCATAGTTTTACTCCAAGACATAGGTTGTTGGTACTCGTTAGAACTGCCTCAATGAGGCGGTTCTAACGAGCACCCACAACCTATTTTTGCAGTATAAATGAGAAAAAATATCTCAGATTTTCAACAAAAAAGTGGCCATTTTGGAGATGTGAAAAATGCACTGTGTCGCACGGGCGTGTTATCGTAATGATTCGCCTAGCCTAGGACTGTTTGTGAACAATTTTAAAGTTATGTCAGGCCAGTCACTTAACCTAACCATACTATTCCTGGACAGCCTTAGTCGGCAGTATGATGCATATTCTTTCTGCAGTAACTGAAACTATAATGTTTTGTTTGTCTGTTTGTTTGTCTGAATTGAGGCTTAATGTCCCCGTCAACACTATTTAGCTAAATATCATTTCAGAGACATGGGCATAGACAACCAAATGGAATATTCCTCCTTATATATTTTAAAATTTAGGGGTGACAGGTTGTGTTTCCTTCAAAATTTATTTGGTATTTTCTGAAAACTTTTTGCAAACAGTTTAGGCCCTGATCAGATGCTGCTGGGCCTGTACTGTTTGCCACAAGGGTTAATAAACTTCTATCTAAGGCAAGGACTTCAAGAGTAAGAAACTCAAATATTCCTAGAGTTGTCTCCCTTTAAAACAGCTAAAAATATTTTTCTTTCATGATCTCTCCTGGATGGGTATTCCCTTCACTTAAAATTCAACAGACCTGGACTGAATCAAACAAATAAACAAGAGAACATCTGAGCTATGACAAGGAAAACAGTGCCTTTGTACATGTGTGTGAAGACTCTGATCAGACTCTATTTTTTTCTTTTTTTTTTTTGGTTTTACAGCCCTTTCAAGTTTCAAGATTATTTCACTTATTTCGAGTCGATCATTAATCAGAGGTGGGCAAAAACCACCGGAGTACACAGAGGATAACCGCCTGACCTTTGATTGCAGTACTTGGCATCTCACGTTACCCGAGCGAGGCTTGAGCTTACAGCCGTGAGAAACGTAATGATTGAGAGTCAGCCCTCTTACCCACTAGGCCACTTAGTCCCGTCACGAGTCTTTCAGCAGACCAAGCAATGAAGACTGATCAGAATAACCTTTACCACTCTCTAGGCTAATCCAGACAACAAGTTGTTGGTATTTTTCTTATTTTTCCATAGAAATCAAGATTTGACATCTCATGCAAATTGTCCTGTATGGAGACAATTTGCATGAGATGTCAAAATCCAGTTTTCTAGGAAAAAATCAGCAACATATTTCAAAATGTCTGCTGAAAAAAAAACTACCAATCAAGGAGAGCATTAAGTTGCTATTTTTAGAACACTCAGATATCTTTATGCACATGTGTGAAGACATATTTTCTCTTGACACATTTATTTCATGCTGCCAGTCATATGGAAATGCCACTATTTTACGTCTTGTCCCGGTTGTTCAAAGCCTCATAAGCCCATTAGTGGTCATAAGTTCTTTTGTGGTATTTTTGCTGAAAAAAATGTATCTTTTCTTTTTTTTTGCTGAAAAAAAATGTGAGTAGATTTTGCATTTGTTCACATTTTTTTTTTCAGCAAAAATATTATTTTGGCAATATTAAATGATCAAAGTTTAAACATTATATTAAAAACATTTTTTATTTTGAACAACTGGGCCTGGAATTTTTCTTTTTGGGACAAGCTTTCACTTTACAAAAAGGAATTGCAATGTCAGTCAAAAGTCTGTTAAAGGGCAGAAAAACAACTCGATACAACTGGCATGTAAAGTAAACGGAGGTGTAATATGCAACATTTAGGAAAGAACTGAGGTGTATTATGCAACAGCTGTTTACCTATTTTGAAAGTTTGGCAACCACTCGAGTTAGGGCCCTATTTTCCTCCTTAAGTTTTGCATTATCAGCTTTTAATTTATCCATATGCTGCAAATATAGAGGTGAACATTACCCCTGACAAAATTATCCTCCTCTAATCAAAACTTTACTCCTTATTGTTTAGAAAATATAAATATATCAAAAAGGCATGCATATATTAATCGAATAGGAAGAAACTTTTCTATTTCTGTTTTAATCCATTAATCCCCTGCAACCATCACGAAAACACGCCTATATAATTTTGACCCCCTCGAACCCCACTTTTAATAGTAAAACTGGGGCTTCCGGTGGTATACCTTTTCTTATTTCTGCTCTAAGATATAGATTGTGGGTACTCGTTAGAACCACCTCAATGAGGCGGTTCTAACGAGTGCCCACAATCTATATTTGGAGCAGAAATAAGAAATATATCGCAATTTTTCATCATAAAATTTTCATTTTCTTTTTCGGCGATAACGGTGGCAATTTATTTGTATAGGCGTGTTTGCGTAATGAATGGCAAGCAATACCATTATGTTAACAAGTCCATGAAATGAAAACCTCTCTAAAATCCACTTATATAGAGAAAACTGGGGTTTACATTACGGGTATTATTTTACTTAATTTTGATTCAAGACATAGGTTCTGGGTACTTGTTGGAACCACCTCACTGAGGCAGTTCTAACGAGCACCCACAACCAATGTTTGGAGTATAAATAAGAACAAGAGCTGTCGCATGACAGCATAGCTCGCCTGTTTCGCCCCTTCAAGATATAAGGTAAAACTAGAGCTGTCAGTGAAACTGACTAGGGCCCCGGCAGCGCTATCAGAGGAGTAGGAAAATGTTGATGTTAAAAAAGACGTTTTTTTTTCCTTTCACTTCTAAGTATGACCTTGACCTTTGAGGTACGGACCTGGGTCTTGCGTGTGACACACTGTCACATTATGGTTAATATTTCTGCTAAGTAATATTTAAATCCATCCAGGTATAAGAAAGTTATAGATTGGACACAATAAAAAAGACGCTTTTTTGACCTTTTATCTCTAAGTATGACCTTGACCTTTGAGGTACGGCTGTGGGTCTTGCGTGTGACACTTCGTCACATTATGGTTAACATTTCTGCCAAGTAATATTTAAATCCATCCAGGAATAATAACAAAGTTATTAATTGGACACAGGAAAGACCCTTTTTTGACCTTTAACCTCTAAGTATGACCTTGACCTTTGAGGTACGGACCTGAGTCTTGCGCGCAACACTCCATCACATTATGGTTAACATTTCTGCCAAGTAATATTTAAATCCATCCAGGAATAAGAAAGTTATGGAGGATAAAAAAATTTGTGGACGGACAGACGGACAGACAGACAGACAGACCGACGGACGGACAGAATGATGCCAAGTAATATTTAAATCCATCCAGGAATAATAAAAAGTTATTCCTCCAAAAAGTTATGGAGGATAAAAAAATTTGTGGACGGACAGACGGACAGACAGACGGATGGACAGAGTGATTACTATAGGGCACCCACACTTTCAGTGCGGGGCCCTAATTATTGAACCATGAAATATAGATCACACTCACCTACATAATTTATTATAGTTTAAGGTCAGTCATCAGGTCACATGGAACATATATTCCAGATATTACATTTCAGAATCAAATTGTGTCTGAATTATAAGGCTAATCATTGAACCTTGAAAATAGGTCACACTGACCTAGATATATTTCTATGTCAATCATCTGGTCATTTGGAATTGAATATTCAGATATGAAGTTTCTCCATCCAATAGTATTCAAGATATAAGTCAAAGTCATTGAACCATGTAATATAGGTCAAACTGACCTAGATATATTTTGAGGTCAATCATCTGGTTGCATTGAAGTAATATCCCAGATATAACATTTTGTTATCAAAATATTATTCAAGATAATAGGCAAAATCACTGAGCCATGAAATATAGGTCACACTGACTTAGATATATTTGGTGGTCAATTATCGGGTCACATGGATCTAATAATCCAGGTATGACATTTCTGCATCAAATAGTATTCAAGATAATAAGCAAAGTCACTGAACCATGAAATATAGGTCACAGTGACCTAGATATATTTTAAGGTCAATCATGGGATCACATGGCACTAATATCCAAGGTATGACATTTCTCAAACAACTAGTCTTCAAGATATAAGGAAAAATCACTGAACCATGAAATATAGGTCACAGTGACCTAGATATATTTTGAGGTCAATCATGGGGTCACATGGTACTAATATCCCAGGTATGACATTTCTCCAACAAATAATCTTCAAGATATAAGGCAAAATCACTGGACCATGAAATATAGGTCACAGTGACCTAGATATATTTCGAGGTCAATCATGGGGTCACATGGTACTAATATCCCAGGTATGACATTTCTCCTACAAATAGTCAAGATATAAGGCAAAATCACTGGACCGTGAAATGTAGGTCACCATGACCTTCACCCTTTTACACTTGAACCAATGTCACATGGTTGGCTGATCTATAACCAATTGTGTTAATAACTTGTTTGCATATTGGAAACATATATAACAAATTACAAAGGTGTCCTAGATTTTGACCCCTAGCCCCACCCCATCCGTCCTCCCAGGCATGAACCTAGGGGTGTGTTGTCTTGGAATCTCAGAAGACACGCCCGGGTATCCAACTTGTAAAATATGAATCCTTTGTGATGAGTGTCTGTTGAGATATAAGAAATTCAAAAACTTTAACACAGTTTTACAGAGGTGTTCTAGATTGTGACCCCTAGCCCCACCCAGGGGTCTGTTGTCTTTGAACATCAGAAGACCCTCCCAGGTACTTAAGTTCCAAATATGAGTGCTCTGTGATGAGTGCCTGCTGAGATATAAGCATTTGAAAAACTTTAACGCAGTGTGACGGGAACGCACACGCGCACAAATGAGGTGACAACAATAGCTCTCCATGTACTTCGTACAGGCGAGCTAAAAATAGAAAAATATCACAAATCGTCTTCAGAAAAGTCACCATTTTGGAGAATTGAAAGAATGCACTTTGTCGCATGGGTGTGTTATCGTAATGCATATCAACCAAGTATGGCACATTACGATAACACATCTGTGTAATATATTAGTCTTTCATACCCCCAATATGGTAATTTTTCTGATGAAAATTTATGCTAGTTTCCTTATTTATACTCCAAAACATAGGTTTTGGGTATTCTATAGGAACACCTCATTGAGAACCTAAGCCTTAGAGCAGAAATACGAAAAATAATGTTTATCCTGTAAATCCCATTTTTTTCTGCATAAAGTGGGGTTTACAGGGGTGTTTATTTCATGGACTTGTCAATATCATGTGACTTTTCGCTGCCCTTTGGTAAGCTCAGAGGCTTTAAAAGGCTGAAGTGATCAGCTGATCTGAGCCTTATTGTAGGTTTTGTCCTGCGCTGGCTCAAATTCAATGCTCTAGACCAGCGAGTCAGGCAACCCCATCGAAAATCACTAAAAATTCAGTGGTACAATTCACATTATATTTCTGTTCAGTTTCTCTATACATGTTATCTTTTTTTTAACAAGAAATCAAAACCCCTGGTGATACTATGAAACTGCAACCATAAACCCAGTCAAATAATAAATGAGCCAGCGCACAACAAAATCTACATAAAGACGTGTGACCTTCAAATACCCAGATCAGTCTGCTCATTTACTAACTAAGACAAGAGATGCAGTGTATCTCTCTTTGAATAGCCCTCAGGCTATAGAAGGTACAAGCGATTAGCAAAGACTCTGATCAGACTGCACAATGTGCAGACTAATCTGAGTCTTCGCTGGTTGCACAAGCCTTAATGTAGGTTGCGCTGTGTGCTAGCTCAAATGATAGAAATATAAAGAAAACTAAACTCACAGCTAATGATATAACCGATGAAATAAATTATACATGTACTAACAAACCGTACCTTAATTTCTTCTTCTAATTCTGATAATTTTCTTTCTAATGCCCTCTTTTCCTGTAAAAAGATAATGAGATCAAATTATGAACCCATTTTGTTCTGAATAGAATCTTCTACCAGAACTCAGTTGTTCAAAGGAAATTGTTAGCTTAACAAGCTCGTGTTAACTATCATAGCTAGTACAGAATCTAACATAGTGTTATTTTTGCTGAAAAAATGTGAGCAGCTTCAGCAAAAAATATTATTATATTTGCCCTATTAAAAGATCAAAGTTTCAATGATACGTTAACAAACGATGTTGTTAGTTTTGAACAACTGGCCCCAAGGGTCTAGTTTAAAATTCAGTGATACCAGGTTGATTTTGTTTTAGAAATGATTTGAAAATAAAAATTTCTAGAAAACTTAAGCATAAAAAATCGGAGTCCATGATCTTGACCAGGGGTATCACTGAATACAAATTTGGACCTTTGTCTATCATCATACCAAACATGAACCAAATCCATTGTAAAGTTTGGAAAATGTGAGCCCTTACAAAATGTTGGGGTAGTGCAATAACTCTTCCTAGACTTGGTCCATGCGAGCTAAAAAAATGGCTGAACTTTTTGCTAACAATGAAGGCCCTGATCAGACGGCACATTCTGTGGTGTAAACTGGGCCTGCAATGCTTACCGGTGACTCTTCTTGGGGTTAAACTACAACTTAAAACACTTAAGCTGAACAGTAATGGAACAAGAATTCTGCCGAAGGCTATGTCACGCCTGTGGGGGCACAGTCACAAACCAGGACATCTAGGCCAAGGTAGAGCATAGATGCTTGCATAAAAGTTGTGATTCCTAAATGCAAGCTAGTACGAAGTATCATTAATGAAGTTCTAATAATTCTTCAACAAGAGTTGTCAGAAGACAACATAGCTCGCCTTTGGGGGCCTAAGATGGATGAGGGCAAGTTATCAAAAAAAAAATTCTTCTGTAAAACAGCCCAATAGACTGCAGCAAATGAAAGAGAACCAAAATGTACCCCTAATCATCCTGTTTTCAAGCCTTTCCACTGCAAAAAAAAAAAAAAAAAATGAAAAAGAAATCTATATTTGATAAAATTTTTTTTTACAAACTACCAAGTAATAACAAGGCATCACAGACAGTACAAATCCCCTCAAGCAAGACAAATTAAAAAAAGCCTAGCCTAGCATTTGTGTAAAATTACATTATATCCATCAATAAATGTAGGTACTTAAGAGTGATGACAAAGTTTTTCTAAAAATAGCCACAGTGACCTTGACTTTGAGCCCCAGACCCTGAAAGTTGAACTTCATACCCAACATTTGTATGAAGTTATCTTAAAATCCATCAATAAATCTGGACACTAGAGCAATGATCAAGTTTTTCTAAAAAATAGCCACAGTGACCTTGACCTTCAGCCCCTGACCTGGAAAGTCAAAGTCACTCAAGATATCATCATACCAAACATTTGTGTCAAGGTATATTAAAATCCATCAATAAATGAAGGCGCAAGAGCGATGACAAAGTTTTTCTAAAAATAGCCACAGTGACCTTGACCTTCAGCCCCAGACCCTGAAAGTCAAACTCGCTCAAGATATCATCATTGCCAACATTTTTGTGAAGTTATATTAAAATCCATCCATAAATGTAGGCACTAGAGCGATCACAAAGTTTTTTCTAAAAATAGCCACAGTGACCTTGACCTTCAGCCCCGGAACCTGAAAGTCGAACTTGCTAGAGATATCATCATACCCAACATTTGTGTGAAGTTATATTGAAATCCATCAATAAATTGAGGTGCAAGAACGATGACAATGTTTTTTCTAAAAATAGCCACAGTGACCTTGACCCCGTGACCCTGAAAGTAGTGACCTTGACCTTAGGCCCGGACCCTGAAAGTCAAAGTCACTTGAGATATCATTATACCCAACATTTGGGTGAAGTTATATTAAAATCCATCAATAAATGAAGGTGCCAGAGCGATGACAATGTTTTTCTAAAAAAAATAGCCACAGTGACCTTGACCTTGAGCCCCAGACCCCGCTATGTTTTTAAAAAGAAATAAAAAAAGAAGAAAAAAAAAAAAAAAAAAAAAAATGTTCCTCCCCCGGGATTTGAACTCACGCAGCTTGCAGGTCAACTTTAACACAGAGAAGTAAGGGAGGTAATACAGAGGAAAATATTAACTTCTCAAAAAGTCCAATTTAAGCCAAAAAACCTGCAAAATGAAGTACAATGATAAGGATAAATATTGTTTTTTAGCAATTATTAATTATATATTCAAAATAAAGTTGTAAAACATCACATATAAGAGCTTGCAGGTAAACTTTAACCAAATGCGGACGCCGACGCCGGACGCCGGGGTATGGCAATAGCTCCCCATTACTTTCGTAAGGCGAGCTAAAAATGAACGTAAGCATAAAGGGTGAAAGCTAGGGTGGTTGCAATATTTTACAAAGTCAGTGACCCATAAAATGTAGGTCAAGGTCAAATAAGGATGCTTGCATTTAAGTTTGCATCTCCAGATACAAGTTTGTACCAAGTATCATTAATGAAGCTCTTATAGTTCTTGAGAAATAAACTTGACCATAAGGGGGGAATGCTAGGGTGGTTGCAATATTTTACAAAGTCAGTGACCCATAAAATGTAGGTCAAGGTCAAAGAAGGATGCTTGCATTTAAGTTTGCATCTCCAGATACAAGTTCGTACCAGGTATCATTAATGAAGCTCTTATAGTTGACCATTAGGGTGAACGTTAGGGTGGTCGCAATATTTTACAAAGTCAGTGAACCATAAAATGTAGGTCAAGTCAAATATGGATGCTTGCATTTAAGTTGCCATCCCCAGATACAAGTTTGTAATGTACCAAGTATTATTAATGAAGCTTTTATAGTTCTTAAGTAATTAACTTGAGATTAGGGTGAACGCTAGGGTGGTGGCAATATTTTACAAAGTAAGTGAACCATGAAATGTAGGTCAAGGTCAAATATGGATGCTTGCATTTAAGTTGCCATCCTCAGATACAAGTTTGTACAAAGTATCATTAATGAAGCTCTTATAGTTCTTGAGAAATAAACTTGACCATTAGGGTGAATGCTAGGGTAGTTGCAATATTTTACAAAGTCAGTGACCCATAAAATGTAGGTCAAGGTCAAATAAGGATGCTTGCATTTAAGTTTGCATCTCCAGATACAAGTTTGTACCAAGTATCATTAATGAAGCTCTTATAGTTGACCATTAGGGTGAACGTTAGGGTGGTTGCAATACTTTACAAAGTCAGTGAACCATGAAATTTAGGTCAAGTCAAATATGGATGCTTGCATTTAAGTTGCCATCCTCAGATACAAGTTTGTACAAAGTATCATTAATGAAGTTTTTATAGTTCTTGAGAAATAAACTTGACCATTAAGGTGAACGCTAGGATGGTTGCAATATTTTACAAAGTAAGTGAACCATAAAATGTAGGTCAAGTCAAATATGGATGCTTGCATTTAAGTTGCCATCCTCAGATACAAGTTTGTACAAAGTATCATTAATGAAGCTCTTATAGTTCTTGAGAAATAAACTTGACCATTAGGGTGAATGCTAGGGTAGTTGCAATATTTTACAAAGTCAGTGACCCATAAAATGTAGGTCAAGGTCAAATAAGGATGCTTGCATTTAAGTTTGCATCTCCAGATACAAGTTTGTACCAAGTATCATTAATGAAGCTCTTATAGTTGACCATTAGGGTGAACGTTAGGGTGGTTGCAATACTTTACAAAGTCAGTGAACCATGAAATTTAGGTCAAGTCAAATATGGATGCTTGCATTTAAGTTGCCATCCCCAGATACAAGTTTGTAATGTACCAAGTATTATTAATGAAGCTTTTATAGTTCTTAAGTAATTAACTTGAGATTAGGGTGAACGCTAGGGTGGTGGCAATATTTTACAAAGTAAGTGAACCATGAAATGTAGGTCAAGGTCAAATATGGATGCTTGCATTTAAGTTGCCATCCTCAGATACAAGTTTGTACAAAGTATCATTAATGAAGCTCTTATAGTTCTTGAGAAATAAACTTGACCATTAGGGTGAATGCTAGGGTAGTTGCAATATTTTACAAAGTCAGTGACCCATAAAATGTAGGTCAAGGTCAAATAAGGATGCTTGCATTTAAGTTTGCATCTCCAGATACAAGTTTGTACCAAGTATCATTAATGAAGCTCTTATAGTTGACCATTAGGGTGAACGTTAGGGTGGTTGCAATACTTTACAAAGTCAGTGAACCATGAAATTTAGGTCAAGTCAAATATGGATGCTTGCATTTAAGTTGCCATCCTCAGATACAAGTTTGTACAAAGTATCATTAATGAAGTTTTTATAGTTCTTGAGAAATAAACTTGACCATTAAGGTGAACGCTAGGATGGTTGCAATATTTTACAAAGTAAGTGAACCATAAAATGTAGGTCAAGTCAAATATGGATGCTTGCATTTAAGTTGCCATCCTCAGATACAAGTTTGTACAAAGTAGCATTAATGAAGTTCTTTTAGTTCTTGAGAAATAAACTTGACCATTAGGGTGAACGCTAGGGTGGTCGTATATGTTGACGTCTTGACAAACGGATGGAAAAGCGGATGCCTATATTGCACCATGCTAACAGCAGGTGCTACAATATACAAAGATAAAGTTAATTTATCTGTCATAATAATCCTACGTAATGGGTCAGATAGGCCTAAGCAAACAGTGCAGACCCTGAAGGAGCAGTCTGATCAGGGTCTACACTGTTTGCTATTCCCTCTGCACTTTCTTGACTCCTTACTGGATCATGAAACATATTTGTTAAAATTTAACCCTTATCTTGCTGTTCACGACAACCCCTATCTTTGCAAACAGTGTAGATCCAGATCAGATGGCTTCTGAAGAAGCCATCTGATCAGGATCTACACTGTTTGGCATTCAGTTTATGAATTTGTAGCAATAAAATGCATCAAGTAATTAGGGCTGAGTATTGCCCCCTAAAAGCGTATTGCAATATATTGCGATACGGCAAATCCGTATTGCAATACGTATTGGTTATCTAAAATTGTCTTTGATAAATGGTTAAAGAAGCCATTGCTTACAGTAACAAGCAAAAATGTGTTGATAGGCATGTAACACCTCCATCCAAACAAACAAACCAATAATATAGAAGCAGGTGCTTTAACTTTATTAATATGGTACTGATGTAAAGAAGATGTGATTTCAGAAGTAGCACAGTCTAGCATTGACTGGTTTTGTATAATTACCTGGCGAAAATTTAACTCAGGAAGCAAAGACGACTGACAGTCTATTTGGTGTACTTGTTTCCCAATAATTGAGTGTCGTTTACGGCGTATTTATAAAACCCGGGACTTGCTACGCTATATCGGCCACTTAATATATCGGCCGCATACCGCAGTATACCGATATATCGGTATATCGTTACACCCTTACAAGTAATTTGATTGGCTGATAGACAGAAATGGGTGTGGCTTAAATGAATATTCAGCAAGATAAGAGTTAAGGAGAATAAAAGCAAGTTTTCAAGGCATAAAGGCTATATAATTTTATGTAATGTTTGTTGGTATCTAATGCTCTGTCTCTGGTCGGGCCAACCGGAGTCTAACTGTTTGTTTTCTCTTGCTCCAGCATTTCAGTTATCAATTGCTGTCCAGTCCTGAACGTTGTTGCATCTCTGTGGTTGTTTGATTTTTATGTTTTCGAGATATTTCACTGATGAATTTGGAAGCCTTCATGTGGACAGAACAAGTTACTTGTCTAAATGGCGATGGAAGTAAGGGATGAGTATTGCAGCTATGTGAAATCAAGTTAATTGTCTAAATGGCGATGGAAGTAAGGGATGAGTATTGTAGCTATGTGAAATCAACCCCCCCCCCCCCCCCCCCATGGAATACTTTTCACTGACCCTTCCAAGGCGTTTCTGTCGTGGTTTATTTTTCGTATAATTCGCCTTTTTGTGGGAAAGTAAATGTCCTTATGCCTTTATGGTATTGACGATTCCATCAGGATCTAGTTGTTTCATGTTTGTGTTTCTTTCTATGGGAGGTATGGGTTAATTGTATAGATTCCTGATCATTGCCTTCACTTCTATTTTACAGGATTAAATTATAGCAGGTTTATTTACAAAGCAATTATGGACACATTTAAACAGATAAGCAGGCCACACTTACAGTTAGAAAGATTCCTGATTTTGCAAACAGCTGGCGAAATGCAGAGAACTAATATGGTGATAATAAATAACCACAACGTTTCAACGGAAACAGATATAAGAAGAAAATATCTAAAAATTATTCTTATTACTCCACCCAATCTGGAAGTATGCAGTCTCTGCAATCAACTACTATAGAAACAAGGTCTTACTCTCTTATCGTTTGTTTCTGAGACCCTATTTGCATCATTTCTTTTCATCTGTCTGTCTAATTCTGCCTTTGCTTCTCGTAGTTCTTTCTTACAGTTGTCTAAATCACGTTTTAATCTCTCTTTCTCCAATTTCTCTTCTTCATAAAGCTGAAAGGAAACGTTACATAAAAGTAAACAAACAACTTCCCTCTGCATATAGCTACAACTTTCTTTTTTCTGCCATTTGCAATATTTTGCAATACAGACCATTTCTGTGACTTCCTGTGAGATTGCCTGTAATCTCATCCCTTACAACAAGAGGGCCCAGAGGGCCCTGGTTCGCTCACCTGTGTGTCACTGTATCGAGTACCGGTACATTCTATTTTTAGCTCTTGTGGCCATCTTGTTCATCAGCAGAGTGATTTTAGCTTATATGGTAGGGAGTAACCTAGGCAACATTCCTGGGAACTTTGAATCAAATTGGCCTTAGGGTTTAGGGGGAGTTTCCGTTTGAATCAAATTTACAATATTTTTTTATTTTTACCTCCGGTGGTCATTTTGTTCATCCGAGTGGGATTGTTTTACCCTTTTTGGTAGAGGATCATCTAAGCAACATTGTCGCAAGGATCCTACATGCTAAATATGAAGGCTGTATCTCAAATGCTTTAAAAGTTATGACAAAGTAGGTCAAAGGTCAAGGTAATGGGTCAAAAGTTTTGAATGGCTGAGAAAACCTTGTCACAAGGAACATGCATGCCAAATATGAAGGCTCTATCTCATATGGTTCAAAAGGTATGATAAAGTAGGTCACAGTTCAAATATTTATGAGTGGGAAGCCCTTGTCAGAAAGAACCTACATGCCAAATATGAAGGCTCTATCTCAAACGGTTCAAAAGTTATGACAAAATAACCTACTGATCTACTTTTTGATTTGACATGACCCATATTCGAACTTAACTGAGATATTGTCCAGATGATCATTCTGAGCAAGTTTTATGATGATTTGACTGAAACTGTGGCCTCATAGATGTTCAAAACGTTTTTCTATGATTTGACCTGCTGACCTACTTTTTGACCCGACATGACCCATATTCAAACTTGACACACATATTGTCAAGATAATCATTCTGAGCAAGTTTGATGATGATCGGACCAAAACTTGGGCCTCTAGTGTGTTCACAAGGTTTTTCAACAATCTGACCTACTGACCTACATAATGACCAAAAATGACCCATATTCGAAATTAACCGAGATATTGTCAAATGATCATTTTGAGCAAGTTTGATGATGATCGGACCAAAACTGTAGCCGCAAGTGTGTTCAGAGGGTTTTTCTATGATTTGGCCTACTGACCTACTTTTTGACCCGACATGACCCATATTTGAACTTGACTGAGATATTGTCACGATGATCATTCTGGGCAAGTTTGATGATGATCGGACCAAAACTGTGGCCCCTAGTGTGTTCACAAGGTTTTTCTATGATTTGACCTGCTGACCTACTTTTTGACCCGACATGACCCGTATCCAAACTTGACCCGGATAATGTCAAGATGATCATTCTGGGCAAGTTTGATGATGATAGGACCAAAACTGTGGCCTCTAGTGTGTTCACAAGGTGTTTCTAAGATTTGACCTACTGACCTACTTTTTGACCCTACATGACTCATATTTGAACTTGACCGAGAAATTGTCAAGATAATCATTCTGAGCAAGTTTCATGATGATCAGACCAAAACTGTGGCCTCTAGTGTATTCACAAGGTTTTTCTATGATTTGACCTACTGACCTAATTTTTGACCCGACATGACCCGTATTCAAACTTGACCGAATTATTGTCAAGATGATCATTCTGGGCAAGTTTGATAATGATTGGACCAAAACTGCAGCCTCTAGTGTATTCACAAGGTTTTTCTATGATTTGACCTACTGACCTACCTTTTGACCCGACATGACCCGTATTCAAATGTGACCAAGATATTATCAAGATGATCATTCTGAGCAAGTTTGATGATGATTGGACATAAATTGTGGACTCTAGTGTGTTCAGAAGGTTTTTCTATGATTTGACCTACTGACCTACTTTTTGACCTGACAACACCCATATTCGAACTTGACTGAGATATTGTCAAGATAATCATTCTGCGCAAGTTTGATGATGATCGGACCAAAACTGTGGCCTCTCGTGTCTTCACAAGGTTTTTTTTCGGATTTGACCTACTGACCTACTTTTTGACCCGACATGACCCATATTCAAATTTGACCGAGATTTTGTGGTGGTACAAATTGTGTGCAAGTTTAGTTAAAATCAAATCATAAATGAAACATCTATCATGCAGACAAGACCAAAATAGGCAATTTTTGCCCTTTCAGGGGCCGTAACTCTGTAACACATGATGAGATATGGCTGGTTCAAGAAAGGAACCCAGATCTCATGGTGGTACATGTTGTGTGCAAGTCTGGTTAAAATCAAATCATAAATGAAGATGCTATCGTGCGGACAAGACCAAAATAGGCAATTTTTGCCCTTTCAGGGGCCGTAACTTCGTAACACATGATGGGATATGGCTGGTTCAAGAAAGGAACCTAGATCTCATGGTGGTACAAGTTGTGTGGAAGTCTGGTTAAAATCAAATCATAAATGAAGATGCTATCGTGCGGACAAGACCAAAATAGGCAATTTTTGCCCTTTCAGGGGCCATAACTCCGTAACACATGATGGGATATGGCTGGTTCAAGAAAGGAACCTAGATCTCATGGTGGTACAAGTTGTGTGGAAGTCTGGTTAAAATCAAATCATAAATGAAGATGCTATCGTGCGGACAAGACCAAAATAGGCAATTTTTGCCCTTTCAGGGGCCGTAACTCCGTAACACATGATGGGATATGGCTGGTTCAAGAAAGGAACCCAGATCTCATGGTGGTACAAGTTGTGTGCAAGTCTGGTTAAAATCAAATCATAAATGAAGATGCTATCGTGCGGACAAGAAATTGTTTACGCACGCACGCACGGATGCACGCACGGACGCACGCACGGACGACGTACGACGGACAAAAAGTGATCACAAAAGCTCACCTTGTCACTACGTGACAGGTGAGCTAAAAATGGGGTCTATACTCATAAAGGTCAAAGCGCCAAAGGCACTGAAATGACTCTGAGAAAATCATGACATTCAAGGAACTTTTCAAACCAACGCATGCATACAAACATGCACGAGAAAATGTCAACAGTATAATTTGAGTTAAACTGCATCTAAAACTGAATATAAACCGGACTACATTTTAAGCAGATTCAACTATCGATCAATCAAATCACTTGGTATTTTTTTTTTTAGTTTTGGTTTTATGGCCCTTTCAAGATTATTTCACTTATTTTGAGCTGATGGTTAGAGGTGGGCAAAAACCAAAGTACTCTGAGAAAAACCACATGCTCTTCAGTTGCAGAACTTGGCGTCGGTCCAAGCTAGCGCAAACAACTGTGGTGAGAGACCTAATGATTGAGTGCAGCACTCTTATCCATTAGGCCAATCACTTGATATAATGTATTTATTCCATTCACAAACTGCATGACAAACACCGTAATCCTGATGAGATGGCGTCTTCAGAAGCCATCTGCTCTTTGTTTTGTTTGTGTTAAAGTTTTACATCCCCATCAACACTGTTTAGGTCATTTGTAGATGTTGCCTCCGACTTTGTGGGAGTTTTACCCGACATTGATATAAATGACCGAAGAAACAGCTTGAGGTTAAGGGATGGTCAGACTCACACTACTTTGCCTGGGCAGGTTTAGTCCTTCTAGGCAGTTTACCAGTACTCAAATGTTCGGTCAGTTTCAGCTCTGCACAGACACACCATACAGTTCACACCATACAGCTCAACCTATTTTTCAAAGCCCTGAATGGCAGTGGCACACCATCTGATCTGGATGTATGCTGGGGTCGTTGTCTTCAGTAGGTTAAGGGTTAAAATTTCAGGGCCAAGTACATCCAAACCATTTAATGATTATTACATGTATTTCTTTATGGCCTCACCTTTTTATAATCTTTTTCTAATGCGGGCGTTGATCTGGAGTATTCTGTATATGAACTGGGACGACTTCTCTCGCTGAGATGTGAGGGGACGTCTGAGGCTGAACCATATCTGTCAAATCTTGAACTAGTGCTCTGCAACACAGAAAATTAAAATAAACAGTTAAAATCAAAGACATTTGGAATGCTGTAAATTAACCAGGAACCTGCTAAATCAATACAGATCAAAATCAGACTGCCCAGTCTGACCAAGATGGACAAAAGTGTCTCTAAAAACTTACAGCTTGTAAGAAAGCAAAGTAGTCATAGATGTGGACACGGATGCAGACAGAGACAGATGGATGGTAGCCTGGTAGGTATAAATTTCTTTTGGGGCTAAGGTAAACTAGAGCTGTCAGTGAAACTGACTAGGGCCCCGGCAGCGCTATCAGAGGAGTAAAAAAAATTGTGGACGGACAGACAGACAGACAGACGGACGGACAGAGTGATTACTATAGGGCACCCACACTTTCAGTGCGGGGCCCTAATAAAAGCATGTCCCTTCTAGTCCATGATGACGTTGATTTTAAAATTTAATTTACAGGTTCCAATGTAATTCTAAATGCAACAAGCATTCAAATTCATTATCACTATGTTTTGACTATGATGTTACATGCACTGATGTTAACAAAACAGCTGTTTTGACAAAAACAAAGAGGTATACCTTTCCAGGAAAAAAATACAGTGATGAAGAAGCCATCCAAATGAAACACACGAAAAACTCCCCCAAAATTACTGTACATTCTATCAGCTAACTTACTTTAAACCTTGAAACAATGCAGAATTATGTACCAAACAAACACAGTTTGAGCAGTTCGGATGCCAAAAACTTTGAATAAAGCTGACATCTTTCTCCCTAGCAGACTTGATGCAACAAATTCATCACTGATAGGAATGGACGATTATAAAATGCTATAAATACCATACCTCCTGATAAGCCCAAGGGAAGCAACAAGGACAACAACAGGATATTATTCCTAATTGCTTGTTAAAAACATAAGTTTGTTGTGGATACTTGTTAGAATAGCCTCACTGTGGCGATTCTAACAAGTCCCACAACATAGGTTTCTGAGAAGAAATATAAGGTAATTTATCCTATAATTATCCACTTTTTCTCTTGCCCCCGCCGTTCAGGGCTGGAAGAAACAGACTGGACTGCATGATGCTTCCACGCACCGGAACATGAGTTTAGGGGGTCTAAGCCTGCCCGGGCTAAGTGGTGCGAGTCAGACAGTCCCTACATATAAACCCTTTTCGTTTGTTTGGGCGGCAGGGCTTGATATATCATTTCAGCTCAATATCGGTTATAAGTCCCACGAAATTGGAAGCAACGTCTCCAAAATGACCTAAATAGTGTTGATGAGGACGTTAAACCTTAGTTCAAACAAACAAATCCATGTAACTCTTCCCTATCTGAAGCTATACAGTAAAACCTGTCTTAGTGGCCACCTCTATTAAGCAAGCAACCTGTCTTAAGCAAGCAGGCATTCAGATCACAAAAGAGGCAAAAGTGTTAAATTTCACCTATATTAAGCAAGCACCTGTCTTAAGGAAGCACATTTTGGTTATCCCTTAGGTGCTTGCTTAACACAGGTTGGACTGTATTATGTTCTGAAAACAAGTATAAAAATCCTTAAAGTTTCATACCTGATTGATATTATTTTCCACTGGTTGCCACACCATTTTTACCATCCCACAAAATCATAAATTACAAACGGAGTCTTACTCCTTGAAGGAAGTAGGACGAAGACAATGCAGCAATCCAATTATCCTCAAAATTTAAAGTACCCGGTAAGCCAACATCTTTAACTGTGCTTATATTCAAAGTAGGCTCCTAATTTGGGTCACCCTAAACCCACATATGACAAATCAGTATAATTCCACTTTGAGACCATCTAACATTCAGACTATTTCTGCTTTAAAAAGTTTATTTAGTAGGTTGCAGTAATTCTTTCTTTTTAGTTTTCTGCATGCAGTGTCCTCTGGTCAGAGACCACCTTTGGGACTGTTCAAAAGTGGTCTGAAAGACCACTTTTGAACAGTCCTTAAGGTGGTCTTAACAGAGAAATTTTACTGTATAATCTGCCAACAGCTTTGGACAGCTCTATTTACCAATTCAAGAGGTGTCTGGTCAACTTCATTTACACAAACAAAAGGTTCTGTTTTTCCAGCAAACAGTGTAGACCCTGATCAGCAGCCACATAATATGGCGGATGATCTGGGTCTTCATTTTTTGCTGATGTCCATTTTAAGGGACACATGGCTTATATGGGTTGAGCATTCATCAAAATATTTTGATCAAAATGATATAATATCCTTGTCCATTGTGTTAAAAGATAATTTTACAAATTCCCAGGTATTCAGCTATAAAGACTAAAAGATATAGCATTTAACTCATTTTAAACCTTATCCTGCCGTTCAGGACTACCACTACCTTTGCAAAAGTGTAGATCCAGATCAGGTGACTTCTGAAGAACTGTTTGCAAACAATGAAGGCTCAGCTCTTCATGTTTCGTTTTGGTGCTTCCCCCAAAAGGTATAAGTATTTGTTGTAGGTTTTGAAGTACACTAAAATTTCTATATTAAGACCACCTTTGGCACTGTTCAAAAGTGGTCTAAAGACCACTTTTGAACAGTCCCAAAGGTGGTCTCTGACCAGAGGACATTGCAGGCAGAAAACATAAAGAAAACTTAAGTGTAGCCTTCAAAGTAAGCTTTTTATAGCAGAATGAGTGCTAATTTTAGGTGGTCTTAATAGCGGAATTTCACTGAAAATGTGAAGACCTACAGAAATATAGAGTTTGTGCCATAACGTCACAGAACAGGTATCTATATCAGTGTCCGCAAAACAATTTTATTCAGCAGGACAAGACTTAGATAACTCCGTACTGACTAGGTGAGCAACGTCAATGGAATTCAATCTAAACCGTATTTACCGTATGTATTCAGACAGATAGGCCTGAGCAAATAGTGCAGACCCAGATGAGACGCCACAGAATTCAATCTAAACCGTATTTACCGTATGTATTTGGACAGACAGGCTTGAGTGAATAGTGCAGACCCAGATGAGACGCCGCAGAATGTGGCATCTCATCAGGGTCTACCCTATTTTCCCCACATCTAGCTATTTTTAGGCGCAACATCAGGAAGTAAATTGTACTTGTTCAAATGGGTTGATGTGTCCGAATACTTAGGGTAAATATGGTATATCTGATATTGAACATGACAAAACTTAGAGAAAGATCTGTGCAACCGGTGAAGACTCACAATCAGCCTGAGTATTCACACAGTCAGACAGACATACATGGATAAAAACACTGTTCACAATCCTGATCGGGTGAGGGGTGGGGGAGCCATAAATGAATTTATCTCCCTTTAATAGCACATGGAACATGCCTTTGATAAATTAATATGCAGCCTGAATTACCATTTTTTTTTTTTAAAGATGAACAGACTTTTTTCTTTTTATTTTTTATCAGATTGATTTGTCAAGAAAGATAACTCTATCAGTCTTATCATCTTTCCACTCCATAGGTCTATTTGCACAGATAAAACTATCCTTGCTTTTTCTAAAATAAGAATTTTGGAAGTGAGAAAAATATTAACTCTTATTATGACTTTCCCGAAATCAGAAAATGATTGATTGATTGTGTTTGGTAGGATTTAATAACAGGGTCAACCCTTGACAATTTGTCATTTTTCGCTTTAGAAGCAAGTTCTTTCCCTTGAGAGAAGACCCCTATAGGTAAGAGAAAGAAAAAAAAAAGTATTTCTGTTACAGCTGCCGCAATTAAAAGTACATCTATTCCCTTTTATATAATACAGACTTTCCCCCCTTATCCTGTTGAATAAATTAAGCTACACTCATTTCCAAATGTAAACCATTCAAAATACTTGATAAAATGTTTCACTGACTAACATTGTAGATCCTTTTCAGATTGCTTCTTGAGAAGCAAACTGATCTGGATTTACTTTAATTGCAAAGATTGGAGTTTTCTTGTTCAGCAGGAGTTTTATTGTTAACCCTTCTCTTGCTGAATATTCATTTTAGCCACACCCATTTCTGACTTTGAACCAATCAGATTACTTGATGTAATTTATTCCTACAAATTCATAAACTGAATGTCAAACAGTGTAGATCCTGATCAGATGGCTTCTTCAGAAGCCATCTGATCTGGATCTACACTGTTTCCAAAGATAGGGCTTGTCGTGAACAGCATGATAAGAGTTATATTTGATTGCAGCCAGTGTTGTGAATGGGGGTTTCAGGGGTTGCTCTAAAACAGAATGGCTAACAGTGTCAATCTTGATGTGATGGTTAATTATCAGCTGCTCACTGTCTACACAAATATCTGTTTCGGTCTACAGGGTATGACTTGGCTGTAACACAGTTTTTGCCAGAACAGGTACAGAGTACTGAGATTACTGCCAACCAGGAACAGAGTAGTAAATGGTAGTTTTGTTTGGTACTTCAACTACTGCACCTGTTATCATGAAAATACCATTATCTTTATCAATCTGTTCAGAACCACACAAAAACAGCTGGAAGCACCAAGTCTAGCTACTAGCATCCAAGTAATAAATATGAGACACCACCAGCATAAACGCGTCTTGAACTTCTGACTAATCTTTGTACCGACTACAGCCCTTATGCTGGTACCACCTTTGGACTGTTCGAAAGTGGTCTTAAGACCACTTTTGAACAGTCCTAAAGGCGGTCTCTTTATGAGTAGACACTGGGTGTATAACACACAAGGAAAGAGTAACTGAAGCTTTCTCAATAAGCTTTTAAAAGCAGATTTAGTCTTAATTTTAGGTGGTCTTTATAGCAGAATTTTACAGTATATGCAAACCAAAGAAAATTCTTGAAATATTGCTCCACAGTTCCAGTGAATTACAAAATTTGGACCACACCTAAAGGGATCAAATTCGGAGGCATGGAGTGCGTTGGACTGTCCCTAGCCATTTCCTTGGGTGGAAGTGCTTGAGATGTTGTTTCATCTTAATGCCAGGTAAAAGTCTTACAAAATCGAAGCAACATCTCCAAAATGGCCTAAATATTGTTGACTGGTAATGTAACAAAACACAAACAAACAAAGGGATCAAATTATTTGCTTTAAGAGAAGCAAGAAAAGTATGTTAGATGACCTGGCATTCATGCGTAATGAGAAATAGAAGTGAAGGCAATGATCAGAAATCAATACAATCCTATCCAAGACAGTAACACGAACATAAATAGCCAAAAGGACAGTTATTTTCCCACAAAATGGCTAAACGGCTATCCAAAATATTAAGATATTAGAAATACACACATGATAAGACGAACTATAACAATAATCAACCATGACCAAAGAGTTGTGTTTATTACAGACATGCACACACACATTTCTTTGCCACATCCTCTTTCTTCTTCATTTGTTCTTCTTCTCCTTCCCTACACAAGAGCAATATTTTCTGCTATGCCTCTGTTTGCTGCTTTCCTTAACTATGGGATGTTGTCTGTCAAAGTTGTTCAGAGACTATGACACTGGGTGTAGACAGATGGATCAATGTCAGACTGCTCCTGCAAGATTTCTATGCTGTTCCAACCATCCACAATCCATTCTGTTCTGCCTTATATACAGCAGAGTCCATACAAAAATTTAGCAAATGGCTGAACTTTTTGCAATGCAAGCTCTAATCAGATGCCAGGTTAGGACTGTTTGCCAATGTCCCATTTTGGGGTTAACTCATATCCTGCCAAATAAATCAATTTAGCCACACCCAGTCTGACTATCAACCCATCAAATTACTTGGTATAATGACGGGCCTCCGTGGCCTAGTGGTTAAGAGCGCTGACTCTTGATCATTAGGTCTCTCACCGCTGTGGTTCGAGCCTCGCTCGGGTCACATGTGAGACGCCAAGTTCTGCAACGGAAGGTCAGGTTGTTTTTCTCCGGGTACTCCGGTTTTCGCCAACCTCTGATTAACGATCGGCTCAATATGAGTGAAATAATATTGAAAGGGCCGTAAAACCAAACCAAAAAAAAACTTGGTATAATGTATTTGTTCAATTCACAAACTGTATTCCAAACTGTAAAGATCCTGATCAGATGGCTTCTGGATCTACACTGTTTGCAAAGGTAGGGTTGTCGTGAACTGCAGGATAAGGGATAAAATCATTTTGTTTAAGTTTTCAGGATAAGCATAGTAGCTAGTCCAGGCATCCAATTCTTAGCAATTACAACATTGCTGTTTGAATCATCAAGACCATTGCCTTTCCAGCTGATTTAGCTGAAGATATGCCAGGTATTCAAAGAACCTCTAAACACCTTATTCAAGAACTGATAGATTAGCATGTAACATGAATAATTCCTAACTGAACACCTATCAACTGCAATTGAGTGCAATCTTGCATTTAGAAACAGTATGGTTGCCAATTTTTATTAGGTCCACACAGTATCTATGCCATCATCATCATCATCAACGGATTTTTGATTAACGTGCAGGTACAAGGGCAACGTCCACATAAGTGGGCCCCCTTCCAGGTAGCTGGCTTGCTGCACGCATGGCAGATCTTACACCAGATCTCCAGGCTTGTCTATCATGAGGATCAATAGCAGAGAGCTTCCATTCTCTGCAATCTCTTTCTGTTAGCTGCTTCCAGGTCATCTTGGGCCTTCCTGGCCCCTGCTTTCCACCTACCTGTATGTCACAGGCAGTCTTGACTGCACTGTTGGAGCGTTCCACATGTCCATACCAGTGAAGCCTTCTCTCTTTCAGGATGAGGTCCAGGTCCTCAATGCCAAGACACTCAAGTAACTCACTGGACCTGATGGTGACAGTGTCCTGTGGCTTGACATTGCAGATCTGTCTGATCATTGCCCTGTCATTTTGCTGGCCATAATGGGTGATTTCCGATCTGTTTGGGTTTGGTTCTTAGGACACAAAAGATGCAACAAAGCAATGGAGCACAGCTGAAAAAAAACCCTGTCTGCATTGAGATTCGAACCCAGACCGCTGGTGTGAAAGTCCAAAGCCACAGAGTGTGCTCCCTAATGCAATTGTCAGAAATTGGTTATAAATCTAGCTATAGGCATAATCTATCAAGGTAGATAATGAAGGTAGGAGTTGCAGTCTGTAACGCTTCCCTTGTTCAAGAATTCATCAGTTTTGATGACGCAAGCCATTTTCGGCTAAGTACAGTCAGATTCCGGACAAGCCCCCACCTTATGACAGGAAAGTTGTAACAAAGGAAATGAAGCATAGCTGAAAAAAAGCCATGCTTGCCTTGGGTTTCACACCTGGGTGGTGAAAGTCCAATTCTCTAACCAATGAGCAGTCGTCAGAGACTGATTATATACCTAAAAGCAAAACAATAAATGAAAGGACGACGTGATCCTAAGAACTAGGACAGGTAAGCCTAAGCAAACACTGTAGACCCAGATCAGACTGTTCCTGAAGGAGCAGTCTGATCAGGGTCTACACTGTTTGCCATTCTCTCTGCATCTTTTGGACTTCTTGCTGGGTCGTGAATCAAATTTGTTATAATTTTAGTAGGAGAGTTACAGCAATTCCTCAAGGTGTCCGAATTTTTATGACTTTTACGGTAGGAGTTGCAGTCCATAACAAATGGCCCTCTCAACACTTTTAATGCCCAAGTGTCATGAATGAAGTTTTTATAGTTTTTGAGAAATGGACTTGAACAACAGGGTGAATGCCCGGGCGTTTATTAGAATCATTACCTTTCCTGAAGAAGGGGGTGGGCATTTATTAGAGGCTATAAAAACCTGCAATTCGCATACAACAGTCCAAGTTCTTTCTTATGGCTGCCATCTTGTTTCTCAGAAAATGACTGATGATTCAATAGCCTTGTCTTAGAACAGAATAGTAGTTACCTCCCTTTCCTCCACTAAAGCAAATATCAATAACGTTTTTCTCATTTCGTGTCAAACATGGCAAAATAGGTAAACTCTCTTACAAAATACAGACTTTTTGTGAATTTTCTCTATTTTGATATCTGACTTTAATCTCTAAACTAAACCATCTTTCTCCTTTTGACTGTCAGAATGGGTATTTTATTACCAGAGCTGGCAAAAATCTGGAAACAATCAAAAGAAGTTGCTAAAGCTAAGGACAATACAGATGGCTTTTAACTATACAGAGGAAAATAAAAGAAACAGGTTTGAGTGGGTGAGTGAGTGAGTGAGCACGCGAGCAAGCAAGTGAGTAGGTAAGTAAGCAAGTGATCTTGCAGTCACACAACACTGACTCAACTTTGATTCAACGTTGAAACAACGTTTTAAACGTTGTTTCAACGTTGATTCAATAGCAGGTAGGTCAGTAAATAAGGTAAAGTAAGAATGTTTATAAGTAACTAAGATGTTTTAGTAATGAGGAAAAATCACAAATAAATAAAAGAAAAATAAATAAATAAATATTTTTCCCCATTTTGTACAGAATGGGATGTCCCATCCCGCATTCAGAAGGGTGCATTTAAGAGTTAAGGGGTACCAGGCTGATTAGAATTTAATCATTGTTAAAATTTGGTTGAACTTTCAAGCAAACAGTGAAGGCCCTACTCAGGCGTCTTGTTCTGCAGTATCAGATACGGGTCTGCACTGTTTGCAACGAGTGATAAGTTGTTTCCTTATTCTTTTTCCTTATTCCTTTGTCCTTATTCCAGATTTATTTTTTCAACCTGAATTTTTATAAAGGGTCATATCAGAAAGGTCTATTTTTGGCCCCATCAAAATATGTCGACTTTACGCTTCGGCTCCGACTTTACGTAAATATGCCCACAAAAAGACTTGGTAAGATATCAACTAGCATAGAATCGACTATTCAGTTATCATACACAATATCAATCCAAAATTCGCCTGCCTATCGTGGCTTGGAGAAATATATTGAGCTTAATGGTGCTTCCACGTAGAGCCGAAACTGACGACACATGAGTAAGCCGCTGTGGGTTCAAGCCTGGCTGGGGTCACGTGTGAGACGCTAAGTTCTGTGTGGTTTTTCTCCGGACACTCCGGTTTTTGCCAACCTCTGATTATCGCTTGGCTCAACTGAATAAGTGAAATAATCTTGGAAGGGCCGTAAAACCACAACCATTACGATAACACAGCCGTGACATATAGTGCATTTTTTTTTTCACATCACCAAAATGGCTACTTTTCTGATGAAAATCCATGATATTTTTCTTATTTATACTCCAAGCTTAGGTTGCGGGTGCTCGTTAAAACCGCCTCATTGAGGTGGTTCTAACGAGTACCCACAAACTATGTCTTGGGGCAGAAATAAGGAAAATCATGTATACACCCGTAAACCCCAGTTTTCTCTATATAAAGTGGGGTTTAGGGGGGGGGGGGGGCGTTCATTTCACAGACTTGTTCTACTGATGAAAACAAAAATATTTTGAGCAGGCTGGTCAATGGAAACTTAATAATGTTCAACTCTGCTACAATCTGGAAAACTAATTATACTCTGCTTTTTCTAGAATTTTATCTCCTTCCTACAACCAGTGTACCTTTTTCTAGAATTTAATCAGATAGTCTGACATATTATCTGATTTATAGTCTTTTGCTAGGATCTGTTTGTTTTAATTGTTGGAGCTAGAAAGATCAAAGCCACTCAAATTGAGGAAACTTTGGTCACATTTTTGCTGGAGTGTAAAACATGAAGTCATTTTGTTTGACTTGTTTAAATTCCGACCCTGTCACAATGTCACAAAAAAAGTTCCTATCAATCAACATCGGAGTGAAATTGGCGTTTATTGGAGGCTGGTATTTTTCTGAGAATTGCCCAAAAAATGGCCCTTTCACAATGTCACAAAAAAGTTCCTATCAATCAACATCGGAGTGAAGTGGGCATTTATTGGAGGCTGGGGGGGTGGGGGGGTGGGGGGGGGGTATTAGAGCATGGGCTTCTAATAGAGATTTTACGGTACTATTTTTGTGGGGTATGGTGGTGGCTAAGAAAGTTATGTGGTATTATTATACCGTAAAGGATAGAGTGGCATGGCTAGTTCTGAATATCACATTTATCCCATCTATTCAGACAGATAGACCTGAGAAAACAGTATAAACCCATATGCAACACCGCAAGATGCAGTGTCTTCTAAGGGGGTCTACACTGTTTGCCATACATGTAGCAATTTTCGGACACAACATCGGGAAGTAAATTGTACTTGTTCATATTTTAGAGCAAGTATGGTAAGGAGTGGAGGTCCAAATATTTAGGGTAAATATGGTAGCTGGCTATGTAATAAAATCTCTGTATTTATGCTATCCAAGAACATACAGATTTCTTGCTCTCTGGCACACAATAACAAAGAATTCTATTTTCAACTACAAACATACCCTTTTTGAACCAAATGGAATCATAGCATGAGGCCATTTTGAAATTTAGGGGTCTCAGGTTCTGCGGCGTCTGATCTGGGCCTGCACTGTTTGCCACCTACCCTTTTTGGGGTTTCTGGTACTAAATGGGTTAAAATGGGTTCAAAAAGGCCTAAGCAAACAGTCATGATCTGGATCAGACTGCTCCTTCCTTTTGGGGAAGTCTGATATGGGTCCTGATTGTTTGCTAGTATGTCTGCATGTAATACACATAAAGTAATTGGAATTTTGGAAGGACTACAGTCAAACGTCAATGCATATAGCCCCAGAGCTACTGGCATGTTTAATCATGTGGTCGAGGCCAAAAGGTTTGGAACATGTTTTCTTATGTAAAAAAGTATGCTGAATTCAAAAATCGAAGTCTTAAAAAAATCGGACCGTGCGTTACTGCAGTATAGGCATCTGAATACACATGGTGTCCTTATTTTCTAGGAAATTCGTCAAAATGGGGGTACCCGTACTATAAATAGAATGACTCGCGTTGTGCGTATACTTGAATACTCAATTTTGCATCTAACTTTTTCTGATAGAGAAAAAATAAGAACAAATAACTTTTGCTGCATTATTATGCCACTGTCCGAGGTTTCTGGCCCTGACAATGTGATTTTATATAATAAAACACGAAAATTAATGACATTTTTCACCAATTATACTGTTTATGTTTATTTCTTCGTAGAAGTTTTTACAAAGCCAGTTCTGAATTCCCTGAATCGAATTTAGCTGGTTATCCTCTAAATTACATATTTTCTTATTCCTTGTACAAATAAAACATAATAGATTTAAGGCAAAATAAAAACAAAATGAAACAATTTATTGTATTTATTTTTGTTATTTTTTTTGTATTTGTCTGATTTTGTTTACA